>WOXC01002326.1:0-47103 GCA_011680675.1 Gymnobelideus leadbeateri | reverse complement strand
AGTCACCCTGGGGATATTGGGGTGCTTGCCGCTACAGAAGGCAAAAAGGCAAAAGCATATTCTCATTGAAGTTGGCCCAAGGAGAGAATCACATACATACTAAATGGAATATCTTACCCTCACTCACTCTCCTGAGTAGGGGAAAGGGGAATGACAGGGGGGATGATGGAGGGGAGGGCATTCTGGGGAGAGGGGAGGTTAGAAGTACCCACTATCAAAGAGGGACAGGATCAAAGTAGGGAATGGACCAGGTGGGAGGTGAGACAGGTGGGAGGGAAATATAAACAGTCTTTTACAATATATCTACTATGGTAATGTTTTGCATAGATATACATGTACAACACATACTGGATTGCTTATCTTCTCAGAGGGAGTGGGTGACAAGGGAGAAGGGGAATGGATCTGAAAATCAAAGTTTTAAAATTAAATGTTTCATAAGATGTCCAGGCAGTGGGGCTCAGAGATTCACCTTGCCCTAATGGCAAAGTCGAAGGGGGTATGGGAGAAGATATGGGAGAGAGCAGATTGGATGAGGGGATATCTAGTGGGACTGCTATTCTGGGGTGGTGGGTAGGGAAAAATGGGGGAATAATGTAACTCATAATCTGGTGGAAATGAATGATGTAAACCAGAAGTTAATAAAGCATTTGTTTAATTAAAAAAAAAATTTAAAAAAAGGAGCAAAAAAAAAAAAAGAAGAATGCCTTAAAGAATCAAATTTGCCAAATGGAAAAAGAATCTCAAAAGCTCACTGAAGAAAATCATTCCTTCAGAATTAGATTAGAGCAAATGGAAACTAGTGACTTTATGAGAAATCAATATCCTATTAGACAGATATAAACAAATGAAAAAATAGAAGGTAATGTGAAATATCTCATTCGAAAAACCACTGACCTGGAAAATAAATCCAGGAGAGATAATTTAAAAACTATTGGACTACCTGAAAACCATGATAAAAAAGAACCTAGAAATCATCCTTCAAGAAATTCTCAAGGAAAATTCCCCTAATGTTTTAGAAGCAGAGGGCGAAATAGAGGTTGAAAGAATCCACAGATCACCTCTTGAAAAAGATCCCCAAAAGAAAACTCCTAGGAATATTAGAGCCAGGTTCCAGAGTTCCCAGATCAAGGAGAAAATATTATAATCAGCCAAGAAGAAACAATTTGAATATTGTGGAAACACAATCAGGATAACACAGGATCTGGCAGCTTCTACATTAAGAGATCAAAGGGCTTGGAATATGATATTCCAGAGGTCAAAGGATATGGGATTAAAACCAAGAATCACCTACCCAGCAAAACTGAGTATAATGTTTCAGGGGAAAATATGGTCATTCAATGGAATAGAGAACTTTCAAGCACTCATGATGAAAAAACCAGAGTTGAATAGAAAATTTGACTTTCAGATACAAGAAGCAGGAGAAGTATGAGAAGGTAAACAGGGAAAAGAAATCATAAGAAACTTATCAAAGTTGAACTATTTACATTCCTACATGGAAAAATGATGATTGTAATTTAGAAACTTTTCTCAGAATGAGAATAATTGAAGGGAATATTGATGTATATATCTACCTGTCTATGTATCTATCTATATACATATACATACATATATATGTCCATATAGGAGGGTATATGGGTGTATGAATATATATGTGAGTGTGTGTATATATGTATATAGGTATACATGGACAGAGGGCACAGGACCCATTGAATAGGAAAGAATGATACTTAAAAGGTGAAATTAAGAGGTGAGAGAGGAATATAATGAGAGGAGATGGGGAGAGACAGAATGGGGTAAATTATCTCATATAGAAGAGGCAAGGGAAAACTGTTACAATGGAGGGGAAGAACAGGAAGGCAAAAGGGAAGGAGTCAACCTTACTCTCATTGAATTTGGCTTAGGGAGGGAATGACATACACTCTAAATAGGATATTCACCCTCTAGGAGAGTAGGGGGGAAGAAGATGAGGGGGGGTGATGGAGGGGAGGGAAGGTTGGGGGGAAGGAAAGTTGGAAGCACACACTTTTGAAAAGGGTCAGGGTCAAAGTAGAGAATAAAGCAAGTTGGGGGCAGGATAGGGTGGAGGGGAAAATAGTCAGTCTTTCACAATATATCCACTATGGAAAGGTTTTGCATAGCTACACATTTACAACCTATATTGAACTGCTTATCTTCCTAGTAAGTGTGGGTGATGAGGGAGGAAGGGAAAGAATTTGGAATTCAAAGTTTTAAAATCAAATGTTTAGAAATATATATGTATATATATATGTGTATGTATGTATGTATATATATATATATAAATTATATATATATATATATATATATATATATATATTTCATGCAACTTGGAAATAAGATATACAGGCACTGGCACATAGAGATCCATCTTGACCTACTGGAAAGTTGGAGGGGGAATGGGTGAGGATGCAGGAGAGAGCATATTAGGGGAGAGGATATTCAGTGGGATGGCTGTTTTGGGGTGGTGGGTAGGGGAAAGATGGGGAGAAAATTTGTAACTCAAAATCTTGTGGAAATGAATGATGTAAACTAAAAATAAACATAAAATTTAATTAAAAAAATAAAAATTAAAAAAAAACCAATAGAACATGAATCTTAGATCCCTAAATCCCTTTATGAAGCAGGGACATCTCTCTAAGACAACAATGGAAGAGCTAAATTGGATGAACAAGCAAATTAGCCACTTCCCTGGGATACTTAAAATAACTAATTTTTTTATTAATATAAACTCTGGTTTGAGCATCGTGAATATTGTAAATTATTAGAGTGCTTGCTGGTCAGACACCACTGGATGGAGAGAAAAGAGCCAATTTCTGCTACATCAGTTATGTAGCTGTTAGTGGAAGGCGATGTCAGTAGGGGGAACTTCATCCAGTAAAAAACAGAGACACAATGTTCCAAATACACACAGAAAAGTAAGAGTGTCGTCTGAGAGAGGAAGCAGTTTTAATCAAAGTGACTACTAGCAGCAGAGAAGAGAGCCAGAAAATGGAAAGGAGCAGATTCTGATAACCAAACTAAACAGTCCATCCAGCAGAGATGCTATACCCAAGAGGTGCTGCAGAAAGATTCTGTGAAGAGGTGTCAGGGGGAGTACTTCTAGCTCCTGCAGTTCCAGGAGTTGAGAGTTAACTTTTACCTTTATGCCTCACTACCATTATATTCTAAGTTTCAACCTGATCTTCTGATGAATATTCTGTGTATCTATGGGAGAGTACACTTCAGGTTCATTGGAGGTGGTGGTGTGTGTTGCAGCTAACGTTTTTACTATGTCATGTTAGTAAATTTCAGGAAATAATTGTGTTCTTGGCTATTATTAAGGTAAAGCAAACTTGTCAGCGCTTATGAGCTATATGATATCAAAGGGTGAACCAACAGACACTCTCCAAGGGCTTAACTCAGGAGTGTAAGAACAAGTTGAAAAAGTAACTTGTCATATCGCCATGCCAAGACCTCCTCTCTCTCTTTTTTACTATTAATAGACCCCCTATTTTCCAGAACTAAAGCCCGACAAGGAAGCTGTTCTCCGAGCTTGGCATAACAACTGTCCTTTGCACTTAGAGTTTGGATGAACTTTGCAGCAACAAAATCTCAGAATAATTTTGCACCAGCACCAGGTGGTCCCTGAGTTCAGACAAATACCTGCCAAAACCATGTTTCAGTTGTGAAGCCCTGCTACAAATCAAATTTGTTTCATTGTTGTTGCCCCTCATTGTCAGGACTACAACTCACTATGTAGACTTTGGTACATGTATTGAGATTTGTGGTTAAAAAGTGCACAGCAGAGAATAAAAAAAAAAAACTTACAAGGAAGCAAAAAAAGATAGACAGCTCTCAATGCAACGTATAGTATTTATCATACAGGTTTTCTTGAAATGAAAATATAGTGTTAAATATTTTGAACCCTCTCATGTTCTGCTATGCTCATGACATGCTTTTTTTTCTTTGTTACTTTGTATTTAAATTCCAATATTTAAGTTTATGATGTTTTTGTTTCTTTTCTCTATTCTGTATTTGTGTTCTGGCCTTGATTCTAAAATAAAATTTAAAAAAAATAAGAAAAATAATTTTTTTTATTTTTTTTCTTCTTTTTTTTCTTTTTTTTTAATTAATTTATTAGTTTAGTTTCAGTTAACAAGATTCAATTCCATAGTTCCTTGATTTTCAAATTTCCTTTACTTCCCTCCCCCTTCCCCTCATGACAGCATATAGTACAGTATAGGGTCTGCAAATGCATTCATATTAAACATTATTCTAATTACAAAGGCATATTGTACTAGGTGGGATGAAAGATGGTAAGGAAGAAGTAAAACCAAACAATGAGAAGAACAAGATCATTTAGTTTGCTTCCATCAGGATTCAGGCTCAGTTCTTTCTAGTTATATCTCTGGATGGCGCATTTCTCACTTTCTTGAGTCATTCGGGATTAACTTATATCACTGCATTGCTGAAAAGAGTCCAGTCTGTCATAGTTGGTCGTCACAGATATGGTATGTCTGTGATTGTATACAAATTTCTTCTGATTCTACTCTTCTCGCTCAGCATCAGTTTGTATAAGTCTCTCCAGGTAATTATGAAATCTGTCACCTCCTCGTTTCTTATAGCACAATAAAATTCCATTACATTCATATACCACAACTTGTTTAGCCATTCCCCAATTGATGGGCACCCCTTTAGTTTCCAATTCTTTGCAACCACAAAAAGGGCTGCTAAAAATATTTTTGTACATATGGGTCTTCCTCCCACTTCTATGATCTCTTTGGGATATAACCCTAGAAGTGGTATGGCTGGGTCAAAGGGTATGAAATTATTTATAATCCTTTGGGCATAATTCCAGATTGCTCTCCAGAATGGTTGGATGAGTTCACAACTCCACCAGCAATGTATTAGCGTTCCAATTTGCCCACATCCTCTCCAGCATTTGTCACTTTCTTGTTTTGTCATCTTAGCCAATCTGACTGGAGAGATGTGGTATCTCAGAGTTGTTTTGATTTGCATTTCTCTAATTAATAGTGATTTAGAGCATTTCTTCATATGCTTATAGATGTCTTTAATTTCTTTCTCTGAAAACTTCCTATTCATATCCTTTGACCATTTCTCAATTGGGGAATGACTTGTATTCATATAGATTTGGCTCAATTCTCTATAAATTTTAGAAATGAGTCCTTTATCAGAGACACAAGTTGTAAAAATTCTTTCCCAATTTCCCACCTCCCTCTTGATCTTGGTTACATTGGCTTTGTTTGTGCAGAAGCTTTTCAATTTAATGTAATCAAAATTATCCATTTTGCATTTTATAATGCTCTCTAATTCTTGTTTGGTCTTAAAATCTTCCCCTCTCCACAAATCTGTCAGGTAAACTATTCCGTGCTTTCCCAAATTGCTTACAGTATCATCCTTTACACCTAGATCATGCACCCATTTAGACTTGATTTTGGTATATGGTGTTAGATAGTGATCTATGCCCAGTTTCTGCCATACTGTATTCCAGTTTTCCCAGCAGTTTTTGTCAAATAGTGCATTCTTATCCCAAAAACTGGGGTCTTTGGGTTTATCGAACAATAGATTGCTATATTCATTAACTGCTGGGTCTCCTGCACCTAATCTATTCCATTGATCCACTACTCTACACCTCTGCCAGTACCAAGCAGTTTTGATGACTGCTGCTGTATAATACAGATTAAGATCTGGCATAGCTAGTCCACCTTCCCTAGCATTTCTTTTCATTAATTCCCTTGATATTCTAGACCATTTGTTTTTCCAAATAAATTTTGTTATTATTTTGTCTAACTCTACAAAGTAGTTTTTGGTAAATTGATTGGTATGGCACTAAATATATAGTTTAGTTTGGGTAAAATTGTCATTTTTATTATATTAGCTCGACCCAGCCACGAGCAATTGATATTTTTCCAACTATTTAGATCTGCTTTTATTTGTGTGAGAAGTGTTTTGTAGTTGTGATCATATAGATTCTGGGTTTGTTTTGGCAAGTAGATTCCCAAATATTTTATAATGTCTACAGTGACTTTAAATGGGATTTCTCTTTCTATCTCTTGCTGTTGAGTTTTATTAGAGATGTATAGGAATGCTGAGGATTTATGTGGGTTTATTTTATATCCTGCAACTTTGCCAAATTTATTTATTGTCTCAAGTAGTTTTTTACTTGATTCTCTAGGATTCTCTAAGTATATCATCATATCATCTGCAAAGAGTGAGAGCTTGGTCACTTCTTTGCCTAATTTGATTCCTTTGATTTCTTTTTCTTCTCTAATTGCTACTGCTAACGTTTCTAGTACCAGATTGAATAAGAGGGGTGATAGTGGACACCCTTGTTTCACTCCTGATCTTATTGGAAAGGCTTCTAGTTTATCCCCATTGCATATAATACTTGCTGATGGTTTTAGATAGATGCTAGCAACTATTTTAAGGAAGGCTCCATTTATTCCTATACTTTCTAGTGTTTTTAATAGGAATGGATGTTGTACTTTGTCAAAAGCCTTTTCTGCATCTATTGAGATGATCATGTGGTTTTTGCTAGTTTTGTTGTTGATATGCTCAATTATATTGATGGTTTTCCTAATATTAAACCATCCTTGCATTCCTGGAATGAATCCTACCTGATCAGGGTGTATTATTTTTGTGATAAGTTGTTGGAGTCTTTTGGCTAATATTTTATTTAGAATTTTTGCGTCTAAATTCATGAGGGAGATTGGTCTATAATTTTCTTTCTCTGTTTTATCTCTTCCTGATTTAGGAATCAGTACCATATTTGTGTCATAGAAAGAGTTTGGTAGGACTCCTTCTTCACTAATTTTCCCAAATAGTTTGTAGAGTATTGGAATCAATTGTTCTTTAAATGTTTGATAGAATTCACTAGTGAACCCATCTGGCCCTGGAGATTTTTTCCTAGGGAGTTCATTGATGGCTTGTTTGATTTCTTTTTCTGAGATGGGGTTATTTAGGTAATTCACTTCCTCTTCAGTTAATCTGGGCAATTTGTGATTTTGTAAATATTCATCCATTTCACTAAGATTGTCATATTTATGTGCATACAATTGGGAAAAATAATTCCTCATTATTTTTTGATTTCCTCTTCATTGGAGGTAGATTCACCCTTTTTATTTTTGATACTCATAATTTGGTTTTCTTTCTTTTTTTTATCATATTGACTAAGGGTCTATCAATTTTGTTGATTTTTTCATAAAACCAGCTCTTAGTTTTATTTATTAATTCAATGGTTTTCTTAATTTCAATTTTATTAATCTCACATTTGGTTTTCAATATTTCTAATTTAGTACTAAATTGGGGATTTTCAATTTGTTCTTTTTCTAGCTTTTTCAATTGCATGTCCAATTCATTGACCTCCCTTCTCTCTGCTTTAATTAAGTATGCACTCAGGGATATAAAACTTCCCCTGAGAACTGCCTTTAGTGCATCCCACAAATTTTGGTATGTTGTTTCATTATTATCATTCTCTTGAATGAAATTATTGATTGTTTCTATAATTTCTTCTTTGACCCACCAATTTTTTAGGATTAAATTGTTTAGTTTCCAATTAGTTTTTAGTCTATCTTTCCATGGCCCTTTATTGCATATAATTTTTATTGCATCATGATCTGAGAATGATGCGCTTACTATTTCTGCCTTTCTGCACTGGATTGTGAGGTTTTTATGCCCTAGTACATGGTCTATTTTTGAGTATGTACCATGCACTGCTGAGAAGAAAGTAAATTCCTTTTTATCCCCATTCAGTTTTCTCCAGAGATCCATCATATCTAGTCTCTCTAAGATTCTATTCACCTCCTTAACTTCTTTCTTGTTTATTTTGAGGTTAGATTTATCGAGTTCAGAGAGGGGAGATTAAGGTCCCCCACTAGTATAGTTTTGCTATCTATTTCTTCCTCTAATTCCTTTAACTTCTCCTCTAGGAATTTGGATGCTATACCACTTGGTGCATATATATTAAGTAGTGATATTGCTTCATTCTCGATGGTGCCTTTTAGTAGGATATAGTTTCCTTCCTTATCTCTTTTAATTAGATCTATTTTTGCTTTTGCTTTATCTGAGATAAGTATTGCTACCCCTGCTTTTTTTACTTTAGCTGAGGCATAATAAATTTTACTCCAACCTTTTACCTTTACCCTGTGGGTATCCCTTTGTTTCAAATGTGTTTCTTGAAGACAGCATATTGTAGGATTATGGTTTTTAATCCATTCTGCTATCTGCCTCTGTTTTATGGGAGAGTTCATCCCATTCACATTCACAGTAATGATGACTATCTGTCTCTTCCCTTCCATCCTATTCCCTCCCCTGTTTATGTTTTTGTTTATTCCTTCTCCCTTCCCCTCCTTGAAGTTTTCCCTTTTGACCGCCCCCTCCCTCAGTGACCCCCCTTCTTAACCTACCCTATCCCCTTACTACTATTTCCCTCCCTTATAATCCCTCCCTTTAGTCTCCTCCTTTTCACCCCCCCCTTACCCTCCCACTATCTATAGGACACAATAAATTTTTATACTTATCAGAGTAAATTACTCCCCATTTGATTCCAAACCAATGAGAGTAAATTTCAAACAGTGCTCCTCTCCCTCCCTCCAATTCCTCTATTTAATGAATTTATGTGTCTATTCACGTTAGATTCTTAAACTTCACTGATTAATTTGATCCTTCTTTGAACCAGAACCAGTGAGAATAGTGTTTAAATGATGTTCCTCTCCCTCTTACTTTCCCTTCTTCTATAGTGTGTTTTGATGCCTCTTCAGATGGCATATTTTACCTTTTCCTAGCTCATCCTTTCCTTTTTCCCATTACAGTACCTTTGATCCCCTTAATAGTCTTTTTTTTTTTAGACTCCATATTAGTGCATTCATACCCACACCCTCTAAGTATAACCCTTTTGCAGGTCATGATAATCATAGAGATTTCAAATATTGACAGTTATCAGCTCCACATATAGGGATGTGAACATTTTGCTCTTGTTGCATCCCAGGTAATGAGCTTGTGTTTGTGGGTGTGGGTGTGTGCACTTCTGCATGTGTGAGTCTATGTTACCCTTGTTTACCTTTTTATGTTCTTCTGGAGTCTTGTAATTGGAGATCAAATTTTCCATTGAGCTCTGGCTTTTTCATTAGGAAAGTCTGGAAGTCCCTTACTTCATTAAATGTCCATCTCCTTGCCTGAAAGATTATGCTCAGTTTTGCCGGGTAGTTAATCCTTGGTTGTAGTCCTAGCTCTCTTGCCCTACGAAATATCAAATTCCAGTCCCTCCGCTCTTTTAATGTAGAAGCTGCTAGGTCCTGTGTGATCCTAACTGTAGTTCCTCGATATTTGAATTGTTTCTTTTTGGCTGCTTGTAGAATTTTTTCTTTAATCTTATAATTCTGGAATTTGGCTACTATATTTCTTGGAGTTTTCAGTTTGGGATCTCTTTCAGGAGGAGTCCGGTGAATTCTATCAATAGCTATTTTATCTTCTGATTCCAGGACCTCAGGACAGTTTTCTTTGACAATCTCTTGGAGGATGTTGTCTAGACTGCTTTTCTCATCATGGCTTTCTGGTAGACCAATAATTCTTAGGTTGTCTCTCCTGGATCTGTTCTCTAGGTCAGTTATTTTTCCAGTGAGATATTTTACATTTTCTTGCAATTTTTCGATCATCTTGTTTTTTTCGATTGACTCCTGCTGCATCATAGAGTTCTGAGTTTCAGTTTGATTGTATCTAATTTTTAGTGAATTATGGTCTTCAGTGAGTTTTTGAAGTTCCTTTTTTAGGGAGGTATTTCTTTTTCCAAGTTGGTCATTGCCTCCCTGATTTGGTCTTTAAAATTTTTCTTAAGCTCCTCCAGGAATGCTATTTGGGCTTGAGACCAGATCATGTTTCCTTCTGTGGTCTCTGGTGTGGGCAGAGTCTATATTGTCCTGTGTGTTTTGTTGTTCTTGCCCTGCATAGTATGCTCGAATAGACTTTCTTGCCTTCCCCTTCTCCTTTTCAGCTTCCTTCCTTCCCATTGTGACTTCCTGTTTCTTAGTGTCTCAGGCTATGAGTTTGGGGCCTGATCCTTGACTTTGAATACCTCTGGGTGGCTAGTTTATGGCTAAGTCAGGGAAGTCAGTGAGGAATGTAGATGTGTAGGTGGGGATGAGTCTGACCACTTCAGATTTCTGCCTCTATACCCCTGGGCTATAAGTAGGCTTTTGTTGGTGAGGTGAGGTGGGGCTTGTTGGGTCCCCTCCCTCTCTTCTCTTCAGATTCCTGGCTGTCTCAGTTACACCCTTTCTTGGAGATTCTCAAGCCTGAGGCTATTTCCATTAACTTGGGATTTCAATCTGGGTGGGAGACTTATCTTTGGGTTTTCTGCTTCATGAAGGAGGGATGGGAGGATCGGAGCAGCTAGAATTTACTTTGCCATTCCAGCTCCTGTATTATACAGGCAGGCAGTTTCTAAACTTCCAGGCTGGGGGCTGAATGCAGCCTGAGAAGCCACTCTCTCCCCTGGGGGCCCGACTCTCCTACCTGGCAAGCAAGAGATCCTGTCTCAAACAGAAATAGAAATAAAATAACAATAACAACAATGGAACAGATAATGCCAAGACAATGATTTTGATTTTTACAAGATTACTAAACTCATTGGTGGAGGGAGTGTAATAGCTATAATTTGCCAAGATTTTAGCAATGCTTTCAATAAAGAATTTCATGCTATTCTTATGGAAAAGATAGAAAGATGTAGGGTAGAAAATATGAGTAGAAAAATGGAACTGGATGTGTGGTTAGATATAAAAAGTAGTCATTAATAGTTCTATGTCAACTTGACAAAAGGGCTCTAGGGAATGTGTTTTTGACCATGTACTGTTTAACATTTTTATCAGTGACTTGGATAAGCCATAAATGGCATTATTATTATGTCTGCAGGTGTTATAAAGTTAACCTGGTAGATGGTTTAGTCAGAATGCAAAAAAGCTGGTGACAGGCTAAGGCATTGGGGTGAGTTTGAAAAGGTGAAATTTAATGTATAAAATGTAAATTCAGTAAATATAATTTGCATATTTATGCATACATATAAATGCAAAGAAAAAAAATCAATGTCACAAGTTTAAGATGGGATAATATTCTTAAAACACAGACCTAACCGTCTCATACCCTTATTCACTAACCTTCAGTGGCTCCCTATCACTTCCAAGATCAAATATAAATGCTTCTACTTGGTGTTCAAAGCCCTTTACAATCTTGTCCCCCTCCTACCTTTCCAGTCTTTTTATACATTAGTTAGCCCTCCCCTATATACTCTACACTCCAATAAAACTTGGATCCTTGCTATTACTTGTACAAGATATTCCATTTCCAGAATCAGGTCATTTTTATTGGTTCTTTAAAAGTCAAAAATAGTCTTCCTTCTCATCTTTATCTTCTGCCTTCCACATTTTTTATGTCCATGCTAAAATCCAACTTTCTATGAGAAGTTTAAAGTTTAATCCTCTCTTATTCTAATACCTTCCCTCAGTGATTATCTCCAACTTATTATATATATATATATGTGTGTGTGTGTGTGTGTCTTGTTTGTACATAGTAGTTTGCATATTATCTCCCCCATTAGACTGTGATCTGCTTGAGAGCAGGGACAATCTTTTGCCTTTCTTTGTATCCCCAGCACTTAATAGACACATAATAAATAATTTATTGATTTACTGACTATCTGGTTCTTTTAGGACAGTGTGAGATCGATATGAATCAAGAGTATCATGTGGCCATCAAAAAACAAACTAATATGACCTTGGGCTACATTAAAAAATGCATAGACTAAGGAAACAATTATCACTGTTTTTGTCAGAGCATATCTAGAGTATCGTGTTCAGTAATGGCTTTCACTTATTATCAAGGACATTGCCTGGTACATTGCAGGTGGTTAATGAATTTTTATTGATTGATTGACAAAGAAGAGGTTGTTTCAAGGAGGCAACTGGGATAGATAAAGAAGAGTTCCTACCACTAGGTTGAAAGAATGGGGAATGTTTAGCCTGAAGAAGAGAAGGTTCAAGAGTTACATCAAAGTTGGCTTCAAAAATTTTAATGTAATTTAATTTATGGTTCTGAATTCTCTTCCTTCCTTTCCCCCCTCCCTTCACTCATGGAGAGGACAAGAACAACAAAATAGATATAGTCAAGCAAAACAAATTTGAGTATTAGATGTGTGGAAGAAAGAAGGGGAGAAGGAGAAAAAGAATAAGGAGGAGGAGGAGGGAGAGGAGAGGTGGAGGAGGAAGAATAGAGAAGGGAAGAGAGGAAAGAGAAGAGAGAAGAGAAGAAAATATGCTTCAGTCTGTAATGGGATGGTCCCTTGGAATTGTGATTGATCATTCTATTGATCAGAGTTCCTGAGTCTTTCAAGTTCTTTGTCTTTTAAGTGTTGTCAGCATTGTATTATTAGTATAATATTGTTCTCAGTTCTGCTCACTTCATTATATACCATTTCATCCAATTCTTCCCAAATTCTCATAAAATCATCCCCTTCATTATTTCATACAGCACATTAGTGTTTAGTATATCTTCATAAGCTCAAACAATCTTCAGGTAAAAGATATATTTAGAAGATAAATTAAAATTGTTTATTTGACTCCACATTGCAGAACTAAGGATAACAGGAGGAGTCTAAGAGGGATATTTTAACCTTGATACAAAAACTAAACTAAAGTAAAACTTCCTAACAGTTAGAACTATCTAAAAAATGAAATGTTTTGCCTCAAAAAGCAGAGAATCTCCCTTCATTGAAAGTCAAAGGGCTAAATGACTACTAGTCACATATGTTGTGGTTGGGGTTATTTTTCAAGAATATATCAGACCACACAGACTTGGCTTCCCTTCTAACTCTGAATATTGGTTACTGAACATTATCAAAATTAACTTATACAGTAAGAAGATGCCTTAAGACATTTTCCCTTCCCTGAAGCTAGAGATTATTAACATGGAAACTGCCATTGCCAAAGTCCTTCTGGTAACTAGAGTCTTTGAGTTGGAGTCCCAGAAGAGCTACTTATTAGAGCTGTGGAATTATAGACAAGCAAAATAACAATTCTTTCAGTGCCTATGTGCTCATAGTCAAAAGGAAAATAATATGTTCATTGACAGCCTTAGATTTTTTTAATGATGAAACACTTTTTACATCATCAATTGTTATGGAAATTCAAATCCTTGGTAACAATGTTATAATTGCTTATGTAATGAAACTTTTGTGATCAACAGGGTAATACAGAACCTCTGTTATTTGTTTTATTCTGTTTCCTCCCCCTCCCCTCTGCCCAAAAAGAAAAAAAAAAAACTAGGCCTGAAGTTGGAAGCCACAAGGAGGCAGGTTTTTGGCTAGAAATAAGTAAAAATGTTATAATTAGAGATGTGTTAAAATGGCATAGACTTCCTCAAGAAGTAGTCCATCTCTTTGTTCAAGCTGAATAACTGGATAAGAACATGTTAGAAAAATTGTCAGTCGTTGTCCCTTGTTCTCAAAGAGGACCAAAACAACATCTCTATATCAGAGTCAAGGTGTAGTGTGTCTGAGTGTTGCTGATCTGACTTATATGAGTTCAGAATACTCTGCCACAGCTCAGGAACAAATAGTCCATGTAAATATTAGCAGTAGAGATGTCTCTAAATTTGAGCATCTCATGTTTCTACTGTGATTCTGCTTCACTCATATAGCACAGAGCCTTCTTTGAAGTGAGTGTGCCATGCTAGCTTTGGCCAGTGTCTCCCATGTCATGAAACCTATCCTAAAGTTCTTCAGAGAGACTTTGAGAGAAACCTTGTTCTTCTGACATCCATGACCTGCCTTGTGTAAGTTCTCTGTAAAATGGTCTTTGAGGCAAACACTTCTTGGCATTGGAACAATGTGACCAGACCATAGCAGTTGCATTCTCTGCAGTAGAGTTTGAATACTTGGCAGTTCAGATCAAGACCTCAGTGGCTGGTACCTTATCCTGCCAGGTGATCTTCAGAATCTTCCCAAGACAATTCAAATTAAACAATTCAGTTTCCTGGCATGGAGTAGTAAACCGTCCAACTTTTAAAGGCATACAACACTGAAACCAGCACAACAGCTCTGTAGACCTTCAGTATGTCATCAGTATAATACCTCTTCTTTCTCACTCTTTCTTTTGGAGCCTCCTAGAGTTAGCTCACACAACGCATTCATCAACCTCAGCATATATGTGTACATCTCTGTTAGATATGCTGCAAAGGTAAATGAACTAATATACAGTATTCAAAATTTCTCCATGTGCTACAACCAATAGTTCCGTGTATGGTTGATGTGGTGCTGGCTGGGTGGAGAATCTCTGTTTTCCTGATGTTAATTTTTGGGCCAAAATTAGCACAAACAGTGAAGAATCAACCCATACTTTGTTGCATCTCAGCTTCAGAGGCTGAATCAAGTGCACAATCATACACAAACAAATAAAATAAAACATGCCCCAACTCTCCCTTCACCTTAGTCTTGGCTTTGTAGCATTTTCAAATTATATAATTTACCATTGGTGCAGTAGCTGACCTTGATGCCATGATCCTCATTGAAGGCATCTGACCGAAAACCTGAAATATCGTAAAGATGTTTTAAACAATGGTTACACTGAATTTTGAGGTCTCTGTAGTTACATGTGTAACATTCAGTAATAATCCTGATCACATGATAAAAATGTAGTGACTTGAGATCTTTCTACCACCTACATTCATATTGCTGGTAAATGAGTTGACTATGCTCACTGGAAACACATCCTGCAGGTGTAATTAGCTTGAGATGAAAACAACATATGGCCCTTCTCAGCTACTTTGCTGGGCATAGTTATAATTGGATATGGCCACCTGCATTCCTGTTTTTCTTTTAAAGTGATAATTTTTCTTTAAAAAAATATTTTGGGGATTTTTAGAGTTATGATTTTTAAATGTAATTTTAAAGCTTAACAGGAGTCAAAGGGGAATATTTTAATGTTTTTCACTTACAAAAAAGACATCTGTCAAACATTCAACATTAAATTTCTGTTAATAATGACCTTGGTGATATAGACAAAGATAGATGTTAACATAGATATCTACATAGATATCTATGTAGATATATATATATATATGACATTTCTATATATAGATAATCTATATCTATCTGGAAAGAGACAGAGACAGAGACAGAGAGAGACAGAGAGAGAATGAGAGAGACAGAGAGAGAATGAGAGAGAGTGAGAGAGAGTGAGAGAGAGAGAGAGAGAGAGAGAGAGAGAGAGAGAGAGAGAGAATATGCTACAAGCTTTTCTTGCGCTATACACAAGATTCATTTGTTAGCTCTCAATTGCCAGTTTGACATATTCACTTCACAAAACACAGAAAATACAGATATGCAACATTCTCAGCATCAGGTATTTCAATATGAATAAATGAATAGTTCTCTAGGTTTGGCTGAAGTCAAGCCAACTTAGACTTTGCAGGTTGTTTAAAGAGGGTATTTTATGGGGGAAATGTCAGCATCTTGATATAGACTCTCTAACCTCTTACTTTCCTCAGAAAATTTAGATCTTTTAACATGGTCCCTCTTTTTCTATTCCCTTTATCTCAAAATCCCTTGATATTTTTCCCTATTCTGGCCTCCTTTCCCCAGTCTCTGACATAAGGTGGCCTTTCTCCTGACCAAAACTAAATCACCTATAAATGCCTTTGAGCCCATCCCCTCCCATCCTCTCCAGGAGATTGCAACCTCAGTCATCCTCTCTTTCTCTGTCTCTGTGTTTCTGTGCCTGTATCTGTCTGTGACACTTTCTCTCTCTGTCTCTTCTGTCTGTCTTTTTCTCTCCGTGTCTGTCACTCTCGCTCTATGTCTGTCTCTTTCTCTGTCTCTGTCTCACTCTGCCTGTCTCTCTGTCTCTGACTCTCTCTCTGTCTGTGTTTTGGCATATGTGTATGTGTGTGTGTCTCCCCCTCTCTATCTTACAGATGAGGACGCTGAAGTTAAAAAAGCGTAAGTGACTTGCCAAAGGATCACAGAATTGTTATCAGAGACTAAATTCAGATTTTAGTTTTTCTGACTCCAAATCGAACATTCTTTCTACTGAACCACCCAGCTGCCTCCCATTAAAATGCAAGCTCCCTACAAGTAAAGATTGTTCCATTCTTTGTGTTTGTATGATCAGGATCTAGTGCAATGTCAGGCATATAGTGAGCTCTTAATAAATGCTTGATGTTACATTGTTTGTTAAACTAATAGAATCAAATGGACCGTGGGCTCCCATGTTTCTGGTATACCCCAACCATAAACCTTCAGTGGGTACAGAAAGAATTGAAGGGCTTGGAAAATAAGATAGCATCAGTACAGAAAACGGACTGTGGTAATGAGGCTGTTCCTCAAAATGAGCAGGCTCATGAGCCTAGGCAGGAGAGGTTAGAAATAGAGTGAGATCAGAGCAGCTGAAGGAGACCTCACCATATGAAGCCATGTATTCCCCCAGTGAAGAAATCAGGCTAGGTGAGCCCAGTTGGATCTTAGGTACCTTCAATGACTAGGTCTGATCTTCTTGGTAGCCATGAATTGAACAGTACTAGTGAAAATTTACTCACATCTGGTGGGAGCCATTGATAGGGAAAAAGAGTCTAGGAAACTTACCTCTATCTAGAAACTCCTGGGTTTGAATTGTGCATATAAATTGACTTGAGACTTCCTAGATTTGGGGGATTCATGATTGTAGAAATTGTTTCATTCTTTGTACTTGTTGTATCCACATGGATATACTTTGCACTTTGCCTAGCTCAGCTAGGGCCCCTCACATATGATAGACACTTAATAAATACTCATTGTTATTGTTTTGTTTTGTTTTTGTTTTATTCCATAGTAACAAGCAAAAACTGTATATGGTTAAACTGTACATGTATGGTCAATTTCTCTAGACCATGTTTTAACAATTAGGGTCTATTGAATGGAAATGCACCAGGGAGGGGGAGAAAGTAAAATTTTTCCAGTGGGTGGAGACTTGAGCTAAGTTATTTATTAGATAAATCCACAGAATTTATGAAAAACACCACCCAGAAGAGAAGAAAAGCTGGGGAATAGTAACTCCCTGAAAACCATATTGAGTGAGGAATATCTCCTAGGTTTCCCTGGGGTTGAGTGGAGAATGAAACACATCACTAGATGAAAGTGGATTGACTTAAATATGTTATACATTAGTGGCAGGTCATCTATTACTAATTTACCCATAAAACCATTAATTTATAATACCTTTTAGCATTTTTTCCAATAGTTAAAATCTAGTTCAATGACCTTTAGTTGGTAGAATTTACCTCTTTATCCTTTTGGAAATTCAAGACTGCAAATCACCTTTGGCCATTTCTTGACAGAAAGGGCCTTCTGAAAGGTTCCTGGTGAGCATGAAGAACTTGTTTACATGGAAGATTGCTGGGCAGGAGTAGGACCATGATGCCTGCACCTGATCAGGAAGCCAAATGCAGGAAGTCTGAAAGAACTGATTTCCCAAAGCTTGCAATTGTTCCTGTCTGATATTGTCATGCCAGAGAATTCATGAGTAGGGGGTGTGTGCCAAGTGTCTTCTTCCTTCAGCCCTCCTATAGGGGAGTCACTTTTCAGCTCCAAGTTCAATGAGAACCAGTAAGTTAATTATTTCCTTATCTCCTTTTTTTCAGGGAAAGGATTGAAATTTTGAACACGAGTTCTGAAGAAAAAGCACATCTCAGATTTGAACTGATCCTTTGCTAATCCAAAAGGGAATGCAGTCTTACCAAGCATGGACTAACAGTTAAATACCAAACAAGAAAGAAAGATCTATCAATTTATCTATGTGTAATACACAATGCTAGGCACTGGGAAGAGAAAAATTAGAAAGGTCACATCCCCTGCTCTCAAGGAACAGATAGGGAAACAGTTCTTATGATCTTATTGACCTTCCTAATTTGATTACATAACTCTGGTGTAATCAATAAGAGTTTTGAGAATCTTAGAAACACTAATATTTAAATCTAAGCACTAATATGTTTTTGAACAGAAAATTTAAAAATGAGAATGTTTCTAATTATGCATTATCTATGATATTATCCCCATTCAATACAAGATAATGATAGACAGACAGACATATCGATAGATAGATAGATAGATAGATAGATAGATAGATAGACAGATAGATAGATAGATTATGCAGAGATATGAATAACCTTAAAGAAAGAATAAGGAAATGTTTTGTTGACTGATTTATAACAAAGCAAGCTAGCTGGGCTTGCTTAGCACTATGATTTATGCTGCACCATTTTTTCTGCTTCTGAATCTCATTTTGAATAAGAAACAGGTGGGTAACCAAGCATGCAGAATCTTATTGTCTTGCTTTGTTAGGACAGTGTGTCCTCATCTTCCACTACTTAATTAGTTAAATGCACATGAATTGAAAGGGGAAGGAAGAAAGTGATTTGATTGGGAGGGTTTGTGTTTTGTTTCTTAGAGATATCCCAGCATATGAAACAAAGTTAGTCAGGGATCATTAACATCCTCCCATAACTCTGGCCAGAGACACTTTAAGTACTGTCTTACTCATTTAATTTCATTTTATTTGTATACATCTTTTTCGCACTGAAAAATGAAGTGTTGCCATCCAGTCTGGTAGTACCATGTTTTGTATGTCATAATCTGGTTTCCATGGTAATCAGATTCTGCTCCTGAACTTTGCTGAAGCCACCTTTTTTAAGCTATGAATTCATACCATGCAATTTGCATAGAATCAGCTTAATTGCTTTGACAAGAGGGCTATTCCAGGCACCCAATAATGAAGAGAAGAAATATTTTTTATAACTATAGAAGCAAAACTCACTAATGATAATTTTATCTTTTGAAAGATGGAAGAAACAAGAAGAGCAAGATTTTCTTCTGGGTTTGATTCTTACCACAAGAAGAAATTGGATGCATGGATTTAAATTATGGGAATGTTGGGGAGAAGTAACCATGAACTTAACTTGAAAGGTGGGGCAATGGGAAGACCATCAAGACCATGATTATACTTAAAATGTTACCTAAAACTGTTACCTAAAATGCATCTAAAATGGCTAGAGGTGGGGAGGAAAAGGAAGATCCACCCTGCCCCCACCTCCACCACCAGAGGCTTTTTTGCTCCTTGCATTTCCCTTATCCCTTCCAGAGCCCCAGAGAGGTAGAACCAATCTTATGACTTTATCACTCACACAGCTTAAATGAGAGGAATCACCAACTCTATTCATTCAAGTAAGATGGAGTACCACCAAGCCTTAACATCTGCCCTGCCACTACTTCTTGAAGGTGTGTAGTGTCTGCCTCTATAATCTTCAAACTCTTGATACTGTCATCTGACTTATTGATATAACCTAAGGACCCCCAGGCTTTAACATCTACCAAACTCCTACACCCTTAGGAATCTTGGGACTTTGCAAGCATCCCACCACTGAAGGTTCTTTTACATGTTATCTCCAATTACATTGTAAGTTCCTTGAGAGTGGTAACTGTTTTACCTATTTTTATTCCAACACTCCCTGCAGTGCTCAGCACATACTAAGCACTCAATAAAAGTTTTTTTTTTCATTCTTTCTTTCTCTCTTTTTTCTTTCATTCATTTGTTCATATATTGTTCTTTGGGAGATTGTAATGAAGGAAAGTAACATTGGACATAATCTAACATTGGGGAGAAGAAGCTTCAAGGGATTCAAAAAAAGAATAAGCAGGTTTCCACAGACAAAAATTCAGTAGGGAAGTCAAGGATTAGAAGTTCTCAGAAAAGAAATTCTGAACATTAAAAAAAGAAAAGAATAAGAATTTCAAATAGGAGGGAAAAGAAAAATGTATAAAGAGATTGATGTAATTACATTATGACTTAACCTACTTAGATTTATTTTAAAATGTATACATATTTGAAGCAGATGCAGGAGATAAAAGTTAATATAAAATGTAAAACAACAGGATATAAAAACATCCAATGAGAATAAGGCCTGGGGAGCTAAATCTGAGGATAAGATGAAATAGGTGAGGAGAATTAAGGACAAAAAAGAAAGGATTTTTAAAAATCTACTTCTGAGAAGCAATGATCAAAAAAGGAATAAAACCCCTGCTCTGAGTGGATCTGACAAACACAGAAAGGAACAATTATTCAATTCATTCATTTTTTCTATCAATGAGGATGGGTAGGAGTGACCTTTGAACTAAAAAAGACAGAACAAAGGTGGCTTAATAGAGCTGATGCTCCAGTTAAATGATTATGGTTGTTGGCCTTCATTCTTGAATGAATTCCATCACTATGTTAGGTCAGGGTACAGTGTACATTTTGGTTGATCAGATAAATATAAGCTCAGAAGACTCTAGCTTAAGTTGTGCACAAACAGTCCATATGAACATTTGGAGTATAGATGTCCCCAAACTTGTGCACCTCATTTTCCTTTTGAGTTCCTGAAATTCTGTTTTGCTCATAGACTATTGTGCCTTCTTTGATGAGGGAACACCATGTTGGGCAGACCTGTGCCAGCATTTCCCAGGTCTCACAATCAATTCCAAAGTTCTTCAGAGAGACTTTGAATGTGTATTTGTATTGCTTTTCTGAGTGTGCAATTATTCGTGAACAAAATGTCATGCACCATCCCTCCCTCCACTTTAGTCTTGGCTTATAGCCTTTTCAAGTTAAATAATTTGCCATCATAGCAGAAGCTAACCTTCATGCAATTTTTATTCTAGTTGAAGGCATCTAATTATATTAATGGAACTCAAGATAATTAAGGAATCAGTAAGAAGGTCTCTAGCTATTCTTAATGAGATTGTAACTTGGCCCAAATCAACCATGTCCTCAAATACCAAAAGAGCTCCAAGATGGGATTGTTGTTTCATTGTCAATCATCACAGAAAGACTGTGGAGAAATGGGGGTTGCTGTAGCACAGGAAAATGGCAAAGTCCATACTGATTTTTAAAAAGGAGAAGAAAATGGAGCTGGCAAACTGCAGCCTTTTTTGTCTTGGCTTTTATTGGCAGAAAAATTCTAGAGTGTATCACTAAAAGACTAATGAATATCTAGAGTCAACAAGGAGTCAACACAGCTTCATCAAGATCTTCTGCTCAAGTGATCAAAGCAATGCTGGAGATACAGTTTTGCCTAAATTTTTGGGAAAGCATTTGACAAAGTCACTCATGCTATTTTGTGTAGAAAAGATGGAAGTGTGGGTTTAATATAAATACAATCAGACCAATTCAGTCCTGGTTGAATGACTGGGCCCATATAGTAGTATTTAAGATTTTAATGTCAGTTTAGGAGATCTCACCAGTGAGTGTCCAGGGAACTGTATTTGGACCTGTGTTGCTTAATGTTTTCTTTTATGAATGTCTTACAGTTGTATAAGGTATATTTCTTCAGACAATAAGCATTAGTAAGGCTTTATTATGTGCAAGTCATTATGCTAAATACTGGTGATACAAATACATCACTATAATACAATAAACATATATTAATTGGCTACTACGTTCCAGGTACTGTGCTAAGCACTTGGGATACAAGTAAGAGAGACAATATTTGCCCTCCAGAAGCCTATCTTTTAATAAGGGAAGGCAATGCAAGGAAGGAAGCTGAAAAGCAGAGGGCAGTCGAAAAGGAGATACCTTGATAGGAGACAGGATGGTGGTGGAGTCAAATCCAAAGAGCAAAACTGATGGGAAATGATGAGTCCATTTGGGTTTCTGAACCCTCTTTAACTGGAGGCATTGGGAGACGAATTTTGCTCCACCCTCAAGCCCTGCAATTAGAGGGCCAGAGGCAAATGAGGGTCCTGATGAGGCAAATTGCTGCAATCTCTACAATGAGGAGCTTAGTGATGATGATTTGGGTTTTGTGGGGTTTTGTTGGTTTTTTTTTTTTTGGTTTTGGTTTTTGGTTTTTTTTGTATTTTTGGAGGAGGAAGCAAGGCAATTGGGACTAAGTGACTTGCCCAAGGTTACATAGCTAGTAAATGTGTCAAGTGTCTGAGACTAGATTTTAACTCAGGCCCTCTAGGGCTGGTGCTCTATTCACTGTGCCACCCAGTTGCCCCGATGATGAGTTTTTCATGGAGGGGCATGATCATGGTTGAATCTAAACCAAAGAGAGCAGTTTTTACTTTTGAAAATCAAATGAAAAAGGAAAACTTTCTGATTTCAAGGAGCTCACATTCTAACAGAGAGAGATAATATGGAAAAGGGAGCTGAAAGGGGGATGTAGTACATGAATGGTGGTAAAGTCTGGAAAGTCAGTAGCAGAGCCCAGAGAGGAAGAAAAGATGATTTATCTGTGGCCCTTCCTCAAAATGGAACTTCTGGGAAATTTTCACCAATGGGAAAAGGGGAAGGACTCAGAGGCAGGGGGATTTCCAAAGGGTAAGAAAATCCCAGGACCTGAAATTCCAGCATGGAAATGCTGCTAAAATATAGTAGCGAATTCAAGAGTCAGCAGCAGAATGAAGAGAGGAACAAAGGGATATAGTAATCATTATACCAAATAAATATGTGTCTATCATATCTTCAACTGACACAAAACTGGGAGTACTAAAGCACTGAAGGAGAGAATCAGAATACAAAAAGATTATTGCAAGTAGGAATTATTCATTGTGCTTATTTGTCCAGTGCCTAGCGTGTTGTAGGTGCTTAATAAATCTGTATTTATTGTTTACTCATAAATTGAAAGTCACCTTATAGATAATAAGGGAAATGAAGTCACTTTTGCCCAGGGAAATGAAGTCACTTTCCCAAGGGTGTAAAGGGAGAATGTGGAAGAGCCAGAATTAGAACTCATGTCTTCTGTCTCCAAACCTAGTACTCTACAGTACATCCTTTAAGCACAGGATCTAAATAGCCATAAGCTGTTAAGTGGCAGAGTAGATAGAGAGCTGGGTCTGCAGTCAGTCAGATACTTCAAATCCAGCCTCAGACAATTTACTAGCTGTGTGACCTTGGGCAAGTCACTTAACTTCTGTCTAGCTCAGTTTTTGTTTGTTTTTGTTCAGTCGTTTTCAGTTGTGTTGGACTCCATGTGACCCCATCTGGGGTTTTCTTAGTACAGCTGCTAAAGTGGTTTGCCATTTCCTTCTTCAGTTCATCTTATAGATGAAGAAACTGTGCCCTGAGTCACAAAGATATTAAGTGTCTGAGGTCAGGTTCAAATTCAGGAAGATGAGTCTTCCTGACTTCAGTCCCAGCATTCTATCCACTGTGCCACATAGGTGCTTCAATTTATCTGTAAAATGCTGACAGCAATACTACCTACCTCACAAGGTTGTTGTGAGGAACAAATAGCACATAATAAATGTTTATTTCCTTCCCTGGTGTTCCTGGATGGAGTAGTAGAACTTGGATGATCATGAAAACAATGTTTAACCGCACTCTGACCCTCATTCTTTGTCACACTCTTCTAAATCCTCTTCCCGCAGCTTGGTTTAATTGCTTGAAAATCAGCCAAAACATGGGGACAACTTCCCAGGGATGAGCTCTTGCAGTTAAGTAATGTTCTTGGCCAGTTGCCTTTAAGAATTACCAATAATGTTCCCTGGAGCTTGCCTAAGTAGAAAAGCTGGTTCTAATGGGGATCATTTCTTTCATCCCTACTTAGGCTATGTATTACATACCAAAACTATTACTCTAAATTCAAGTTCTTCTGCCATTTTCACAAGAGGTTACCTGTGGTACCCACTTAGGGACATCTTAAAGAAAAAAAAAAGCACAAGGCACAATTTGATATATGGAGCTATATTTTCAGCATGAGCATTTACAGCTCAGAAAGCAGCAAACCTACCAATTAGAGCATAATTTATCATTTTGTTGATAGCCAAGACTTAAGAAAGTGATGGAGAAAATGTGAATTAAACTTAAAAGTGTGTTGTGTCCTTTTGGAAAGCTGATAGTTAAGCATTTCCCATCACACCTGTAGAGTTAAGGTATATTTATGTATTGTTAAGTGTTCTAGATCAGAAGTACAAACACATGACCCTTGGGGACACATTTCAGCCTCCAATACTTCAAGTACTTTTCAGACTAGATTAAAATGCAAATGGGAAATATTTAATATGATCAATAAAAATATAATAGAATATAACTGTATAGACGCTGCCCACCTCAAAGAAGGAAAATAATGAAGTCTTTGCAGAAGTCCTGCTGCCATATTGTGAATTTACTCTTCCAATTGCTTCCATTCCTTCCAAGTATTTATCTAAAAGTTCATTAATTAGATAGGCTATTCATGACAAACTATCAGATGACTTTCCTTTCCAGAGTATTCCACTTAGTTCACCAAAACTATGGCTAATAAAATATAGTATATAGTCCTGAAAAAGGAAAAATCTTACAATTATGAGATTAATGGCCTAACAGATGCTGTCTCCTTGTAGGTGGCATATAAAAATAAACTCATTGTTTGTTCCTGAGAACAACGATCTTCTCCTCCCCCCTCCCAGCACCCCTTCCCAACCATTTAGTTCAGATATGGAGATCTAATTGCTTTGCTTAATAAAAGGGAAAAAAGAAGATTGGAAAGATGAGTTTGCCTGAGTATTTAGTAGCATTTTATCCCCTGAAAACTGAACTTCTCTAGTCATCTCCAGTTAGCACAACTACAGTTACCAGCAGTAAGGCTATAGTGGTTACAGTGATGGATACCCCAATAGTTTTCTGCAAAACATAAACCAATTCACCTTATTATGAATTGTGAATATAAGCAATGTGTTATTTTGATGTTAACATCTCCAGTATTGTTCTATGGTTTGTTTTCTTTTAACCTTGCCTCCTTCTTTTCTTATATAAATGTAGATTTAAAAAAAAGTCAATAGCAAAATTCAATTTCTACGCAGGACAATATGATTTACAGTGCCTACTGCACTTTATATAAGTAGAGAAGAAACTCATGAATCATTGTGGATCTAGTGACTTTATTGAGCTAAGGTACCACTTTTTTTTCTATTGTAATTCCATTTATCAGAACCAGTTGTTCGATAACGTTTTAAATACATTTATATCAGTTTTTCATCCGTCACTTAGAAATGTAAGAATCATGAAAAAAATGGAATTGCAATTCTCCTCAATTCAACTAAAATAGATAGGAGCCTGTTCTGAGTTATTAACTACTTGGGCATAATTGTTCCTTCTTTCTTCATTTTAAATGCCTTTAACCAAGGTCACCTTCAGGCCTGTTCAAGTTCTTTATGGAACAGACTATATTTTTTACCATTTGTCAATCTGTTTTTTTTATTCTAAACTTTGTCACTATTAATGTTTTTTAAAAAGTGTTATTAAAGATGTGAGGCAGCTAGGTGGCACAGTGAATAGAGCACCAACCCTGGAGTCAGGAGGACCTGAGTTCAAATTTGGCCTAAGACACAATGCTTGCTAACCCATATGACCTTGGGCAAGTCACTTAACCCCAATTGCCCTTCCAGAAAAGTAAAAAACAAACAAACAAATAAAAATTTAAAAATGCAAGTTTTTAAATCCATAACTTCCAAGTTATTTATTAGTTGCAAATAGTTGGTAAATTAGTAATAATGCTGATCTAAAAATACTTTACTCCAAGATCTTAATGTGGGGTGGACTTGCCTTTGGGCTCTTGAAGGTTATGTCGGAAAATCACAAGCACATTCTACTATACTGGAAATGTTTAAAGTACAAGCCAGTTCTGAATTCTAAGTCTTTTGTTTGAGGACCAAACTGCTTAAATTCAGAGATTCATCATCAGGTAGGTTACATGACAACTAAATCTTCAGTTATTAGTAGAGAGAAGAGCCACACTCATGACGTCATGGACCCTGGAGATATTGAGATAATAACATCAATGTATACTTTTCTTCTGTGTCTACTTAATCTGTTTTTATTTTGTGCACTTTCAATTTTTTCTGTCATTGTTGCTATTACCATACTTTTCTAAAGTAATAATTGTTCTATATGTGGGTGTATATGTATATGTATGTATGCATATATGTGTGTACATACATATGTATATAATGTGTACATATTTATACATATATATAATCTTACTGATTCTGCTTTCTTTGCTCTTTATGGCTTCATTTAAAACATTTCATAGTATTTTTTTCATGTGTCTTTTTATATACAGATAAGCAGAGATCATGTGATTTTTACCAATGAGGGGAACCCTCTTGTATTAACTCCCTATGTCTACAAATCAAGTCCGTAAGTATTAATGAATTGCTTACTATGTTCTAGGTACTGTGCTAAGTCATATATTATGCTTACAAATATTGCAACCTGTCTATGGTTTAGCAAATAAGTTCTAGATAGCTACTTGAGACATATATTTTTTATAATGTCTGTTTTTACTATAATATCTGGTGGTTGTTTCACATTTACAATTCAGGTAAATGATATACCCAGAGTCATACAGTGTCAGAGACAAGATTTCAAGACAAATCTTCTCGACCTAAGCCTGGCAAAGTGCAACATTGTCTCTTTTATGCCCTTTTTGTGGTACAAAAATATTCTATTACATGCAAGGCATTAACCATTGTTCAACCAATCTACCATCATTGTCTATGTATGTGGCATATTTCAGTTTTTTTTAAAAAGTATGAATAAAGCTGCTATGCATGCTTTTTATATCCACAGATCTCACTCTTCCACAGGGTAGTTGTAATGGAAATGCAGATTTAAAGATCTTCCCTGCCCCTAGGTTAAGTGCACCTGGAGCCTGTGGTGGGAGGCTTGTTTTTCAGGAACACCCACACCTTGATACTTAGTGATTGGGCAGTGGGTCAAGAAGGTTGTTACATTCTCTGAGCCAGGAGAAGGCTATATAATTCATGATGTGAGGCTTTGCTTTGGGGCTCACTTTGAGAAGTGCAGTGTGACTTGACCACATGAGACTCTGGGCAGCCATTGAGAATCCCCCGGCTTTGAAAACCCAGATGTTGATGCTTCCCTCTCTGGTCACTGTGATTTGGTATTGATGTAATGTTGGGACAGTTTGGAAGCCTGTCTGCTTGATCTGTTTGTTTCTCTGTCTTGTAAGTTCTGTCTGTATACTTTGAAGTTTGGAGTGCTGACCTTTTCCCCCTGAACTAGGTAAATGATATATGTTTGTTTGATTAAAGTAAGCTTGTTAACTCATTTTGAGTTGCTTTCCTTTAGAAAATCAGATCTAAGAACCTGAGTTGGCAGCCACCCTGGAGATGTTGGGGTGCTTGCTGCTATAGTAGTTAAGTGGCACAGTGGAGAGAGTGCCAACCCTGGAGTAGGAACTGAATTCAAATCTGACCTCAGACATTTGCTAATTGTGTGACCCTGGAGAAGTCATTTAACTATATTTGCCTCAGTTCCTCATTTAAAGTATGAGCTGGAGACCCCAAATAGGGTCACTAAGAGTTGGATATGACTGAAACAACAGAACAAACCCTTCCATCTTCCTGCCTTTAATCATATTCTAAAAATAAATTAATAATATTGGGATAGTATGAACACTTTAAATACTTATCGTTCATTTCCATGTTGTTTTTCCAAAATATTAATTCATAGATCTTTCAAAATAAGAGTATACCCTTCTCCCACTGATTTGCCAACATTTTTATCTATCTTGATTAGTTGAATGGGCATAAAAAAGTTCCTCAGGTCAGTTTTATGTGTAATTTTATAATTATTAGCGAATTTGAGCAATTGTTCAAGTGGTTATTTCCTAGCTGTATTTGTTGTTGTTGTTGTTGTTGTTCTGGATCTACCAAGACATTTGAGCATATAAGTAATTTGGGAATAAATTAAATTTATAAATTTATTTCATCTCTATGGGTACTAAAGATCAGCACATTTCTCTGATCTGTTTCTCCACATTGTATTTTCAATGCTTTTATTTTTGTGGTATAAGAAAATTTCTTTTTATACCATCAAATACATCCACTTTGTCTCCTGTAATTTAATCTATTTGTTCAGTAGATAGAAATTTTTCTCTTCATCACAAATGTGATAAGTGTATCACATTTTTTATTATAATGTATAGTGGTTGTTTTACATTTATAATTTAGGTAATTGATCCACTTGAAGAAAATTTTTATATATGGTATAAGATGGGCAGGTAGGTGGTGAAGTGGCTAAAAGGCCAGCCCTGGAGTCAGGAAAACCTGAATTCAAAGCTAGCTTTAGTCATTTAATAGCTGTGTGACCCTGGCCAAATCACTTAACCCTGTTTGCCTCAGTTTCCTCATCTGTAAAATGAACTAAAGAAGGAAATGGCAAACCACTCCAGTATCTTTGGCAAGAAAACCCCAAATAGGGTCATGATGAGTCAGTTGTGACTGATGGACTAAACCACAACAACAAATGGTAAAAGTCATGAATACAATAATAGATAACACATCTAATAGATAAGATTTATATAGCATTTACTCTGTGCCAGGCACTATGCTATGTGGGTTACGATTATTATCTCATTTGATCTTCACAACCCCAGGAGGTAGGTGCAATTATTATCCCCATTTTAAAGATGAAGAAACTGAGGCAAACAGAGATTAAGTGACTTGCCAAGAGTGACACAGCTAGTCAGTCTGAGACAAATTTGAACTCAGATCTTATTAACTCCAGGTCCAGTGCTCTATGCACTATATCACCTAGCTGCTCACATTTTTTCTTCCTTTTTTTTTTTGGCCATATAAATAGTAAATCTTAATTTTTTCTCAATTCTTTATTTTGGTGGTGAGTGGGGAAAGGATGAATAGTATTTCTCTACCTCATTGTTTTAGTATTGTAAGATTAATTATCAGACTATTATGTTGCTTAGACTGTAATTCCAGATTCTTATTTTGTTTCTTTTCCTTTTTAATCTAATATTACTTTTAACAATTACCATTTGGTGGTTTTGTTTGAAATTTGGCCATTTAATTTATTTTATCTATTCTTTTATCTTTTCATTTTCTATAATTGCCCTTGATTCTATGGTTCTATGAGAGTACCCACTATAATTTTGACATTAAATTAAATCTAGAAATTATTGTCGGTTGTAATTAGAAAACTGGATAACTCCTTAATTTTTTATTTCTATTTCATATTTGGTTTAATATAGATAACAGTAACTATATTATTATGTACATTATATGCGGAGATAAAATATGATAATAATAATAATTACTATGTGTGTTGGTAAGTAATTGTCCAAGCGTATGACACGTTAACTTTTCAGCAAGATAGTAAAATAATAATCTTGAAATTTTTTTTACCATTTCAAAATAATGTTTTGAATAGTGTAACCCTCCCCCCAAATACTCCAAAAAAGAGGTAAAAGGAAATAAATCTTCTCAAGGTAAAAATAGCTTGAAAGCATACTCATTTGTTCCAACACAGATTCTCACAAAATGCCACATTCCAAGTCTATGCTTTGCCACAAAAAGAAGCTTTAATAAAGTCCAGACCATTCCAATGCTTCTAGACTTTTTCTCCACAAAGTCTTGACTTACAACTCAGTTCCCCACCTGTCAGTCAACCTTGGGGCTTCCTAAGCTCCCAAACCATCTCAGTAACATGTCTAGTACCAGATCAGGAACCTCAGGGTTGACTCTAGCCCTGCAACAAGTTCCCTTTCACCAAGTTGGCTGGGCCTCTGTCCCTGATCTTTCCATCTGTCCTTCCTTTCTTACTTACCAGTTGGACCTGTGACCCTCATACTAGACTATCCCTAATCTTGGCCAGAGATACCAATATCATTTTGACACCAGAATAGGCCCTAGCACCTGATACACTAAACTAGAACTAGGCTTAGGCAGAATTCTATGAACCAGCCTATATCCAAGACTTTTATACCTTTAACAGCAATTGTAACAGCAAGGTATGATCACACTGGCCTGGTAACTCAGTTGAGAGTAACTTCCATTTTGGTCTGCTGGTCAGACTGAGGAAGCACCTGCAGCTCTTCCTTCTCTGGCTTTCTTTTTCCCTCGGTAGACTAGGAAGCTATGCTAGTGACTCGATGCTTTTAAAACTGTGTCACTTTCAACATGAATTTCCTTAATCCTAGCCAAATGTTTTTTCCTGGCTTTGTTCTAGCTAGTGACATTTCTACCTGTTCTATAAACATATTTAGGATTGGAATGTCCTTAAGGGTAAAAAAAAAGTAGTTTTACAGATTTTTGCAGATCTTTTCCACTTTTCTTCTGTTTGTCCCAACTTTACATGTTCTCAGGATAATAATGATAGCTAAAATTTATATAGTGTTCATTGTGTGCCAGGCACTATGCTAAATGCTTTAGAATTGTTATCAGTTATGATCCTCACAAGAACGCTGGGAGGTAAGTGCTATTATCATCCCCATTTTACAGATGAGGAGACTAAGACAAACAGAAGTTTAAGTGACTTGCCAGGGTCACATTGCTATTAAGTGTCTAAGATTGAATTTGAACTCAAGTTTTCTTAACTCCAGGCCCAGGGCTCTTTCCATTTTTCCACTCAGCTTCCTGAATAATATTGCTTAGTCATATCTTTTGCCACATTTTCCTCATATTGGTTTTACTGTCTGTTTCCTTTATTTATTTTATGAGATAATGCTATCATAGTCATTCAACACAATTCTTCCTAAGAAGTATTACAATCAAAATAACAAACAACAAATTCAAACATGTACTAAGAAAAAAGAAACAAAAAAGAAATTAAACAACAAATTCAAACACATTTTAAGAAAAATCAAACAGAATTGTATTAGACAATGCCAAAGAGAAATCAAAGTAAAGAAATGCATATGATATTCTAGCAAGTACAGGAAATTGGTCTAGACCACCAAATAACAAAACCTGCAAGGCTGATGAACTTGCAGAAAAGTGAAAGAATTCAAATCATCCCTTCAAAAGAAATGAGGAGTAAGTAGACAATTTGACATATAAGTATGCCAAACTACAGGAACATTGAATTTCTTCAATTTTAATTTTGTTTATTTTTTAACTTAAATACCAAAAGGGGGATTTCCACATACATAGTAGAACACACAACAAAAGGATTGTATATGAATACATGAATTACTATTTCATAATGCTTGCTTTTTTTTAAATATATAAGTAATTTTGAAACTGTCTGCTTCCTTCTGAACTTCTGTCTCTTCTCTTCTGTTGTGCCATTAAAAAGAACTGGAGAAAATTGTGAAATTGTGCTGATTAGGTACACTAAAATTTTCTATTACGTTATCTGAACTGAATCCTCATTGCAAGTTTACAGAGTTAAAACATCCATCTGAAACACAAATAATATTTTCTGCAAGTATTTTTTCTCACCTCATCTTACAAAAGAATAACCACTTACAAACTTGCCACAAGGGAACTTTTTTTAAAATAAATTTTATTTTTAGTTCTAAATTCTCTTACTCCCTGCAGCCATTTCTTGACCTATTCAGAAGGTAAGCAATGTAATACCCATTATACCTGTGAAGTGATGCAAAAATTATTTCTAGTCTAGCCATGTTGCAAAAAGAAAAACAAGATAAAGAAAGTGGAAAAAAATAGGCTTCAATTTGCACTCAGAGTGCTAATTCTCTCTGGAAGTAGATATTATTTTTCATCATGGATTCTTTCATTTTTTTGTGGATCATGTACTTACTGATCAGAGTTGCTAAGTCTTTCACAGTTAATTATCATAGGATATTGCTGTTACTGTTTACAATGTTCTCCTGGTTCTGCTCACTTCACTTTATATCAGTTCATATAAGTCTTCCCAGGTTTCTCTGAAACCAATCTCCTTTGGCCTTTCTGACAGCAACATAGTGTCCCATTACAATCATATGCCACAGCTTGTTCAAGCTTTCCTCAATCAATGTGCATCCCCTTATTTTTCAATTCTTTGTCACCACAAAAAGAGCTGCTATAAATATTTTTGTACATATGGGTCCTTTTCCTTTTGCTTTTGTCTCTTTGGGGTACAGAGCTAGTAGCAGTATTGCTGGATCAAAAGGTATACACAATTTTATAACCCAGTGGGTTATAATTTGTTATAAATTATTTGATATAATAGTTGGACCACTTCGCAACTCCCCAAAAAGTTTCCCTATTTTTCCACATCCTCTCTAGAATGTCATTTTCCTTTTCTGTCATATTAATCAATTTGATAGGTATGATTTGGTACCTCAGAGTTGTTCAATTTACATTTCTCTAATTGTTAGGGATTTAAAGCATTTTTGTATGACTATTGATAGTTTTGATGTCTTCTGAAAACTACCTGTTCATATCCTTTAACCATTTATGAATTGGTGGATGATTCTGTTATAGATTTGTCTCAATTCCCAATTATAGATGCAGAAAAGGCTTTTGATAAAGTCCAACGCTCATTTTTTTTATTAAAACACCAGTACTAGTATAAATTTTTCCATTAAATTAATAAAAATTATCAGTTCTCTATATATTTAAGAAATGAGACCTTTATCAAAGAAACTGCCGTCTATAATGCCATATTCCAAACCCTACACTGCTTTATAATGGTAGCTGTTAATTTCTATGTGCTCCTTACTGTGACTGGAGTATATGGTATTTGAATTCCTTCTTTCTGGCTGCTTGCAATATTTTCTCCTTAACCTCAGAATGCAGGAATTTGTCTGTGATATTCCTTGGGAGTTTATTTCAGGAAGTGATAGATGGTTTTTTTCCAGTTCTACTTTGTTATCCAGCTCTAAGATATCTGGGCAGTTTTCCTTTATAATTTCTTGAAATAAGATGACTAGGCTTTTTTTTTTCATCATTACTTTCAGGCTGTCTATAATTCTTAAATTATCTCTCCTTGATCTATTTTCCATGTCAGTTGTTTTTCTCATGAGATAGCTCACCTTTTCTTCTTTTTTTTCATTCATTTATTTTGTTTTATTGTTTCTTAGTATCTCATAGAATTATTACCTTCCACTTGCTTAATTCTAATTTTTAAGGAATTATTTTCTTCAGTGAGGTTTTGGAACTCTTACCTTTTTTTTTCAATTCTTGCTTTTAAGGAGTTGTTTTCTTCAGTATCTTTTACCAAGTTGTTAATTTTCTTTTCATATCTTTCTTACATTACTCTCAGTTACTTCCCCAATTTTTCCTCTACCCCTTTTATTTGATTTTAAATCATTCTCTCTCTCTCTCATCTTCTAGGAATTCTAGTTGGACCTATGTTCAATCTGCAATTTTTCCTCCTTAGAGGTTTTTTTTTTTTGTAGATGTTTTCACATTACTGTCCTCTTTTCAGTTCATGTCTTGAGCTTCCCTGTGACCAAATTAGCTTTAAAAATAACTTTTCTTTTATTTTTATCATTTTTTCCAGACTTTTTCTTGACTTTGAACTTAATGTTACCTCTGGGATCAAGGTGGGATCACTGTCCTGAGCTTTAGCCTTTTTTGCCCTACTCTTTATAGAACCATTTCTAGAGGTCTCTGAGTTTTGAGGGCAAAAGAGTTTTAAGTTTTTAAGTTTTGAGTTTTATGATCCAAGGAGAAGTGTAATCACTGCTTTCTTGGTGGCTGCTCTAGTTCTTACACAGGCAGGACCTCTCCTCTCTCAAGACCTCAACTCATCTCCTCCCTACAACCATGACCTCTACCCAGGTAGGGCCCCTTATCACTTGTGATTGCAAGTGCTCCTTTCCTCCCTGAAGCTGAGTATTGGGCAATGGAGTAGCCCAATGGTGCCTGGTTCTGCACCCAGGAGAGGGGTTCCTTAGAATCTCTTTCTGACAAGGTGTTCAATCACCTTACCATCTCTTAACAATGAGAGCTCCTAATACTGCTGTTGATGCTGCTCCTGCCAGCACTGCCTCCAAGGTCCATAGGTGGTATTCCTGCCACATTGCATTCCCATTAGCCCCTACAACACACAGTGCCACAGACCTACTCTTCTAGCCTCCTAAGTTGTCCTGGGCTAGAAAAATGTTTTACTTCAATTTTTGTTGGTTATGGTGCTTTAGAATTTGAGTTGATGCATTAATTTCAATGTTGTTAAGATGGGGGATATCTGACTAGAATTGTGCCTTTATTTTACTAGTTTGGCTCTACCCTTCTCATGAGAGATTTTACTTTTAATGTTACTTCATATGTTTACTAGCAGCAGAATATTCTAGAAAAATCACTGGACTTTGAGAAAGGAGATCAGGGTTGGGAGACCTCTATTTTGACTCTTTCTAGCAGCATGACTAAGCAAGTCAATAAATTCTTGAGGCTTAAATTTCCCATCTATGAAATAATAGCTAGAATTTATATGGCATTTTAAGGTTTATAAAACATGTTACAAATATAATTTCATTTGATCTTCACAACAACCCTGGGACATAGAAGCTATTATGCTCATTTTACAGATGAGGCAATTGAGACAGAGGTTAAGTGACTTATCCAGGATGACACAGCTAACATGTATCTGAGGCTGTATTTGAACCCAGGTCTTCCTGACTCCAGGTTTAGAGCTATAACCACATTATCACCTAATTGAAGTAATCATATTTAAATTACTTTAAATTACTATCTCAGGAATGAGAAAGCAGCGTTTTATTCCTTAAATCCTTCTAGAAATATGAGTTAATATTATCATACAGGCTTAGAAAACACTAAGCGATGATGTTCTTCCAAATGATGACTCATAACAGTGACAATTTATCTAGCTATACTGCTGAGTTCTCCGAAGTTAAAAAAAACCCTCAAACTTTGGGTTGGAGAGAGTTGCTTTGTAATTAATCATCTTGTAAGTAAGGTATCTGGCATGGGAGCCACTTACCCTTAGGAATCTCAAAACAGGGTCCAGATGTCCTGAGTGCTATCCCAATTTTTTTTTCCCCTAGACCATGTTGCTAGTTGATATTAATGTGGTTGCTATTATCCCAGTGTGGGAAAAAATGTGATAGGCATTGTTTCTGGAGTTTTCTCAAAATAATCCAATTGCCTCTATTTTATCTGATTGATACCTTTGCCATGACAACACTTTTTTTTTAATGAACATGACCCATTTCAATGATATGCTTGTATGTCAAAACATTCATTACTAGAAGTAGAAATTCCTGGTATGTACCAGGCCATCAGAAGAGATATTTGGGTTTAAAAAATCATTAGCAGTATCTCTAATAATGACAAATGCACCAGAAAATGTGAAAAATATATCTTGGAGTCTTGAGAAAGAGGGAGTTTTAAACTGAGACTCAGGTTGATACCCTGTTAGTTAAGGTTTGATACTAGGACCAAATGAGTCTCATAAGTTATTCAATCGTTAACACAAGGAGATTTACTTAGCAATAGCAGGGGAAGAATAATGGACAAGAATGGACACTGGGGAAACCTTGATTCGATTCAGCTGAGTGAAACTTTCTTGCCCAAGTTTTCCATCATGATCCACCAAGTAAGCATCAGAGAATCCCCTGGAAATCTTCTCAGTCTTTTTGTACTCAGTTAAAAAGGGAGTGATGTCAACAATCTGGGTATTTAGTCTCCTGAGTCAACCAAATCTTGAGGAAATTTTCCTTTTAAGGAAAAACCAGATTAATTTACATGGGGTAAGGGGTTAGAAGATTATCCCTATCATACAGAGGAAAATATTTGAGTTTGGGAATAGGAAAGAACACAGGCTCCTTTCCTCACCCACTCTTCCACTGTAACCTGTGCTCAAGAAAGAAAGGGAAGAAAATGGACTGGAGCGACGATTGTTGATATATTGCACCTGTGTTATAATCCAACTGCCTCCAGGTTATGGATAAAGGTAGTAATAACAGAACAGATGTTCCAGTAGCCCTTAGGATTAGGACTTCTTCAGTTTTAGTCAAACTAGCTTGGAAATTTTTCCAAGGGGTCATGGGAAGAGAGATTTAAAACTATCCATTCTGACCTATGCAATGACAAGCATCAGTGGTTGATTGTAAATCCATCAATTTCTAACATATACTATGGATGTAGGAACTAAATGTAAGGGGAGTGGATAAGAAATGAGGGTCTAAGCATCAGAGAAATGTTATATTTTAAAGCAGACTTTGTCTTCTCAATCTGGACCATGTGAAGCCTTGTTCACTTTCAACTGGGTGTAAGTCAAAAGATTTTTCATGGTATCATTTTTGCCCTGAGCAGTTACATACACATGTATGCAACTCAGGAGAATATTTTCATTGATTCAAGTGACTGATACTAACACTTTTGTGTAATTTATGAAGGCCTATGTTTGCTTTAAAATACCTTCCTTCCTAATAAAGGAGCTTCATTCCTAGATAATTCCCTGAGGCATTGTTGCATTAATTTATTTATTCAAAATTGTGTGTTTGTTAAAGGAGGAAGCATGGAAAGAACAGTAAAGCTCAAGTGAGCAGAGACCTGGGATCAAATCTTGACTCTGACACTTAAGCAACCTATGACCCTGGGAAAATCATTTAGCCTCTCCAAACCTATCTCTTCTCATCTGAAGGTGATACATTATCCTACCTACCTCACAGTAATGTTATCTAGAAAGCACTTTTTAAATGTTAAAATTTAATTGACGTGAGATTTTTTTTCTTCAATTCCTATCATGAGTAGAAAACTGTGACAGATACTTAATATTACATAATCAAGGCAAAAGACTCCATAAATGCAATCATAATGGATTCATGAAACTTTGGAAATTATGCCAAACCTAATCTAAGTTGTTAAATTTCATCTCAAGGATCATTTAGTTTTAGTTTCATCTGAATGCATCCCCAAACTAAAAATCAAGACCAGCAAAGTTCATTGAGGTATTATTAAACAAGTCATGTCTATTAGATTTACTTAAATTATGGTAGAGTTATAATTTTTAATTTAATTTTATCATAAAGCTCCAAATATCTTTCAAGTACTGTACACACCAAAGACAATGGAAATATTTTTTAAAAAAAGAAACACTAGATGGAGTTTGTTGGTATAATTGGATTCAAAATAAAGATCAAAGTATTTAAATTGATTAAAAATTTACAACCAAGTCTTAAAATTCAGCTCAAATTCAATTTGATTCAGTTTAGAAAATATATTACTACGTGTTTACAGGAAGTTTGGCCATAGTAAATAGATAGTCAGCCTCAGTATCTGGAATATCTGGATTTAAGTCCCAGTCACAAACTGACTTGTGACCCTGGGAAGTCACCTAATCTCTCAGTACTCAGTCAGCTAAATCCATAAATTACAGAATAATTGATAATCTGATTTGGTGGAGAGAATTTCCTCACCATGAGTTCCCTACTCCAGTAGTATCCTAGATCCGGATCAAAAAAACTCCCCTTGTAATCAGTACTGTGACTATGAGGAGACGCAGTGATTTGATTTCTGCCTTTTGTCGTTTATAAAAGCATTTAAAGTTTTTCATAACCTACCCCCCCCAACACTCCCCTTTCCAGTTCTTCTAACACATACCAACCATTCCAAAGCGTAGTTCATAAAGCAATGACATGAATCTCCTTGCTATTCCTAAAGAAGACATTTCATTTTTGGACTCTAGGTGTATTCACTAGCTGTTCCTCATGTATGGAATGCTCAACGTCTTTATTTCCTGGCTTCCCTGCCTTCCTTCAAATCTCAGCTAAAATCTTTGGTCTGGTTCCACAGTTTCTCCAACAGCAGTACGTGCTAGATGTTTAACAACTGGCTCTAATGAAAGGAACATGTACATGATTTCATTTTAAGTTTAATCTGTACCATTAGCACTTTCTCCATAATTTTCTTAAGTCTAGAATTCAACAAAGTATAGATTAAGTTGTGGTTTGTAATGTTTGCTAGTTCTGAAGTATAAATGCTTACAGTGAAAATGTAAATTGGCTCTCAAGAGCCCATACAAGCTTGATCCAGTTAACCACTGGCTGCAACCAGATTTTCTAGCTTTATTTGATTTTGCTCTTCTTCATAACTCCAAATTTCAGCCAAGCAAGAGCGCTAGTTTTCCTCAATTTTGCCCCTGCTTTTCATTACTTCTGTGGTGTTGATCATGCTGCCCCAGTCCCATGCTTGAAACACATTCCCTACACATCTCTTCCTCCTGAAATCCATCTCTTTCTTCAAGGCTCACATCTTTAAAACTTCTCTGATCCCTCCCCTTGACCTCCAGTTAAAATGAGTTCTTCTTATATTTTTATAATACTATATATAGAAGCTCCAATCATAGTCTACCATAGTTATTTATATATTTTCCTGTTTCTTCTATTAGACAGTAAGCTCCTTGAAGACCGGGCTCTGTTGTATATAAGTATTTCCCTAGTATCTAGTGTAATACCAACCAAATAACAGGCACTTAATAAATGACAGTCAAAAAAAGCACTGATTGAGCACTCACTGTATAGTAGGCACAGTGCTAAATGGTAAAAAAAAACCAAACATTTGACAACTAGATGAATTAATATTGGGAAATGTTAGAGAAGTTTAAATAAGATGCTGGAATCAGATGCTGGAATCTAGCCAGAATAGTAGCTGATTTCCTAAACTTAGGGACAGTTTGGGGAATAACTTGCAAATGGAAGAAAATAAATGAATATGAAAGAAAGAAATCATCAAGGACTCTTGAAATTAAGAATAGTTTTGGGTGGCAAAATTTTAGAAATTTTGCCTATCAATTGGGGAATGGCTAAACAAGTTGTGGTATATGAAATGTAATGGAATACTATTGTGTTATAAGAAATGAGGAGGAGATGGACTTCATATCTACCTGGAGAGACTTATATAAACTGATGCTGAGTGAGGAGAGCAGAACCAGGAGAAATCTGTACACAATTACAGACACAACATATTGTGATGGCCAGCTTTGATAGACTGGACTCTTCTCTGCAATGCAGGGTTATAAGTCAACTCGAAAAGACTCACGATGGAGAGAGATGTCTACATTCAGAGAAAGAACAAAGTTTGAATGCAGATTGAAGCAAACTACTTGCTCTCTATCTTTTTCTTGCTTGGTTTTGTTTCCTCTTTCCCATTGTTCATTCCATCCTATACAATCCTTCTTTATAACCTGACCAATGTCTAATGTGAAACTATTTACAGATCCTATACTTGATGGTACACCACCATGGGGGGGGGGGGGGGAGGGAAGGAAGGGTGAGGAAATTTGAAATTCAAGGAATTGTGGAACTGAATCTTGTAAACTAAAAGCAAGCAAACAAATTAATAAAGACCAAAAAATTTTAAAAAGAAAAGTTTTGAATTTACATATAACTAAAAAAAATCTAGAAATTATTAGTTCTAGGAAGTCAAATGGAAAAGAATAATATTAGGGTTTAATCTGGTCATTGAGAGTTTGGGTAAAGCTTGTTTCAATGAGAATTATAGCATAACAGTTTTATTCCTGATGAAAAGTTAAATTTGAATCATGCAATCAATGAACTGATTCTGGGACATGAGTTTAGGCTTGACTAATGGAAGGAATGTATAGAAATATTAACCAATAGATTGTAGATATTTTGTAGTATTGTAGAAATGTGTAAATTCATAATGTACAAACATACACTTTGAAAACTCCTTGTGAATATTCAAAGTAATGATAACTTAATAAACAATATAAATAACAAACTATAATTAGAAAATAAAAGTTTTATCATAATAGTATTAAACAAGGTTATGAGGAGAAAGGTATACTAAGACTAGATGGCCAATCAGTATTGATTTTCAATTAATGTTAGCTTTGTGCACAAAAATTTTAAGGTATCTATCAAGTTTGAAATGTGTTATGGTAGTTGTTGACTACATATATATATATATATATATATATATATATATATATATATATATATATATATATATATATATATATATATATACATACACACACACACACACACACACACGTACGTATGTATGTATATATTGATGTTTCTATCCCCAAACTTGGCTCTATGCCCTTTCATTTGTGAGTGGTAAATATCAAGCAGATTAGTGCACCTAAATCCTTGTTTAATGCAATGCCAAGACAGGTCTTTGAGAGGGAAAAAATATCACTCTAAAGATCAGAAGTTGCTATTAAAAGTTGGAATGCAGATGAGCTTTATATCTTTAATTTCCTTCCATGGCTTGGGTAAACTGGATGCAAGTTTGCCTATTTGTCACATTCACATTTTGAATATGTATTTGAAAAATCAGCAGCATTAAACTTCTGACTTGTGGAATTCTCAATTGTAAAAATGTTTTGTTTTGTTGTTTTGTTTTTAATGGAGCAGGCAAGAAATAGGAATTGAGGACCAGACTTATGATTCCATTGTTGTAGGGAAATCCTTATGAAGAAACTCCCTTTACCAATAGAGACTAGTCACTGTTCTATAACCTAACTGTGTTAAAGGGTATTCTGAGGCACTTAGAGGTGAAATTATTTCCTCAGGGCCATATCATGAATAGGGGGTAGTGGCAGGACTTAAACCCAGGACTTCCTGATTCCTGAGACAGCACCCTATGTACTATACCCAAATTCTCTCTCTTTTTTTTATCAAATGCTTTATTAACTTCTAGTTTACATCATTCATTTCCGCAAGTTTTTGAGTTACAAATTTTCTCCCCATTTTTCCCCTACCCACCACCCCAAAATGGCGATCCCACTGGATATCCCCTCCTCCAATCTGTTCTCTCCCATATCTTCTCCCATACCCCCTCTGACTTTCCAGTAGGGCATGGTGGATCTCTATGCCCCAGTGGCTGTACATCTTATTTTCCAGTTACATGTAACATAATATTAATAATATATATTATTATATATAATATAATAATATATATAATATATGTATATTTTAAACATTTGATTTTAAAAATTTGAATTCTGGATTCATTCCCTTCCTCCCTTGTTACCCACCCTTACTGGGAAGATAAGCAATTCAATATAGGTTGTACATGTGTAGCTAATCTTGTGTTTTTTAAAACAAAAACAGACAAAATTAAGTCCTTAACTGATACTCTAGTTAAAGCTATTTATAAAGATGCATTTCTAAAAACTTTAAGGTTTGCCACACTTTGCATGTTTTACTTCATTTGATCCTCACAGAAATCCTGTGAGGTAAATCCTACAATTATTAATGTTCCCATTTTAGAGATGATGAGCCTGAAGCTCAGAAAGATGGACTAAGCATGGTCACAGAGTTAATAAATTGGGTGGTGTTCAGGGAGGACAAGCATCTCTCATGTGAGAACTTACTGAAACCTTTTCAGGGCTACTTTTCTACCTTTTGTGTCCATCTCTCACCCACTTTTCCCTTGTGATTCAAAAAAATTGTAGCATGCACAGTGGTCATACCAAAACTGTCTCAGCAGATGGACTCAACCAAACTGAGGGTAACCACCAGGCCTCAACCCCCTTGGTGAGTTGGAAGGTTGTCTACCCAAAGAACATGAAGACTTCAGTTTGTTCCCAGGGCCATGAAGGTGGCTAAAGCAGATACTGTTGAGTTCCTACAGCTTGGTCATACATTGAAGATGCCAAAGTCATCCACTGCATCCCAGATCACATCAGTCATCTTGACTTTTGTCTTGCCAATGGACTCCAATGACTCTGGAAGAGAGAGGGAGACTGACGACTGTGCAATTCTGCCTCACTTAAACTCAATTCACAAGTCAAACATCACCCCAGGACATATCAGTCCTTTTCAAAGATGAAGGACAAACAACAGTCAATAAAGTTAAGGTCAGGAATTGGTCCCAGACCTCTCCACAGCCTCCACTCTGCTCACTGCACCAAATTGCTTCTCAGAACTGCAACATCATGTTGAATGACAGTCAGTCAGTCGACAAAAATTTATTCAGAGCCCACTATGTGCCAGATATTGTGCTAAGTGCTGGGAATAAAAAGAAAAGTAAAAGTCAGTCCTTCCCCTAAAGGAGCTTACAATCTGAAGAAGACCACATGCAAATAACTATATACAAGATAAATTGGAGATAATCAAGAGAGAGAAGGCACTAGATTTGAAGAGGGATTGGGAAAGGCTCCTTGTATAAAGGAGAATTTGGAGACCTGAAGGAATCATGGGAAGCAAGTGGCTGGAAATGAGTAGGGAAAGAATTCTAGGCATTGGGGATAGTCAGTGAAAACACTTGGAGACTCAAAGGTGGAGTATCTTGTTTGAAGAAAATGAAGCAGACCAGTGGATCACAGAGTAGGCAACAAGGTGTAAGGTGTAGAAAGATAGGATGTGTAGGATGTGAAGGGCTTTAAAAGACCAAGAGAGGTTTTGATGTGCTATCCTAGATGGCAATAAGGAACTACTAGAAGTGATGGAAAAGAGGGGTGCCATGGTCAGAACTTTACTTTATCAGAGATCATAGATTCATGGAGAATGGACTTGTGGCAGAAAGGGCAGGTGTTAAGTGATGAGGGTCTATAATAGGGTAGCAGAAGTGTTAAAAAGAGGATTTCTGAAGGAAAAATTGGCAGGCAGGTTAATTTAACAGATTAAATAAGGCGTGTATATGAGAGAGACTGAGAAATAAAAGATTACATTTATATTTTAATCTGGGATAACTGGGAGGATAATAGGGAAGTTAGGAAGGGGAAAAATTTTGGGAGGGGAAGGAGATAACTAGTTTGATTTTGGACATGATGAGTTGTGGATGTCAATGGGACATCCACTTAAAGGATAACCAATAGGCAGTGGGAGATTCAAAACCAGAGGTTAACTGGACAAATAGATTTAAAATAATCAGCATAGAGACAATAATTGAAATGATAGAAGTTGATGAAATTACCAAATGTCATAGGACAGGAGAATAAAAGAAAGCCCAAGGTGGAGACCTAGGGGACCCTCATTGTTAGCAGAGGTAGCCTGGATGAAAATCCAAGAAAGAAGGCTGAGAAGAAATGCAGAGATAGGAGGGAAGAGAACCAGCAGTCAATAGTGTTACAAAAAACCTAGAAAAGAGAATATCAAGGAGAAGGCTGCAAAGAGGTTGTAGCAGCAAGCACCCCAGCATCCCCAGGGTGGCTGCCAACACAGATTCTTAGATCAGCTTTTGTAAAGGAAAGCAACTCAAAATCAGTTAACAAGCTCACTTTAATCAATTGAACATATCTTACCTAGTTCAGGGGGAAAAGGTCAGCACCCTGAACTTCAGAGTATACAGACAGATCAAACAGACAGGCTTCCAAACTGTCCAACCATTATCAATACCAAAATCACAGTTACCAGAGAGGGAAGCATGAACATCTGGGTTTTCAAAGCCAGGGGGGGCTCTCAATGGCTGCACAGAGTCTCATCTGGTCAAATCACACAACACTTTTCAAAGTGAGCCCCAAAGCAAAGCCTCCCATCAGGGTTTTTATAGCCTTCTCCTGGCTCAGGGAATGTAACAACCTCCTTGACCCACAGCCCAATCACAAAGTATCAAGGTGTGGGCTTTCCTGAAAAACAAGCCTCCCACCACAGGCTCCAGGTGCACTTAAGCTAGGGGCAGGAAAGATCTTTAAATGCAAATCATTTCTTGTGGTATGTGATGATAACATTAGTAAGCTCATAAATAGAATTAACAATAAGAGCTTGAGGAAATAGTGACCGAGGCACCAGATGAAAATTTCATTGTATAGGAGATCCTGAGCTCTAGTGTGGTAGAGCAGGCTAACACCAACACTAGGACCCTTAGCATAGCCCTGGGAACCAGCAGTCTCCATTTCTGAGAATCACATTGTGCTTCAGCCTAGCTCCAGACAAATAGGCATCCTCCAGGGGCCAGAGTTCCAAGTGCTTCAGTGTAGCCCTGGGGAAATGCAGAAACACCCCTGCTGAGCCTGAGCACATACCAGATACCACCACAAGAACCAGTAAGCTTAGCACCAGTAAGTTGCTACACCCAGACAGCCTCCAGTAGTGCCAGCCAAAACACATACTAGTTCTCAGAAAAGGATTCAAACCTAATTGGCATTAACCACCTATTGAAAAGATAGTAGAATTATATTATTTTGTGAAGTGATTTTTTCATCACTCAAAGCTTTCTGTGGAGACAAATCTAAATCACCCGACTCCCTATTTGTGCTTCTTCATAGGCTTCAACAATTTAAACATGCAGGAAATAGTAAAATATTTTCCTCCCATTTTGTACTGGAAAGTTCCAAAACATGTTTCAAAGACTACTTTATTAAGGCTTCGATATTGGGTTTGCTACTGAGCTAGAGAAATAAATGTAGTTATCATTTGATTATGTGAGGGAGCTCAAGGGTTGCCTTTGTTAAATTCCAAAACATCCAGTAATTATAAAATGATTTCCATCAATGCCTGGAGGAACTTTAGCATATAAAATGTTTAATAAATATGTTTATGCCTGCCTTGGAGGAAATTTTAAAATTGTATCAAAAGCTGAGTGCTACAGATTCACAGTTTTGCCTCAAATGCTTGACTCAGATATGAAGATTGCACAAACCAAATTCTGATTGCTATTAAATAACTATACTGTGTATGAAAATAACTTTTGAGTAAGAAAAGGAAGTTCCTTCTTCAATTACATTAAAGCAAGGTTTAGAATGATAGAATATTAGAACTAAAATATCTTTTCTGAAATAATTTTTATATATTCTGCTTTACAGTCTAAAAATTTTCTTACATCCTTCATATTCCTTCCTCCAGAAATCCATCCCATATAACAAAGAATTCTTTAAAATAAAAAAGAGGCAACAGTGAAAATAAAATTAGTAAAATTGATCAATACATGTAAAAATAAAAAAAAATATATGAAATGTTCTGGACTCTTGATTCCCCCTGCTACCTGTGCAAAAAAAAGTCAGGAGTGGGAGGGTGGTGACTTCTTATATTTCTTCTTAGGGTCATACTTGGGTGTTTTTTTGCTTGTTTGCATTGTTTTTTTATATATAATTTTGTAGCATTAATTTTTGAAAATAAATTTTATTGATGTTTTTATTTCTTTCATCATGTTTTCCCAAATATCTCTCCTGCCATGAGTAATGTATTATGATACTTTTAATTTTAAAGACAATTTTTAAAACAAAAAGAGAAAAATAGCATAACTGATCAATACTTTGAAAAAAGTCTGAAAAACTGTGAAATAGTCTATACTTTTCATGTCTGCAAAGAGATAGGATGATAGTGACTAATTTTTTTACGTCTTTTCTTTTAAAATAAAATTGTTCTCTATAATTTCCAAGCATTCATTTTCTATTGTTGTTTGGCTATTGTTCTTTCCATTTACATTGTGGTAGTCGTTGTGCATTTATTTATTTCATTTATTTCATTTTGCATCAAGTCATATAAGTTTTTCCATGCTCCTTATTATTTGTCATATTTGTTATATCTTCAAACAAAATAATATTCCATTACATTTGTGTACAACAATTTGCTAAACCATTCACCAATTAGGGAGGATCTACTTTTTTTTTAATTCTTTGCTATGACAAAAAAAAATTGCTGCTTTGGTGTGTTTGCGTTGTTTTTTTTTATAATTTTGTAGCATTAATTTTTGAAAATAAAATTTTATTGATGTTTTTATTTCTTTCATCATATTGTCCCAAATATCTCTCCTGCCATGAGTCATATCTGGATCTGTTTAATAGCATCTTGATTTCTCATAAAGTCACTAACCTAAATCTGCTCCAGTCTAATTCTGAAGGAATGATTCTCCTCAGTGAGCTTTTGAGATTCTTTTTCCATCTGGCAAATTCAGCTTTCTAAGGCATTCTTTTCCTCATTGCCTTTTTAAGCCCCTTTTGCCATTTGAGTTACTCTATTTTGTAAGGTCTTATTTTCCTCAGTCAGGCTGTTGACTGTCATTTCATACTTTTCTTTCATCTTTCTCATTTCTCTACCCAATTTTTCCCCACTTCTCTTATCTGCTTCTTAAGGTCCTCTATGGCCTGTAACCAACTTGTATTTTCATTTGGGGCTTTTGGTGCAGGATTTCTGACCTCACAGTCCTCCACATGTTCCATGCTTTGATCCTCTTTGCCCCCAAAATAAGAGTCTAATGTTGAAGTTTTCGGTTTATTTTGTTTCCTTTGCCTAGGCATGTTGCCGCTCAATTACTTGACTTTGGGGCTTGTTGCCACAGTAGGACTCTGCCACCAGACAGGGGAGCTTCCATCCTAAACTTTGGGGTTTTCTCAACTTCCAGAGGTATTAGTTGTGTGGCCTCTGTGAAGCTTCCACACACTCTGCCAAGCTGGTTACACACCACAAGACCTCCACCCCAGACTGCAATCAAGATCCAAGAAGGGTAAAGCAAGAGTGATTACACCCAAGACTGATCACCAGATCCCCCTACAGTCCACAGGCCAGGAGCTGAAGCTGCAACTGAAGCTGTAAAATGGCGGCTTTGCCCCAGCTCCTTCGTGGCTTCTCGCCCACAGGGGAAGAAGCTGACGCTTTCCCAAATACTGGTTCCAAAGTCCATAGGGCACTAAACTCTCACTTTGTGCTAGGCATCTATGTGTTGGTGATTCTGGAAAAGCCACAGTAGCTGGTGTTAATCTGGCAGCTTCTACATTGAAGGATTGAAGAGCCTGGAATATGATATTCTGGAGGTCAAAGGAGCTGGGATTAAAACCAAGAATCAGCTACCCAGCAAAACTGAGGATCATGTTTCAGGGGGAAATATGGTCATTCAATGAAATAGAGGACTTTCAAGCATTCTTGATGAAAAAACCTGAGTTGAATAGAAAATTTGACATTCAGATACAAGAAGCAAGAGAAGCATGAGAAGGTAAACAGGGAAAAGAAATCATAAGGAACTTATCAAAGTTGAACTATTTATATTCCTACATAGAAAAACAATAATTGTAACTTATGAAACTTTTCTCCGTATAAGAATAATTGAAGGGAATGGAAATGTGTGTATGTGTGTGTTTATATTGGAGGGTATATGGGTGTATGAATACATATGTGAGTATGTGTATATATGTGTACAGGTGTACATAGAGAGAGGACACAGGACCAGTTGAATGGGAAGGGATGATACTTAAAAGGTGAAATTGAGAAGTGAGAAAGGAATATAATGAGAGGAGATGGGGAGAGACAGAATGGGATAAATTATCTCATATAAAAGAGGTAAGGGAAAACTGTTACAATTGGCTTAGGGAGGGAATAACATATACACTAAATAGGGTATCTCACCCTACAGGAGAGTAGGAGGGAAGGGGATGAGAGGGGGGATGATGGAAGGGAGGGCAGGCTGGGGGGGAGGGAAGTTGGAAGCACCCACTTTTGAAAAGGGACAGGATCAAAGTAGAGAAAAGAACA
>WOXC01002325.1:0-90341 GCA_011680675.1 Gymnobelideus leadbeateri | reverse complement strand
CAGAAGGACCTGAGTTCGGAGCCGGCCTCCGAGACTTAATCCATACAAACAAAAACCTAGCCGTGTAACCTTGGGCAAGTTACTTAACCCCAATTGCCCTAAAGGGGCGGCTAGGTGGCGCAGTGAGTAAGAGCGCCAGCCTCGGAGTTGGGATGACCAGAGATCAGATCCGGCCTCAGAAAATGAGCACCCACACATAAATAATGACTAGCCGTGTAACCTTGAGCAAGTTACTTAACCCCAATTGCTTTAAAAAAAAAAAAAAGAAATGAGGAGCAGGTGGACTTCATAAATAACCTGGAGAGACTTATATAAACTAATGCTGGGTGAGGGGATCAGAACCAGGAGAACATAGTATGCAATTACAGACAGATCATATCTGTGATGACTAACTTTGATAGACTGGGCTCTTCTTAGCAATGCAAAGTTAAAAGACAACTCCAAAAGACTCATGATGGAACAGGCTGTCCACATCCAGAGAAGGAATTACAGAGTCTGAATGCAGATGGAAGGAAACTACTTGCTCTTTCTCTTTTTTGTTTTTTCTTCTTTCTCATTGTTCATTCCTTTGGTTATAATTGTTCTTTACAACTTAACTAATGTTTAATGGGAAGGTATATGTAGAACCTATATTGGATTGCTTTCTACCATGGTGGGGAGGAAGGGGGATGGAGAGGTAGGAAGAGCAAATTTGAAATTCAAAAACTTGTGGAACTGAATATTGTAAAATAAAAGTAAATTTTAAAAAAGAAGAAAAGAACTCCTTAAAATTTGGCCAAATGGAAAAAGAGGTACAAAAGCTCACTAAAGAAGGTAATTCATTAAAAACTAGAATTGGGTAAATGGAACCAATGACTCCATGAGACATCAAGAAATAATAAAACAAAGTCAAAAGAATGAAAAATTAGAAGAAAATGTGAGCTATCTCATCAGAAAAATGACTGGAGACAGGACAATAGGTCAAGGAGTGATCATTTAAGAATTATTGAAGTACCTGAAATCCACGATCAAAAAAAGAGCCTACATATCATATTTCTAAAAATTATCAAGGAAATTGCTTTTATATTCTAGAACCAGAGGGTAAAATAGGAATTTTAAAAATCCACTGATCAACTCCTGAAAGAGATCCCAAAATAAAAACTCCTAGGAATATCATAGCCAAATTCCTGAATTCAAATATCAGAGAAGAAATGCTGCAAGCAACTAGGAAAAAAAAATTCATATATTGTGGAGCCATAGTCAGGATCACACAGGATTTCACAGTTTCCACATCAAAGGAGAGGAATGCTTGGATATTCCAGAAGGGAAAGGAGTTAGGATAGCAACTAAGAATGACCTCGCCAGCAAAACAGTATAATCTTTCCAGGGGAAAATTGGTGATTTACTGAAATAGAGGACTTCCAAACATTCTTGATAAAAGAACAGAGCTGAATAGAAATTTTGACATTCAAACATGAGACACAAGAGAAACAGAAAAAAGTAAACATGAAAGAATAATCATAAGAGACTCAATAAAGTTAAACTATTTGCATTCCTATATGTAATGATGATATATGTTACTCCCAAGATCCTTATCATTATTAGGGCAGTTAGAAGGAGTTACATAGAGGGCATGAGTGTGAGTCATTGTGTTGGGATGATCTCCAAATTTTTCTGTAAAATGAAGGGTTGAGAAAGAGGGATCTACTGGAAGATGGGAGAAGGAGAAGTAAAATGAGCCAAGTTATCTTCCATAAAAAATCTCACTTTTATAATGGAGGGGAAATGGGAGGACAGATAGTGGCAGGCAGTACTTGAACCTCCCTCTCAATGAAATTGGTTCAAAGAGGAAATAATATATAAATGTGTGTGTGTGTGTGTGTGTGTGTGTGTGTAATGTATGCACTCATATATACACATATGTATGTATGTATATTAATATGTATATTAATGTGTACATTCAGTTAATATATATGTATATTAATATGTACATTCAGTTGAGTATAGAAATCTATCTTACCCAATAGGAAAATAGGAGGGTAAGGAGACAGGAGATATGGAGGTTGAGATGATAAAGTGGAGGGCAGATTGAGGGAGCCAGTGGTCAGAAACAAGACAGACTTTTGAGGAGGAACTGTATAAAAAGAGAGAGAAAGATAAACAGAGGAAAATTAAATGAAGAAAATTGCATAGTTTGTGATCATAACTGTGAATATGAATGGAATGAGCTAATCCATAGAATAGAAGCATATAGCAGAATGGATTGGAAACCAGAATTCAACATTATGCTGTGTACAAGAGACACACTTGGGACAGAAAGACACACAGAGGTGAAATGCAGGACTGAAGCAGAATCTGTTATGCTTCAGCTAAAGTGAAGAGAGCAGGGATGGTAATCATGACCTCAGACAAAACAAAAACAAAAATAGACCTAATTGAAAGAGGTAATCAGGGAAACTACATTTTGCTAAAAGGTACCACAGACTATGAAGTAATACAAAAAAAATTTTTACAGCAAGTTTTTCTGATAAAGGCCTCATTTCTCAAATATATAGGGAACTGAGCCTATATTTATAAAAATAAGAGCCATTCAAAATGATAAATGGTCAAAGGATATGAACATGCAGTTTTCAGAAGAAGAAATCAAAGCTATGTATAGTTCTATGAAAAAATGTTCTAAATTACTCTTGATGAGAGAAAGGGAGATTTAAACAACTGAGAAGTTCCACTTCACACCTATCAAGAAATGACAAATTCCAGAGGGGATGATGGAAAATTGGTACATTAATGAGCTGTTGGTAGAGTAGTGAGTTGGTCCAGCCATTCTGAGGAAAAACCTGGAACTTTGCCCAAAGAGCTATAAAATCCTGTATATCCTTACCTGGCAATATCACTACTAGATCTGTACCCCAAAGAGATAAAAAGAAAAGGACCTATATGTACAAAAATATTTATAGCAGCAAATTTTGTGGTGGCAAAGAATTGAAAATTGAGGGGGTACCCATGAATTTGGGTGTGGCTGAACAAGGTGTGGCATATAATTGTGATAGAATACTGTAGAAATGACAAGGGTGATTGTTTTTAAAATATGATATGGCAAAACATATATGAATTGATGCAAAGTGAAGTGAGAAGAACCAGGAGATCATTGTGCAAATAAGAGGAATGTTATAATGATGACCAACTGTGAAAGACTTGACTACTCTGATCTATATAATGATCCAAGACAATTCCAAAGGACTCATGGTGAAAAAATGCTGGTCACTTCCAGAGAGAGAACTGATGGAATCTAAGTGCAAATTGAAGTGTAATTTTCTTTATTTTATTTTATTTTTTGCAACATGGTGAATATGGATATATGTTTTGCAAGATTTCACATGTATAATTGATATCATATTGCTTGCCTTTTCTGTGGGTGAGAGAGAGGGAGAAAATTTAGAAGTCAATTTAAAAAGAAAGGATTGTTTAGGGAGTCAAGATGGTGGAGTAGAAACAGGTCTTCCAAGCAGCTCTGGCTCCCACCTTCCCCAATTTACGTAAAAAGGGACTCTGAACAAACTTTGGAGCTACAGAATCCACAAAATGACACAAAGAAGCTAACCTCCTGCTGAGGACAGCCCGGCAGCCTGGCAGGAATCAACCAGCACAGTGCTGTGGGAACCAACCCCAGCCTTGCGAGCCAGAGGTTTTAGCCCCAGGGTGGGCCTGACCAGCAGTCTTCTGGCGGGTCTTTAGAAAATCAGCAGCTGTGGCTGTTTCCAGAATTATCAACACATAGATGCTAAGGATTAAGTGAGAAGTCATTGCAGTATGGACTGTGGGACCCATTAGTTGGGAATGCATTGGCCTCTTCCCCCCAGGGCGAGAAGCCACTGAGGAGCCGCAGTGTGCAGCCACCGCCATGTGGCAGCTTCAGCTCCTGATCTAAAGACTGTAGGGGGACCAAGCGACCAGTCTGGGGGGTAATTGCTTTTGCTTTAACCTTCTTGGATTTGGATTGCAGTCTAAGTTGGAGGTCTTGGGATGTGTGACCAGCTTGCCAGAGCATGTGGAAGCTTCAGAGAGGGCACCCAACTAATACCTCCCGCAGCTGAGAAAACACCAGCATTTGGGATAGAAGCTCCCCGTCTGGTGACAGAGTCCTACTGTGACAAAAAGCCCAAAAGTCAAGTAATTGAGTGGCAACATGACCAGGCAAAGGATGCAAAACAAACTGAAGAATCCAACATTAGATTCCTATTTTGGGGACAAAAAGGATCAAAGCATGGAACAGGAGGAAGACAGTGAAGTCAGAACTGCTGCACCAAAAACTTCATAAGAAAACACGAGCTGGTTACAGGGCATAGAGGACCTTTAAGAAGCAGATAAGAGAAATGGAGGAAAAATTGGGAAGAGAAATGAGAATGATGCAAGAAAATTATGAAATGAGAGTCAACAGCCTGACAGAGGAAAATAACACCTTAAAAAATACTCAAATGGCAAAAGAGGCTCAGAAAGGCAATGAGGAAAAGAATGCCTTAAAAAGCTGAATTTGCCAGACAGAAAAAGAATTTCAAAAGCTCACTGAGGAGAATCTTTCCTTTGGATTTAGAATGGAGCAAAGGGAAGCTAGTGACTTTTTGAGAAATCAAGATGCTGTTAAACAGGTCCAAACAAATGAAAGAATAGAAGGCAATGTGAAATATCTCATGGGAAAAACCTCTGACCTAGAAAATAGATCCAGGAGGGATAATTTAAAAATTATTGGATTACCTGAAAGCCATGATCAGAGAAAGAACCTAGAAATCATCCTCCAAGAATTTCTCGAAGAAAACTGCCCTGATGTTTTAGACCCAGAGGGCAAAATAGAGGTTGAAAGAATCCACTGATCACCTCCTGAAAAAGATCCCAGAAAGAAAACTCCTAGGAATATTATAGCTAGGTTCCAAAATTCCCAGATCAAGGAGAGAATATTACAAGTAGCCAGGAAAAAACAATTTGAATATTGTGGAAACACAATCAGGATAACACAAGATCTGGCAGCTTCTATCTGAGGGACCAAAGGGCCTGGAATATGATATTCCAGAGGTCAGAGGAGCTGGGATTAAAAACAAGAATCACCTACCCAGCAAAACTGAGTATCATGTTTCAGGGGAAAATATGGTCATTCAGTGGAATAGAGGACTTTCAAGTATTCTTGATGAAAAAAAAAACACAGTTGAATAGAAAATTTGACATTCAGATACAAGAAGCAAGAGAAGCATGAGAAGGTAAACAGGGAAAAGAAATCATAAGGAACTTATCAAATTGAACTATTTACATTCATACATGGAAAACGATAATTGTAACTGATGAAACTTTTCTCAGTATGAAAATAGTTGAAGGGAATATATATAGCCTATATTGGAGGGTATTTGGGCATATGAATACATATATGAATGGGTGTATATATGTTGACAGGTATACATAGATAGAGGGCACAGGACCAATTTAATAGAAAGGGATGATAAAAGGTGAAATTAAGAGGTGAGAGAGGAATATAATGAGAGGAGATGGGAAGAGACAAAATGGGGTAAACTATCTCATATAAAAGAGGCAAGGGAAAATGGTTACAATGGAGGGGAAGAACAGGAAGGCAAAAGGGAATGGGTCAACCTTATTCACATTGAATTTGGCTCAGGGAGGGAATGACTAAATAGGGTATCTCACCCTACAGGAGAGTAGGGGCAAAGGGGATAAGAGGGAGAATGATGGAAGGGAGGGCAGGCTTGGGGGGAGGGAAGTTGGAAGCACCCACTTTTGAAAAGGGACAGGACCAAAGTAGAGGATAGAACAAGTGGGAGGTGGGATAGGAGGAAGGTAAAATCTAATCAGTCTTTTATAATATAACTACTATGGTAATGTTTGGCATTAGCTACACATGTACAACCTATATTGAATTGCTTATCTTCCCAGAAAGGGTGGGTGGCAAGGAAGGAAGGCAATGAATCTGGAATAAGATATATAGGCACTGGAGCATAGAGATCCCCCATATCCTAGTGGAAAAGTCAAAGAGGGTATGGGGGAAGATATGGGAGAGAGTATATTGGAGGAGGGGATATCCTGTGGGACCACAAACAAGATATGTTTAAATATCTCTAGGTAAATCTGTAGAAGGTACAATTTGAGCTAAGGAAACCAGGGAAGCCTGGAGGTTGAAGTGAGGAGAGTGAGGAGGGAGAGCCTTCCAAACATGAGGAAGAACCTGTTAAAAGGCATGAAGTTATTTTATTTTTAATTTACATAATAAAACAAGCTTTTCCATAGCTCAGTATACACACACACACACACACACACACACACACACACACACACACACACACACACACACATATATATATATATATATATATATGATACAGTGAAGCAAAGTATCATTTCAAAGTATAAGTCAAAGTGATTTTAGCATATATGCCACTATTTATATTCCTTTGCTTAGAAACATAAAAAGAAGTTTCATTTTACAGTAAAAAAAATGTTTAAAAGTAAAAAAAAAAATTTAAAAGAAAACCATTTATATATATAAAAAAAAAAAACCCAACAACATTGAATTAGGAGTTGGATACCTGGACTCAAGTGCTAGTTCCTCTTTTTCTTTCTTTTTTTTTTTTTTTTTTTTACTAACTGTGTGAATGCAACAAACTATTTCCTTTCTCTCTGGATCTTAGTTTCCTCATCTATAGAATATGAGAGTTGGACTAAGTGTCTGATGCCCCTTATGAATATGTGAATTCTCTAAGTTTTCTTCTATTAGAGGATGTTTGAGGCCATCTCTGTTAGACCATAAGTTCCATGGGGACAAGAACTATGTCTTGTTAAACTTTGTATCTCTCCCAGTGCTGAACAGAATGCTCTATGTATCATGGGTATGTAATAAATGTGTATTGAATTTAATAAGAAAATAATTTTGTGATTTCTGTTTATTGTCTGTGACTCCTATAGTTTTCCCTCCTCTTTTTGATATCAGCCTTTAACCTGTTGATTTTCTTCCTTCCTTTTGTATTCTTTTAAGAAATAGTATAGATTTCTCTTTAGAGTGCTTGAAAGGAGCACACACCTTATCTGGAACTTTCCCAAAGATCCCAAAAAAGCCAGGAAACAAAGATTAAATTCGAGACTATTGTGTCAAAATTGAGATTTCAGACATTCATGTAGACCAGGAATGGTCTTGTTTTATTATATAAATTAATTAATATATTATACAAATTAAAAATAAAATAACTTCATGCCTTTTAACAGGTTCTTCCTCATGTTTGGAAGGCTCTCCCTCCTCACCCTCCTCACTTCAACCTCCAGGCTTCCCTGGTTTCCTTAGCTCAAATTGTACCTTCTACAGATTTACCTAGAGATATTTAAACATATCTTGTTTGTGGTCCCACAGGATATCCCCTCCTCCAATATACTCTCTCCCATATCTTCCCCCATACCCTCTTTGACTTTTCCACTAGGGTATGGGGGATCTCTATGCTCCAGTGCCTATATATATATATATTATTTCCCAATTACATGTAGACCTTAAAGTTATATGCTGCTTTATTCTAAGAAGAATACCCATCTCTGTGTTTCCCATCTTCTTGCCTTTACATGGCTGTTCTCCATGGTTTGAGGGTTCTTCCTTTCTATCTCTACTTCTCCTACAAGTCTTAGCTCATATGCTACCTTCCACATGAGGCCTTTCTGTATCCCTCCAGCTGCTAGTATCCTACCCAACAAAATCACCATATATCCATTTTACATCTACAGTTTGTACATGTTGTCTCCTTTGATAGAATATAAGCTCCTTGAGGTAGGCAATGTTTCACTTTTGTCTTTGCATCCCCACTATCTAGTATTGGGTATAGTATAGTATCCAGCACATAGTAGGTGCTTAATAAATGTTTGTGGATTATAGATTTAGAACATAAAGGGATCTTAGAGTCCAGTTCATCCAGACCCCTCAGTTTACATATGAAAAATTTGAGGCCACAATAGTTTATATGAATTATTCAGTCACACAACTAAAAAGGGCTTGAGGTAGAAATTGAGCCCATGTATATATTCTGGATTCCAAGTTGAGCACACTATCTACCATTCATGTTAATCAGTTAATTGATTGATATATTGGAACATGCACTTGCCTGGAAGTCCTAAGACCAGTGTCCTCTCCCTAGCACTACCACTTAGCTAGTTTTATGAACTTGAACAGTTTTTAAAATAATTGCCAAATGTCACTTCCAGGCAGGTCACTTAACCTGTCTTGAACCCCAGTTTCCTCTCTTCTAAAATGATGAGATTGAATTCAACAATCCCTAGGGTTCTGTGCTGTTCTCATATTCAAGGACCTTTCATCTTCAATTGTAGTCTTGGATGGAAAGAATTTACAAATATTGCTTGTGGGAGAAAAATCCAGATCTCATCACTGAAAAACAGCTCTTGGATTCCCTTGCCTGCTTCAAATGCTTAAGTGCCTGCTTGGTAAGGTAGAACATTGCACCACCTCTGCTAGCCTGGTGTTTTTCTCTCTTCGCCGCACAAGGCAGATTTCTGTGCCCCAAGTCAAAAGTAGCCTGGGAAGTGGAGCACAAAGCACACTTGTCACTCTGCTCCCAGCCCCTAGCTCTATGCAGAAGACAGGGATGGTGTTAGAAGGAAATGTGGTTAATTGGAAAGTGACAGTGGTAGCGGTGATTCCAAAATTTCTTTTCAAATAGTTCCTTCCTAATTGGTAACCCGAAGCAATGGTTAAGTGAATAGAATTCATAGCACCAGCTGTTCAGTGTTCAATGACTGGACACGGTGATGGTTAAGTGCATGGAACACTCATCCCTTCAGTCATAGCAAGCTAATCACATACAATTCATTGAACAGGGGAGTTGCACTTAACAAAGCAGGAGGCTGCCTTGTAATTGTGTTGAGGCTTTTTCAGTATCTTGCAGTATCTTTTGTCTCTGCTGGAGCAGTTTTGGTTGCATCCTGAAAACTGTCAGTTTGCCTTATTTTTGCAAGGGCCTAACAATTCTTGCCTCACAATACGGTTTAAATTGGACCAGATGCTGCATCAATAGAACAGTCTGCCCATCTCCAAGGCATTAAGCCCAAAATTATTTAGAAAATTGAAGCCTTTAACATACTCTGGATTAATGTGATTAAGTAGAACTTGCTTTAATTCGTAGCCATCTATTCCTTTATTAATAACTGTCTCATCAACAGGAGTAGCACATATGGGTACAAGACAACTGAAAGTTAAATTGATTGCAGTAAGCCTGTTAAGAAAAGCATTTAGTGTTTCAATAACAACTGATATAAGACTTCAGTGTTAGGCAGTTTGGATAGATTTAAACCTGCTTGTAGACACAGAATTTATGATCATCTCTTAATTTTTTATGTAAACTTAAAAAGTGAATGAGGTCTCATTCCTCCCCCCCGCAAGATCTGCATTTGATTAATATCTCTCTTTAAGTAATAAAGAAAATAATCTTTTCTCATCTGAATTGTAACAGCTGGCATAAACTAGCAGAAATATCCTTCTGGCTTAAAAAAGGTGAAATTAAAAGGAGTTTAATTTTTAACATATAATTGAAAGTGCACAGCCATTATGAGTATTATGAACAATTGTTGAGGTTATCTTTTTAAAAAGAGAGAAATACAGACATTTCATCAGCATGTTGCCTAGGTACTTGTGAAATTATACTTATTGTAGGAGTAGCAGAAAAGAATGTTATATTTTTAACATGTCTTTAAACATTATTATAGATCTATAAAATTCTTTCCCAATACTTACCATAGAGTGAAGAATTTTTGATGGCAATGACTTTCAAACTCATCTTTAAACATTCTTATAGATCTATAAAATTCTTTCCCAATACTTATCATACAGTGAAGAATTTTTGATGGCAATGACTTTCAAACTCATCTAGTTTGGCCCTTGACAGTTTAATTGATGACAGTTTTTTTCAATTACTCTGTGAAGACATAATGACTTTGGGCTTTTTCTGGGTGAGACAAGTAGCAATAGACTAGAAGTTGGAAGATGGGGCTTCTGGTCCTAGCTCTGTCACTAATTAGTAGTATGACCTTCAGCAAGTCCCCCAATGTGCCTTATTGTCTTCATCAGTCAAATGAGAGGGTTAGATAAATTCACCTCCCACTGGCCCAGGTATATTTTGTAGCATTTTGTCCTTTTTTGTTCAAAGGAACGTGTAATTGTATTAATATGTCTTTGTAAAGAGAAACAAAGATTTATGTAGCAGAAATGCAAATAAATGAGCACCATATATAGTTATTCCTTCCACATTTCTAGGGCTGGGGGTGTGGTGCCCCCAAGATCTAGAGAATCCATGTAAAATTTTTTTGCTCTCCCTTTGTACCAGAGAAGAAGTGTGATTTTTTTTCTTTTTCCTTTATGGGATGTTTACCATACCTTACTGTAAAATTTGGTTTAAATATTTAGTCAAAGACTCTGTGTCAGCTTCTGGCCTTTGCATGTTGTCTGCGTGTTCTTCAAAACTCACTAAAATTCCCATTTAATGTCTTATGCCAACCTGCAATATATTGCAAATGTGGTAGGGAAAGTTGTGACATGGAAAGGATAACTGTAGAAGCTAAGATCCAGAGAAAGAGCAAAACTTACCCAGGGTCACACATATAACAAGTGGCAGATCCAGGATTTGAATCTTGTCTCCTTAATTCAGAAATTCAAAGCTCTTTCCTCTTTTTCATGTTTCTATCTGCTTTGTAAATGGGCATGAGTGAGGGGAAGAGGGAGGGGAAAGAGAAGAAAATAAAGAAGGAGTAGTACATGAACTTACAGACCCTTGGGTTTCCAGTGAAAAAATGAAGAAATTTGAGAGACGTCAATAATTCACAGCTGTCACATACATGTAGTTTTAATTGCTAAGAATTCATCTTTGAAAATGACCAATACTTTACTTATTAGCACTTCATTGAATTGAACTGGATTGGATTGTATGATGATGGATTACCAGAACCTCTCTTAAGAATAAGAGTTCTAATGTAACCTAAAACCAGTATTAAGCTTTAGGCCTGGAAAATATTTTTTTAACGTTCCAATTTCTGAAGATACTCATCACCATTTCTGTCGGGCTATGGAATAGCTGGTGATGTGGGTGAGGGGTTAATGGTATCATGGCTAAGCCCCAAGAATGAACAATCCTGGAGCAACTTGTGTGGCTCATACCTAGTTTCCATATTGTTAAGCTGAACTGGGATAAATAGGAGAAACAGAATCACACAATCTCAGAATCAAAAAGTATCTTCAAGATTACTTATTTTAGATTTAATCTTATTTTTCCTCAATCACATGTAAAAACAATTTTTAACATTCGCTTTAAAATTTTTTGATTTCCAAATTCTCTATCTCCCTTCCTCCCCTCTCTCTTCCTTCAGAAGACAAGCAATTTGATATATATTATACTTAGCAGTCATACAGGAGCAACTTCCATATTAGTCATGTTGCAAAAGAAAACAGACCCCCAAAATGGGAAAAATAAAGAAAATTTTTAAAAAGTATGCTTTCATATGCATTCAGACTCCATCAGTTTTCTCTTGAAGTGAATAGCATTTTTCATCATGAGTCCTTGGGAAAGGTCCTTGGATTGTTGTGTTGTTAACAATAGCTTAATCATTCATAGTTGATTATCATATAATATTGCTGTTACTATGTGCAATGTTCTCTTAGTTCTGCTCAGTTTATTTTGTACCAGTTCTTATAAGTCTCCCCAGGTTTGTCTGAAAGCATCCTGTTCCTTATTTCTGACAGCAAAACAGTTTTTCATCATAATCATATACCACAACTTATTCAGCCATTCCCCAGTGGGTGGACATCACATCGCAATTTCCAGTTCTTTGCCATCACAAAAATAGATGCTATAAATATTTTTGTACACATAAGTCCTTTTCCTTTTCCTTTGGTCTCTTTGGGATACAGACCTAGTAGTGGATTTTTCTCAAAGGGTTTGCACAATTTTATAGTCCTTTGGGCATACTTCCAAATGATGCTCCAGAATGATGAGATCAATTTACAACTCCACCAATAGTGAAGTCCCAATTTTTCCATATCTCCTTCAACATTTGTCATTTTCCTTTTCTGTCATATTGACCAATCTGATAAGTGTGAGGTGGTACTTCTGAATTCTTTTAATTTGTGTTTCTCTAATGAAGACTGATTTAGAGCATTTTTTCATATGATAATAGATAGCCTTGATTTCTTCTGAACACTGCCTGTTCATATCTTTTAACCATTACTCAATTGAAGAATGACTCATATTCTTATAAATTTGACTCAGTTCTCTATATATTTGAGAAATTAGACCTTTCTCAGAGAAACTTTCTGTAAATTCTTTTTCTCCAAGTTTCCCACTTTCCTTCTAATCTTGGCTGCTTTAGTTTAATTTGTGAAAAAATTTATAATTTACTGTAATCAGAATTGTCCATTGTACAACCCATAATGTTCTCTATCTCTTGTTTGGTCATAAATTCCTTACTTATTCATAAATCTGACAAGTTAAATATTATATGCTTTCCTGATTTATTTATGGCATCACCTTTTATGTCTAAATCATGAACCCATTCTGTCCTTATCTTGGTATATAGGTAAGATGTTGGTCTATACCTAGTTTTTGCCAAATTGCTTTACAGTTTTTCCAGCAATTTTTGTCAGATAAGGAGTTCTTGTCCTAAAAACTTGGATCTTGGAATTTATTAAATGCAAAATTACTTTGGTCAGTATTGTGTATTGTGGACCTAATCTATTCCACTGATCTACCATTGGATTTTTACCTAGTACTAATTGTTTTGATGATTGCTGCTTTGTAATACAGTTTGAGATCTGATATTGCTAAGCTATCTACCTTCACTTTTTTTTTCATTGATTCCCTTGATATTCTTAACCTTTGTTCTTCCAGATAACTTTTTTTTTCTTACTCCACAAAATAATTTTGTGGTACTTTGATTGGTATGGTACTGAAAAAATTAATTGGGGTGAAATTGTCATTTTTATTATATTGGTTCAGCCTATCCATGAACAAGTAATATTTCTCCAGTTGTTTAGAACTGACTTTTTTTGTTTGAAAAGTAATTTGTAACTGTGTTTATATAGTTCCTTGGTTCGTCTTGGTAAGTAGACTACAAGGTATTTTATAGTGTCTGCATTAATTTTAAGTGGAATTTTTCTTTCTATGTCTTTATTATATGTAGAAATGCTGATGATTTATGTGGATTTATTTTATATTCTACATCTTTGCTGTAGTTGTTATTTATCCCAACTAGTTATTTTAGTTGATTCATTGGGATTCTCTAAGTAAATCATCATATCATCTGTAGAGATAGTTTTATTTCCTATTCTAATTTCCTATTCTAATTCCTTGAATTTCTTCTTCTTCTTTTACTGCTATAGTTAGCATTTCTAGGACACTTTTTAATAATAGTGGGAAGATGGGCATCATATATAGGAATGTAAACAGGTTAACCTTTATGAATCTCTTATGATACCTCTATCATGTTTGCCCTTTTGTGCTTCTTTTGTCATATTTGAAAGTCATATTTTCTATTCAGCTCTGATCTTTTCATCAGGAATGCTTGAAAGTCCTGTGTTTCATTAAATATCTGGTTTTTTTCCCCTGTAGAATTATACTCTCGTTTTTTGTTGGCAGGCTGTTTTTGGTTGTCATCCCTGTGCCTTTTCCTTCCGGAGTGTCATTTTATAAGCTCGTCTCTCCTTAAAAATAGGAGCTGCTAAATCTTGTGTGATCCTGACTGTGACTCTGTGATATCTGAATGGTTTCTTTCTGGCTGCTTGTAATATTTTCTCCTTCACCTAGGAGCTCTGGAATTTGGCTCTTATATTCCAGGGAGTTTTCATTTGGCGATCATTTAGGAGGTGATCAGTGGATTCTTTCCATTTCTATTTTACCCCCTGGTTCTAGGCTATCAGGGCAGTTTTCCTTGATAATTCCTTGAAATATAATGTCTAGGCTCTTTTTTTATCATAGCTATCAGGTAATTTAATAATTCTTAAACTATCTCTCTTTGATCTATTTTCCAAGTCACTTGTTTTTTCTAATGAGATTTTTCACTTTTCTCCTATTTTTTCATTCTTTGATTTTGTTTTATCATTTTTTTTTTTTTTTTTGCTTTTTGGAGGGCAATTGGGGTTAAGTAACTTGCCCAAGGTCACACGGCTAGGTTTTTGCTTGTGTGTGCATTAAGTGTCTGAGGCCAGAACCAAACTCAGGTCCTTCTGACTCCAGGGCCGACGCTCTACTCACTGCGCCACCTAGCTGCCCCCTTGTTTTATCATTTCTTGATATCTCATGCAGTCATTAGCTTCCACTTGTCCAATTCTAATTTTTAAGGAGTAATTTTCTTCAGTGGATTTTTGTGCCTCTTTTCCCATTTTTAAGGTGTTATTTTCTTCAGGGTTTTTTTGTTTGCTTGTTTGTTTGTTTTACCAAGCCGTTGCTGCTCTTTTTTAGACTTTTCATGCATCATTCTCATTTCTTCCCCCTATTTTTCTGCTATATCTCTTATTTGATATTTAAAATCATTTTCAGCTTCTTCCAGTAATTCTTTTTGGACTTGTACTCATACTTTTTCTTTGAGGCTTTGCTTATAGCTATTTTGCCTTCATTGTCTTCTGAGCTTGTGTCTTGATCTTCCTTGTCATTATAGTAACTTTCTATGGTCAGGGTTTTGTTGTTGTTTTCTCATTGTCCCAGTCTCTTTCTTGACTTTTAACTTTATGTTAAAGTTGGACTCTGCTTCTAGAATGTGGTGGTGGTACTGTCCTAAGTTTCAGGGGTGTGTGTGTGTGTGTGTGTGTGTGTGTGTGTGTGTGTGTGTGTCTGGGGGATCTGTTAGTTTTTAATTCTTTTTTTTTTCTTTTTGGAGGGCAGTTGGGATTAAGTAACTTGCCCAAGGTCACACGGCTAGGTTTTTGTTTGTGTGTGCAGTAAGTGTCTGAGGCCGGATCTGAACTCAGGTCCTTCTGACTCCAGGGCCGACACTCTACTCACTGCGCCACCTAGCTGTCCCAGTTTTCAATTTTTTAAAGGTGATATGAGCTAAGAATGGTATGATCACTGCTTTCCTAGCCCGTGCCCTAGTCTGTGAGTTACCACAAGCAGTCTTCTCTACTGTGGATATGTGACCAGAAACGCTGCCACCCTGAGGCAGCACGTACTCTCTCTCCTTATGGCCCTAGAGATGTAGCTAAGGCCCCAGCACTTTTGTGAGCAACGTCAAGCACTCTTCTCCATCCTGGAACCGTGATCAGAGACTCTACTCCCCTGTGACCACAAGAGTGCTCCTCTTTTCCTTGGAACTGCAACTTGGAACTATATATGGGTAATGCAGTAGGGCCCTGCACCCAGTGCCAGCAAAGGCTTCCCTGTAATCTCTTTCTGACAAATTGTCCAGCCCCCTGACCATCTGTGGGCTTAGAGCTGCCAAAGCTACTCCTGCCACTGACGCAACAGTTTCCAAGGTCTTCTGGGGGACTTACTGGAATGTAGCCTGCACAGGCCCAACCACCCCTGACACCACAATGAGAAAGACTCTTCCTGCTGACCTCCTAAGTTGTGTTGAGATGGAAAATTGTTTCACCCTGACATTTTGTTGGTTCTGCCTCTCCAGAATTCTATTTGAGGTATTATTTTAAGGTGGTTTGGAGCAGAATTTGTGAGAATTCAGGTGAATTCCTGCCTTTACTCTGCCATCTTGACTCCCAGTGCTGAAACCCTTCCTGAACAAGAATATTCTCTACAACATGGCTAACAAATGGTCATCTAGCTTGAGGACTTCAAGGTGGGCTATCCCACTTCTTCCTAAGGTAGCCCATTCTATTGTGACATAGTTCTGATTATTAGGAAATTTTCCTAACATTGTCTTAATTTTCCTCTTGCTATTAATTCTCTTCTCTGGGACAGACTTCTCCCTTCCCCTAAAGTCTTTTACAACATTTTCTTATCATGGCATGGATGTGACTAACCTTGAGCTCCTGAAGGCTGGGGACATAGAGTACCAGCTCTGGAAGGTCCTACAAAACTAGAAAATCTTTGAGTATAGGCCCAACAAAAATCTGTGTATCTTTAGTCCAAAGAGCTAGCTAGCAAAGCTTAGAGGTGATTATCAACAGGTTGACTGCAGGGTGAGAAATTATTTGGCTGTAACAAATCTCTAAGACCATGTATGAAGGTGTAAAGGGCGTGTGATTTTGGCACATGGAGAGGGTACCTAAACTGAAGAAAACACAGTTCCTTGAAGGAGACCTTGTAGTTCTAGTCCAATTGAGACTTCCTGGCTAGTGTTTGAGAATTCATCAGAAAATATTTATTTCCCTCTTATAACAACATACTCCTAGGTTTTCTGAATTTATCTAAAAAATTTCACTGGCATTAATTTTCTGATGCCTTTTTTTCTAACAGTTTTAATTTTCATTTTTATGGTAGATGAAATTAGGGAAAATACGTACATAGACCTCTTGAAAATAAACAGTTTCAAAGCTTCAAGGAAAACAGTCACATCAGAGCTAATTCAAAGGTTAATGTGTACCTTGGAATCCAAGGTAAACTGTAAGAGTTGAATTAACCCTTTACTTACACAATTGTCTTTACAATTTATCATGTTAATCCAGTTAATACTAACAGGTAGCATTTTACTTTCCCACCAAGAAAAGAAAAGCAGGCAGCTTGTGTTTGTTAAGAAATTACTCTGTCTTACACTGTGCTAAACTCTAGAGATACACATAGAAGCTAAGAGAAAGTGATCTCAGCCCTGAAGGAGCTTACGTGCTAATGAGGAAGACAACATAGAAAAAAGAGTTGAAAAATGAGGAGAGGGTTGTTAGAAGTCCCCAGAAAAGAACTTCACCAATGGGAGAGGAGAAATGACATGAAGGAGGGATGCTCCAGGGTGAGAAGGCTGCCGAGTCATAGTGCCAAAGACTGGGAGTCAGAAATAGCTCACTTAAGAAAGCATGGCTCTCTTAAGCCTGACCCCAAAATAGAGGACTAAAAAGCATCTCACAAATGGGAAAGTGGGGCCATCATGGCAAAGGTCTCTTCTAAGGTAAGAAAATAATTGAGTAATGGTGTCAAAGTCTGGGAGAATTAGAAACAGAGCAAGGCAGGGAATGAAAGTTAAAAGGAGATGACCATTTTCTTTTATTCTGATTATCATGAGTAGAACTCTTCATTTCTTGAGTCACAGGAAAATTTAATAATACAAGTAATAGCTTATATTTTGTATATTGCATAATTGTTTACCAAAAAGTTTCTTCACAAAATTCCTGTGAGTTGGATAATTATAGTATTTTTTTTAGTTGGGGTAGAGTGATGTGAAAGAGTACCCACTGTTGTGAGAAACACCTAATGTAGAAACTCCCTTTGTTTGCATTTTATAGATTCAGAGAGTAGCCTGGGTCATTGAGAGGTGGAATGAATCCCTAGTAATTGTGTAGCAGGATTTGAATTCAGGTCTTCCTGTCTAGCCCTCTACTATGCCACACTGCTTCCCAGTGTCTCCAGGGTATTATTGCCTTGATATATACATATTTAAATGTGTGTGTGTATATATGTGTATATATATATATATATGTATGTACACATGTATGTGTGTTCATGTATATAGACAAACACAAACATACACACACACACACACATATATATTATAGATGGGGAAATGGGTTCAGAGAATAAATGGATAAGCACTTAGACGACTAATAAACCACAGAACCAGAATTAGATGAAAGTCTTCTGACTCAGCCTTCTGCCTTTCCATTCTATCAGGATGCCTCCATTAGCATACACTGATAACTAACATCTTTTAAAATACAAATAGAAATTGTGCTGCAATGAATCCCAGGTTTTGTGTATAAACCATTAATCATGATCAAGTATCAGCAACCAAATGTTTCCTACCATCTGATCCAAATTAAGAGGCAACATGGAGCAGTAGAAAGAACATTAGCCTTAGAGTCACGAATTCATCTCCTGACTCCTTAATTTACTATCCAGCTACTTCTGAAACTAAGGTTTTTGTTATTACTATTAGGTGAATGACTCCACATGGGTTCAGATCTAACCTTTGAAACTCACTAGCTATGTGACCATGGAAATGTTCTTTCACCTCTCTGAGACTCAAACAACCCTCTAAGACAAATGGCAGAAAGGTTTGTGAGATTCTTGGTACAGAGAGTTCCCATACTGAACACCTGTCCATAATTTACTATCTTAAGAGTTGTTTGAGTCTTAGAAAGGTTAAATAACTTTTTCATGGTTGCATGGTTTCAGAAAGCTGCTGTTAAGTTTCAGAGGTTAAATTTGCCTCATACATTCACACACACATATATGCATTATATATATATACACACACACACACACACACACACACACACACACATATACGTAGATGGATAGGTAATACATTCAACAAAAGCAACATTGGGCTGATTTCTAAAGAGTGGCCTACAAATAATCACATGTGCTTTTAAGTCCTCTAAAAGTACAAAAGGCATTTTATAAACCCAAAAGTGCTATAAAAAGTTTAATAACCTTCAACCCTTATAAGTTTCAATGACCTCAACCTCTAGGCTAGATAATTTTCATCAAGGCCACACAGTTGTTCGAAAGTAAGTTCATTCTCAGACACTAAACCTAGGCCAAGCCTGCTGCAAACCCAACTTGGTTACAGAGGGGGAAGGAAGGCATATTAAACACAATCAGGAATAGGCAATTAAAGGGGTGATTGCATTTGCACAGTGTGAGGGAATGGATGGTGCCAAACCTGATCATCTCTTATATTTGCTTACTGTCCCTCTTCATATCATAATATGTAAGTAAAATGGATTGGCAACAAGAAAGAGAAAGGAAGAAAAAATTGTCAGACTGCTTCCAGTGTTTTTATTATCATGGTTATAAAGCTGTCAATATCTTTTTGCATTCCAGTTGCTGGGGCGAAAATCAAGAATGTGATTAGAATTAAAACATGGCTGTCTAAGAGCTGAAGGACAAGGAGGAGGGAAGGGAGAGCATTTCTCGGGTTTCAACTAAACTTTTTTTTTTTTGCCTTTTGGAGGGCAATTGGGGTTAAGTAACTTGCCCAAGGTTACATGGCTAGGTTTTTTTGTTTGTTTGTTTGTTTGTTTGTTTGTGTGTGAGTTAAGTGTCTGAGGCCAGATCCGAACTCAGGTCCTTCTGACTCCAGGGCCAACGCTCTACTCACTGCACCACCTAGCCGCCCCTTAAACTTGTTTTTTGAGGAGACAAGATGCTCCCAAACCGGATGGATATAGATTTGGGAGAATTGGGAGAAGTGGACCAGCATCCCACAGTCAAGGAGGAGATGGAAGGCAGTAACATAATACAAAAAAGGAAGACAAAGTAATTAGGAGAAAGCTTGTGGGGGCGGGGGGGGGGGGGAGTGTCTTGCCTACATGTATCTTCTTCATTTTATATCATCCTTTACTGAGTTGGTATCATAAGATGGTGGAATGAATGTCAAATTCATAGAGACAAAAAGAGATGAACTGAAAACATTTTTAACTGGAAGGGTTAAACTTACACTTAGTAGGAGGAATGTGAACTTTGGTAATACCAATATTAGAGCAAAGAGTGAAGAGGGTATAAAACTAATGAACATACATTATGAATGTGGATGACACTAATCATAAAAATAATAGCTAGCATTTATATTGCAGGGGGCTGCACATATTTTATCTCATTTCATCCTTTACAACAACCCCGTGAGGCAGGTGCTATTATTATCCTCATTTCACAGATGAGGAAATTGAGTCTGGAAGAGGTGATTTGCCAAGGGTCACACCGTTAAGTAAATATCTGAGGCAGAATTTGAACTCAGGTCTTCTTGACTCCCAAGTCCAGTACTTCATGCAGTGTCACCTAGCTGGTATCTACCCCAGAGCTATATCCTGAAATCTCTTTGTATACTTTTTCTTCTAGTGACCTCTTTAGTGTCCATGGTTTCATTTATCTCTCCATAGATGATGCACAAATCTACATATCAAGCCCTAGTTTTCCGTGCTCACCAGCTGCTTATTGGTTATCTGGATGGCTTACAGGCTTTTCAAACTCAGTATGCCCAAAATAAAACTCATTTCATTTTCCACTAAGTTTGCTGTTCCTCCCAACTTCCCTATTTCTGCCAAAGGCACCATCATCTTTTCAGTTATTCTCTCATTTATCACTGGCAGCTGGTGGCACAATGAATAAAGTGCTAGATTTGGATTCAGCAAGAGTTGAGTTCAAATCCATTCTCAGACCCTTACCAGATACGTAATTTCTCCTTGGCTTCCATTCCCTCACTTATAAAATGGAGAATAATAATATCTGCTATCTATTCCCCAGGACTGTTTTGAGGATTAAATGAAGTAATGTATGTAAGGCATTTCATAAACTTGAAAGTGCTATAAAAATGCTGGCTCTTGTTATTATACACTTTACAACTGTAGAATCACCCTTGAATCGTCTCTGTCCCTCGTTCCCCATATCCAATTGGTTGATTGTTTGTTCTTCCTCTCTGTCCTTTTCTCCATTCACGTGGCCACTATCCTACTTTCCTCATCACCTCTGAACTGAATTACTGCAGTAGCTTCCCAATTAGTCTCCCCTCTTCCATTTTTTTTTCCCACTTACCAGTCTGGCTTCTACATGGCTGCCTAAATCATCTTCTTAAAGCACAGTCCTGATGGCATTACTTTTTTGCTTAAGAATCTTTAATAGCTCCCTACTGCTTCTAGGATAAGGTACAAATAATTGATTTGTCATTTACAATATGGTCCCACCCTGCCTTTTCAGATTTACTTTACATTCCTCCCCTTCACAGTTCTATATTCCTATTAAACTGTCCTATTTGCTTTTTCTATATCCTCCTTCCATGTGTTTGCCCAGGCTGTCCTCCATATTTAGAACACTATTCCTACTCACCTGTCCTTCTTTGAATCCCTCTTTTCCTTTAAGGCTCAGCTCAAGTGCCAACTCCTTACATGATGAGGCCTTCCCTGGCATGATGTTAGTGCTCACTGTTTTCCTCACACAGCCCCCAGATTACTTTGCACTTATTTATCCCCCAGCTCCCCCTCAGCTAACACACATACACAAAGTAGAATGTAAACTTATTTAGGGCAGGTACTGTTTTGTTATTGCCTTTGTTTTCCATGTACACAATAATATATAATAATTACATTTATAATATACATACTATACATAATCGTTATTCAGTGAATGAACCTGGGAGCTTTTTTTTTTTTTTAAACAAATACTTTATTAACTTCTGTTTTACATCATTCATTTCCGCCAGATTTTGAGTTACAATCATTTTCCCCCCATTATTCCCCTACCCAACCTCCCAGAATAGCAGTCCCACAGGATATCGCTTCCTCCAATCTGCTCTCTCCCATACCTTCTCCCATATCCCCATCGACTTTTCCATTAGAGGAAGATGAATCTTTGTGTCCCAATGCCTGCACATCTTATCTCCCAATTATAGGCAAAAGAGTATTAATAATAGTATTATATATATATTTGAAACATTTAATGTTACGACCTCGAATTTCAGATCCATTTCCTTCCTCCCTTGTCACCCATTCCTTCTTGGGATATAAGTAATTCAGTATATGTTGTACATGTCTAGCTATGCAAAACATTATCATAGTAGATATATTGTACAAGGCTGCTTAAAATTCCCTCCCACTCATCCCACTCCCCACCTGGTCCATTCCCTACATGATCCTGTCCCTCTTCTATAGTGGGTACTTCCAACCTCCCCTCACCCCAAGGATGCCCTCCCATCCATCATCTCTCCTCTCATCCCCCTTCCCCCTATCCTGCTGCAGGTTGAGATATCCCATTTAGTATGTATGTCATTTTCTACCTGAACCAAATTCAATGTGAATGTGGTTTTGCCTTTTTAGCCTTCCTTATTCTCCCCCTCCTTTGCACCCACTTCCCCTACATGAGATAGTTTACCCTACCATGTCTCTCCCCATCTCCTCTTGCCCCTTTCCTCTCTCACCTCATAATTTCATCCCTTGAGTACTCTCCCTTCCCAACAAAATCAACCTATGCCCTCTATCCATATATAACTGTAACCATATACACACACATTCACATATGTATTCATATGACCACACCCCCTTCTTCTATTATTTTCATAGTGGGAAAGATATCATCAGTCACAGATATTGCTTTTCCATATAGGAATGTAAATAGTTCAACTTTGATAAGTTCCTTTTCATTTCTTTTCCCTAATTACCTTCTCAGGCATCTCTTACTTCTTGCGTCTGGATGTCAAATTTTCTATTCAACTCTGGTTTTTTCCTCAAGAATGCTTGAAAGTCCTCTATTCCACTGAATGACCATATTTTCCCCTGAAACAAAATACTCAGTTTTGCTGGGTAGGTGACCCTTGGGTTCATTCCCAGTTCTTTTGCCCTCTGGAATATCATATTCCATGCCCTTCGATCCCTCAGTGTAGAAGCTGCCAGGTCCTGGGCTATTCTGATTTGTGTTTCCACAATATTGAAATTGTTTCTTCCTGGCTGCTTGTAGTATTTTCTCCTTGATCTGGGGATTCTGGAACCTGGCTATAATATTCCTGGGAGTTTTCTTTTTGGGATCTTTTTCAGGAGGTGATCGGTGGATTCTTTCAACCTCTATTTTGCCCTCTGGATCTAAAACATCAGGGCAGTTTTCCTTGAGAATTTCTTGAAGGGTGATTTCTAGGTTCTTTCCTTGATCATGGCTTTCAGGTAGTCCAATAATTTTAAATTGTCTCTCCTGGATCTATTTTCCAGGTCAGTGGTTTTTCCCATGAGATATTTCACATTGCCTTCTAATCTTTCATTTGTTTGGATCTGCTTAACAGCATCTTGATTTCTCATAAAGTCACTAGCTTCCATTTGCTCCAGTCTAACTCTGAAGGAATGAATCTCCTCAGTGAACTTTTGAGATTCTTTTCCATCTGGCAAATTCGACTTTTTAAGGCATTCTTCTCCTCATTGCCCTTTTGGGCCTCCTTTGCCATTTGAGCTAGTCTATTTTTTAAGGTGTTGTTTTCCTCAGTCAGGCTGTTGACCCTCATTTCATACTTTTCCTGCATCCTTCTCATTTCTCTTTCTAATTTTTCCTCCACTTCTCTTATTTGATTTTTAAAGTCCTTCTTAAGGTCCTCTATGGCCTGCAACCCACTCATGTTTTCCCCTGGGGCTTTTGGAGCAGGACTTCTGACCTCACAGTCCTTTTCCCGCTCTATGCCCCCAAAATAGGAGTCTAGGGTTGCATTTTTCTGTTTCCTTTGCCTTGGCATGTTGCCACTTAATTGCTTGACTTTTGGGCTTGTTGCCACACTATGGCTTTAAGGCCAGATAGAGGAATTTTCGTCCCGAACGTGTGGGGGGCAACTTCCGTTTCTGGCAAGCTGTAAACCCACCCACAACTTCCACCCTAGATCACAATCCAGATCCAGGAGGTTAAAGCAAGAGCGATTACCCCCCAAGACTGATCGCTGGATCTCCCCACGATTTGTAGGCTGGGAGCCGGAAATGCCTCTGAAAACTACACAGTGGCATGTCTCCTCAGCAGCTTCTAGCCCCCAGGGGAGGGAGCTGACGCATTCCCCAAATACAGGTCCCAAAGTCCATAGGACACTAACCTCTTACTTTGTCCTAGGCAAGTCTATGTTGATAATTCTGGCGTCTCCACAGTTCCTGGTGTTCTGGGGTTCCTCCAGCCGGCTGCTGGCCCTGCCGCCCTGGGGCTAAAACCTCGGCTCACGTGGACCTGGGCTGGGCTCGGCTCCTGCGCTCTGCGCGCTGCCAGCTCCCAGACCACTGCGCTGGTCCTTCCTGCAGGGTGCTGGGCTGTCCTCAGCGGGAGGTTAGCTTCTCTGTGTCGTTCTGTGGGTGCTGGGGCTCCAGAAGATTTTCAGAGTCCTTTTTTACATAGTTTGTGGAGAATCTGGGGGCAGAGAGGCTTGGACTAGCTGTTTCTACTCCGCCATCTTGGCTCCGCCCCCCGAACCTGGGAGCTTTTAAAAAAATTTTTTTTCATCTGTGATTAAAACTTCTTGCCTACTGGAAGACCCTTGAATATCTTGATCCCTGGCCAGATGTCCATATGGTCTGTTATTCTTCCTGAAAAAAAGTTTAATCCTCTTCCATCCTTATTCTTAGAGCTTGATTAGAATTTTTTCTTTTCATTTTATTAAAACTAATGATCTTCATGTAAAGAAATTACCTGATAGTGGTAAATGTGTTTTTGATTTAATATTTCCCTAGTGCAATGAATGCTAATTTTATTATTATTATAAAGGTGTGCCCTTGTTTTTAAGGACGTATTCTGAAGATGTGATTTATTGAGTGTAGTCTGCCAAGATATTCAGACTCTGGTTGCCTAAACTCCAGTGCTTTACATAGCAGAGTCAAACATTGAACCCATGGGCACCAGCAACACTTCCAAGTGCTGCCAGAGTGAGATCAAAATGTAATTGGGAAATATTTAACAAAATAAATAAAAATACAATAAAACATAAAATAGCATTACAGTTTTAATCTAGTTCAATATGTGACCCTCAGCGATCTTTTTTTTTTTAAAGCAATTGGGGTTAAGTAACTTGCTCAAGGTAATATGGCTAGTCATTATTTATGTGTGGGTGCTCATTTTCTGGGCCGGATTTGATTTCGGGTCATCCCAACTCCGAGGCCGGCACTCTTACTCACTGCGCCACCTAGCCGCCCCTTTAGGGCAATTGGGGTTAAGTAACTTGCCCAAGGTCACACGGCTAGGTTTTTGTTTGTGTGGATTAAGTGTCTGAGGCTGGCTCCGAACTCAGGTCCTTCTGACTCCAGGGCTGGGGCTCTATTCACTGCGCCACCTAGCCGCCCCCCTCAGTGATCTTTATATACAAATTAGTGGCCCTCATTTCAATTTGAGTTTGACACTACTAATTTACAAGACTAATTTTTTAGCTAAGTTTGGGGAACAGTACTGTTAACAGTGATGGTAGAGAACTTGGACTCCTTTGGAAGAATGCCAATGGTCTTGGTCACAGTAATCTAAGATAAGAGGGAAAGGGGAAGGATTTGTACAAAGTGGTGACTCTTGAGGGTAAGAGACGAGGGAATGTGACTAAAGCTGGAAGAATCTGGAAAATAAAGAAGATGTTACCGTAGCTTAAAGGATTCACCTTTCTCCTCAAATGATTGTCAGCAGCTAAGGGACAGAGATGTTGAAATAACAACTCTATTCATGTTATAATTAGAATTCTTGGAAAGCAAGGCATCTCAAAGCAACCCCCCATGAGGATCCAGATCACTAGTGCAGGCATTAGCCATATCTCCCTGCTGGGCTCGGGTGACTGTGGTACTCATTAGAAATCCAGATTCCGCACTATCAACAAATAGTTAGAATTTCCTCAAGAGATGTTGCTACATCTTAGTGCTTTGAACATTGTAAAGCCTTATCCAAATGGAGAGGATGGAGGTGGTGACCACTATGGCAGAGGGGTGAATATCATAGTGTCCATTTTAATCTTAGTCATAACATAACATGGAGGCAGAAGGGACCATAAGCACCATCTACTCTAGCCCCTGATTTTATAGATGAGGAAGATGAAATTCAGTGAGGAGAAGTGACTTGTCATTCAAAGCTCTTGGCCTTTTCCTTGACAAGTATTCAAGCCAAGAAGAAATGGTTTCACCCAAAAGATGGGAAGGTGGATTCTCAGGTGTACGTTCATTTCTAGGGATCCTACATAGCTCTGCCTGAAACTGTTGGGAGTTGAACCAGCACTACAAAAAAAAATAATACCAATAGTGGAAAGAGGATCTTGTTAAAGACCTTTATGGACCTATCATTTCTTCCCAGGACACTTCTTCCTACAGCATCCTCAAATGGTAAACTGAACTGTACAGTGGACAGCTTATCACCTTTGACCATTATCCCTTTAAAGACAGCCAGTAACTAAAGCTACAGAGCAATGTCTTAGCAGGTTAATTCTTTTACATGGCAAGGCATTTTGGTTAAGCACTAGGAAGGATTCTGTTAGAACTGGAAGAAAACTAAGAGATCATTGATCCATTTTATAGATAAGGGGATTAAAACCCAGAGAGGAGAAATAACAGGCCCAAGGTCATCTGGTTAGTAGATTGTACCCCTGAGATTTCCCCCTTGATGCCAGTGATTCTAGTGTGTCCTAGAGATGACAGAAGAAAGCTCTGGTACTCCAGAAGAGAATTACCTAGTAAGATGTAAACCAATAACAGCCTCTTTCACAATGGAGAGAGTCAGAGAGAGGCAAAGGCCCATGAAAAGGAAAGACACATAGCCACACAGATACTTCAACTGAAACAATCATGGAGTCAGAAGGAACATCAGTAACTGGAAAAAAGCCTCTTACAATGGCCATGATAAGTCTAGTTCAAGCATGAAAACCTCCCACAAGCAGTATCCAGATATGTCTGCAAGTAGCTCATTTCACTTGGGAATAGTTCTAATCCTTAGGAAAGCTTTTGCAGATATAAAGCCCAAGTTTTTCTCTTCCTAACATTTACCTGATGTATCTGGTTTTGTCCTCTCAGTTCAAACAGAAAAAAATTGAATACCTCTTGGGACATGACAGCCCCTCAGGTACTTGACAGATATCATGTTTCCTCCATTGCCACCCCTTGCGCTGAGGCTTCTCTAGACTGGGTATCTACTTAATTTAACCAATATTCATATGATGTGGCCTTTCACCATCCTAGTTGCCTTCCTTTGGATACTTTAGCACAGTACCTAGCACATAGCAGACACTTAATAAATGTTTATTAATGATATTGATGATTATGATTAGTGTCTTTCCTAAAATTCATCTCTTAAAACTGAACACAGTACTTCAGATGTGGTATGAACAGGATGGAGTACAGTAGTACTGCCACCTACTTATTCCTGGAATCTCTTTCTCTTAATGAAACCTACGGTTGCCTTAGCTTTCCTGGTTGCTCTATCATGTTTGTTGTGGATTCATATTGAGTTTGCAGTCTATTAAATCTCCCAGATCTTTTATAGACAAACTGCTTTCTAGCTACACATCTCCCCCATCTTATATTTGTGAAACATATTTTGAACCCAGGTGTAAGACTTTATATTTATTGCTATTAAATTCCATCTCCTTAAATTCAGTCCACTGTTCTAGCCTGTCAAGATCTAGTCAACATCAAGCCGCCCAGGGCTTTATCTGTCAGTGTCAGTGTCAGGGGTTCCCCTGGTATTGGTAATCTGATTAACCATTTCCCAAGATTTCCTAAGAAAAGTTTTTGCTGGGCAGAAACTCTACAGTTCCACAGCTGGGATGTTTGTACAGGGCCATGTGCTTCTGGGAATGCTCAAATTACAATGTGGTACAGTAGACTGAAGAGTGAAATGAAAGTTGGAAGACTCCCTTATCTCTATCCTGGGGTATAATCCATCTCAACAACTTCCCTGATTCTTTTTCTCTACCCGCAGATAGACTAGCAAGCTCAAACTTGTCAAAGGTAACATCAGGATAACTGGCCTCTGAGAATATCTCTTTCTCTACTCTCAGGGGATCTTGGGAAAAGGAGAGGACCCATTCTCAGGGTCTCTTACCTCCTCTGAGATTTTTGTCTTTTTGGTCATGGGTAGAGCGGTTTTCAAGGGATGGAAGGTATTTTGTCTTTTGAAAATGTTAATGTGAGACAAGTAGAAGCTCATTAACTATAGGAAATTCATTGAAAACCAGCATATCTGCATTGAGTAGTGTGTTACCATTGGCTTCTAGAATTATAGAAGTAGCTGGGCTTGAAACAAATAAGTAAGCAAATATATATGTGTGTGTGTGTGTGTGTGTGTGTACATATATATGTATGTGTATATATACACATATATGTATATGTATATAAATTGATAGCCAGTACCATAATGTCAGTAGCAAAATTTCCATTTGGTATAAGATTTATTAGGATTGGTACTACTTAGAAACACCTGGGAATCTGCATTATTTTTAGTTTTGTTTGATCATGTAGACATATTTTCTTATTTCTTAAGTAAAAAATAGTCATCAGGACCAGATTCCAGGGTTATTGTGAAACATAACTAATAAAATGGGTTCACAATGGTTCACAAAATACGAATGTTAATCTCTGAGCAAACCAACAATTGTTTCTGCATTACAGCCTTCATCTTGGCCCATCTACAAATGAGGGATAAATCCATTTACTTCAGATGGTGTTTGAGAAGAGAATGTCTTTTAAAGCATGTTGGTTTCCTTGGATGAAATGTTTTTTTGATTAGAACAAATTAAAAATTATAATTCATTAAAAAGAATAAATAACTTGAGCTACTAATGTCTTTCTGTAATTCAAATATAGTTTCAATGCATTGAAGGCAATCTTGAAGATATACATGCCATACTTTCTTTAGATAATACTTAGTCTTCCATTGTCAAATCAAATAACATTCCTTTATTTTCCAAGAGCCCCTCAGGGCGACCCAGGAGAGCTTAGAGAGAAGTCTCATGTTGCTTTCTGCTTTCACCTTAGAGGTAAAAAGAAATATAATTAGAAATGTGTCAGAGAAGCCTTGGCTATTGTACCTGGTTGTAAGCTTCAGATGTTTGGCTCCCAACTTGATAATAGCAATCCTCCATCATCTTTGTTCCTTTTTCGTGTTTGCTCCTACTTCATTTGCAGGGTGGGGTCAAGGTTTCTACTCTGGGGGGAAAAAAGCCCCAGTGAAATTTCAAAAAGAAGCTCCACTCCATAGAATCAAATTATTGTGTGTGTTTCATATCATTCTTCCTGGTAGCATATGCCAGGCATCTTTCCAAGAGAGTTTTCTGTTAACTGCATTCTGGAAGCTTATTAGATATGTGTACTTTTGCTGTATTTGATATAGCAATATTCAGCAATGGTGCTTTCACAGACAATATAATTCTAATTTATACTAATAAGCACTGACATATTTTATATTCAAGGTTGTGTCATTAAGGTCTGCTTGGTTACCACTAATTGGTAGAATAGAAATAATGAAACTATGTGGATTTTAATATTTTCTATTAATTGTCAAGAAATTAACCCGTTATGCTAAACATCTTGCTTTGTCTTTGTGACCTTTTTAAAGCAAAAAAAAAAAAAGAAAGAAAGAAAGAAAAGAAAAATTTTACTTATAAAATTGAACTGAATGGTTGAATATTACTGATTTGGGGGAAAAATGCATTAAACTTGGAATCAGGTGAACTAGAGTTATATTCAGTTTCTCCTACTGTGCCCATGGACAAGTTACTTCACTGTTCTAGGGTCTAGTTTTCTTTTCTGCAAAATGAAAGGGTTGATAAGGTGGTCTCTAAAGTTTTTTAAAGCTTCCAGTGTCCTGTGATTCCATTAATACTCATTCATTAATTTTTCAGATCATACTTGGTCAAATTTTGGAAGTGATATGTTGGGAACCATTGAGTTCACTTCTGAGTGACATATTTTAGAAAGATGATAAGTTGGAGGCGGTCCAGAAGAAGGCAGCCAGGGATGGTGAAAGGGCCTAAGGATCATGAGGCTTGAGGGGATAACATTCTTAGTAGAATTTGAAGGACTACCACGTGAAAAAACAGATTCAATTTTTTTCTGCTTGGCCTAGACAACAGAACTGGGAGCAATGAGTAGAAATTTAGGGTTGATGTAGAATAATAATAGTAATGGTAATGATAAGGAAAATGAGGCAAGCAGAAGTGAAGTGACTTGCTTTGGATCACTTAGCTAGTGCCTGAGGCCGAATTTGAACTCGACTCTTTTTGCTGTCTGGCCAGGTATTATATCCTCTGTGCCACCTAATTATCCCCAAACTCTAGAAAAGCTTCCTAAAAATTACAACTATCCAAAACTGGAATAGAATGCCTCGGGAGGACTCCTCCCTCCTCCCCATCCTACCCCATATGCTGGTAAATGTTTAAGAACTAGATAAAAAAAAAATGGATCCACAACACATTTTAAGTTTAAGCTGCATTTTAAACATTTTGTCCATTACTTTCTTTATTGTAGACAATCAGTAAAACTACACGTCAAGCCCTGACTTGTAGCATGTATTGATTTTTGAGGTATAAGCGTTCACACTGAAAAATTGGACAAATGGCCCTCCAGCCATCTGTGCTGGCCTGGGCATACCACTCATCCCCCCCTTTGCTGGAGGTCTTGTGGTAGGAGTCAGTTGTCCAGCATGATATAGAGGGGATTCTTGCTTTTGCTATGGGTTGGACTAGATAGTCTCTGAGATTTCCTTCTAAAACTGAGATTCTTTGATTCTGTGAAAATGCTTCAAAATTAATGAGATCACTGTGGGAGAACCTACGGAAAATAACCATCACAAAGGTTCAGTTCCTGTCTTTTGTTTGGCCCTCTCAACCTTAAGCCCTATCTGTGAGATCAGGGGTGGCCCAGCACCTGAGTTACAGTCAACACCAGGTGATGCTAGAGAGCCCTCTTCCCACACTGTGCCTCTGGCTTCCCACCCCTGCTTTCCCTTGGAATCCAAGATGGAGCCTCTGTGCCCAAGCTCACCTTGAAAATGTGTAATTAGGCTGAATAATCAGAGGAGCCTGTCTCCTCACTAAAACATGTGTCCTTCTAAACCATCACCAAAATCAGTTGGTGCTCTAAAATAATAATTGCCATTTGGTGAGGGAATGATCCCAGAACTTTTTCTTGACAGCTATGTGACCTTGTATAAATCACTTATCCTCTCTGGGTCTCATTTTCCACATCAGTAAACTAAGGAGATTGGTCAAGATAACCACATTAGCTCCCTTCTAGCTCTAATTTTATAGTCCTGTGATCATTTCTGTAAGACCTTCTGCTATCTTCTTTTTATAGAGGATCACAGATTGTAAAGCTGGGCAGAACTTTAGAGACTGTATGGTCCAATATTCTCATTTTATTAAAAAAATTTTATTAACAAGATTTTCTTTTCTATTACCCCAAAGAAAAAGAAAACCTTTATAAAAATGATATTTTTATAGTCCTCATTTCAAAGATATAGAAGGGAAAAGGAGGGAAAGTGGTTCAAATTAAGTGACTTACCCAAGGACACACAGGTAGTACGTTAAGTTTCTAAATTTGAACTCAGGTCTTTTGACTCCAAATTGAGCATTCTTTGCCCATCACCATTATTCTTTTCTTCTTAGGTAATTCCTTGCATGCATTTTTATCTCTGCTCAGTTATATTCAGTCCTTTGACCTCTTTTCTTGGGAGGGAGCTTAACAAGAGAGGAAAGAGAAAAAGTATAGAGGAGCAAAAATAATAAATGTCACTAGAATGATATCCCTTTGTTTGGCATTCACCAATCAGAGGAAATATGTATGCCTCATCACATCTGTGTATTTACTTTTTTTTTCTTTTTTGAGTGACCTCTTCTCTAATGTTTGACAAAAATCTTCATATAATATTTACTTTGATTATTACCCTCTTCCCTCTTAACTGATTTTCCATGTCAACCTCTTATAACTGGTATGAGATACAAGAAAAAAGATTTCAGAAAGTCAGCATCCAAATTTAGTACAAAAATTGAACATAAAATAAACTGATTTAATTTCAGGATCCTGAAATAGAAGTTCATTTTCCTAATTTTCAAAGTGGCTATCATAAAATGTACTTACCTGAAGTGTTCTGAGTATTAAAATCTACAAATCACTTGAAAATTCATATAATAATCAGGTGTATCAATGCACAAAATTTACAAATTAATCTTAGAAATGTCTAGAAAATTAAATCTGTTTGGCATTTAAGATGAATCCAAGAAATAGATACACAAGTTACAGTTTTATAGTCTGGACTGAAATTGGAAATGAACTCTAATTGTCATTGACCATGTAAAACTGAAAGTTCTAGTCTATGTTAGAATATTCCCATCCAGGTTATCCTGTTCATATCTTTAACTGCTTTATGGATTTTAATCTTCATAATATTTCTGATTGGGAAACTTACTATAGTCTCTTTCCAGGTAGAAAAATGAAACAGTAGTTATCTCTCTGTGGGGTAAATTGATTAACCATTTTCATTAAATTAGCACTTTTTCTATAAAGTTCAGTTCTGTAGCTTCCTAAATTGACCTCTTATTTGAGTGAAACAACTGGTTATTTGGGGATCATGTAGATGGTCTCAAGGTTGTGACTATATGTTACAACAACTGATTCAGAAAAATTGGGGCGGCTAGGTAATGCAGTGAATAGAGCACTGGCTCTGGAGTTAGGAGGACTTGAGTTCAAATTCAGCCTTAGACATTTAACATGTACTAGCCGTGTGACTTTGGGCAAGTCACTGAACCCCAATTGCCCTGCCTTCCCCCCTCCAAAAAGCAAAAAAAAAAAAGAAAAAGAAAAAGAAAAATTAAGTCAACGGGCTTCTTGTTTTGTGTCCTTTCCCATCCCTCATAACATATACCATCAAAAGGTTGATGAGGTTTTTATTTATTAGATTTTTCACTTGTTTTGACGTTTGCCTAAGTGCTCCATTGATACAAACAAAATATTAAAAGACAGAGATGAAGAAGATGTCTGGCACATTTTGTGTCATGTGAATTTTGTATGGAATATCTCATATGGAGTATATATGGAAGAATATAAGAATTGAACAGAACTTTTGGCCCGATGGGCATTTGCAACCATGAAAGAAAAATGTGGTTGCAACTCCACAGATCCATTGATGTGTTAAAATCTAATTTAACTTTATATAGGCCATACTTTGGGATATACCCAGTCTAATAGCACATTACCAGAATGCTAAGAGACCAAGATTTTAAAGTCTTGATTTCTAGATTCATTATTGTCAAATTTATGTTTAAATAATATAAAATTGCAACTTATTCCTAAAGATTTCGGGATCACCAAATAAGGAAAGACAGAGGGCCCTTGATAATCCTACCAAGTCTTTTTTGTATGGGACATTTGCAAATAGTACATAATGTAAGTCAATAGAATATACCAATGCCACCCACAGATTTTAAAAATCAATAACTGTAATGCTGTTTCTGTGCAAAATGAATGGGCAATTATCATTATCTTCAGATGAATTCAAGTAGCTCTACTGGATATCTGTGTAATCAGCTTGGGCATTAGTAAGAGCAGGTTTCAATATGGCTTCTATTCTTTGTTTGTTTGTTTTCTCCCTCCTTTTTTCAACCCCAAAGTGTGTTTTTTTGGAGGGCAGAGGAACATTAAACAAAGTCTCCAACTGAGTTTTTAAGGACACTACTGTCAATGTAATTTTTTTAATGTTTGTTTTTCTCAATAGAAACAAACTATATTATTCTTCTAATATATGGCATATAAAGTAAGAAGTTGTATGGTATACTGAAAAGAGCACATCGTACTTGGAGTCAGAGAGACCTACTCTGGAGTTCTGACTGTGACACTGACTGTTGTGTAACTCCAGATAACTCTTATAACCTTGCTAAGGTTCAATTGTATCATGCATACTACTAGAATCATATATTGGACCTTTTGTATACATTTTCCTAGAGACTATGTCTTAAAGTCATTTTGTAAATTAACATTGGATTATTAGTATTACTAATATATCAGTAGTGTTGGTTATTAGTACTGTTAATATAAGTGATATGACTATTAGTGTGACTCGTATATAGGCTAACAAACCTTCCTGGAGAATGGAACAAACACCTTTGTTATGTTTGAGTATAATGATTATAAACTTCTGGCCTTTTACAACAGTAGCCTGTTTTAACATAACTGCTTGTTATGTGGAAATATGAAACCCTAGAATAATGGAGACCTAAGAGACTGTATAGTTCAAACCCCTTATTTTAGAGATGAGAAAACTGAGGACCAGACTATAGAAGTGTCTTACCCAAGGTCACATAGTGGCAAAAGCCAAGGTTATAATACAGGAATTCCTGATCTAATCATCTTTCTGCTACCCCAACTTCCCAATCCCCCCAAACTACCCATGTATATTAAAAACCTAGTGTAACACAACTATGAGTATTACTTCTGAAAGGATTCCTTTACTAGCTTCCTTGAGCCATTATCAATGTCAGCCAAGGCCTGTTAGCCCTGAATGTTGAAAGGGGCCTTGTAAAGAAGACAGCTCCTAGAAATTCTAGGGCACGTAAGCTTCTTTTATGTCGTTGGCACTCCATAGAGCAGCTCTCTTACATCTCCACGGTTGTTTGACCATTGTCTGGCAGTTGGCTGATACTTCTAAAATTTTTCTTGTCATATGCTGCATCTGGATTCCCCTTTTCCCTCTTATGTGCTTAGCTTGGACTTGGTGGATGTCCCAACTCTGTGCCCTCATTTATATTTTTCATTAATTGTCCCTCGTACCTCCAACCCTTCCCAACCCCTCCCTTGCAGGCATCTTCCCAAACAGAACAGAACTTGGGGCTATGATTTTTCTCTGGAACAAGTGGTAATTACTCCTGTATGGCCATAGAGTGCTTTCATAACCCTTGTCAGCCATTTCCTGAATAAATACATACCATTGTGTGGTAGCTAGGTGGCTCAGTGGACCTAGAGTTGGGAAGACCTGAGTTCAAATGTGGCCTCAGACACTAGCTGTGTGACCCTGGGCAAGTCACTTAACCCTGTTTGCTTCCGTTTCTTTTTCCTTTTTCTTTTTTTTTTTTTTTTTGCTTTTTTGGAGGGCAATTGGGGTTAAGTAATTTGCCCAAGGTCACCTGGCTAGGTTTTTGTTTGTGTGTGTTAAGTGTCTGAGGCTGGATCTGAACTCAGGTCCTTCTGACTCCAGGGCCAGTGCTCTACTCACTGCGCCACCTAGCCGCCCTGCTTCAGTTTCTTCATGTGTAAAAATGAGCTGGGGAAAGAAATGACAAACCACTTCAGTGTCTTTGCCAAGAAAACTTCAAATGGAGTCATGAAGAGTCAGACATGACTGAAACATCTAGACAACAAAAACCACAAAATTGTACACAAAGGTGGCTGGCCCAGATAATATGAGTAGATTAGCACAGATATCACTAATGATAACACGTTGTTGTTCATCCTTTGTTTTTGAAAAGGACCAATGACATCATGGGGTGATGTCTTGACTTGCAAGTGAATTGGATTTAAGTGAAGCAGAGTTGCATAAAGTCATCAATCAGTCTCACTTTTTTCGAGTCATCAAATTGTCTTGTCACAGTAACAATAATAATAATAATAAATAGCTAGCAATAATGTAGCACTTCAAAGTTAAATTTGATATTTCACTTGATCAGTGCTGAGAAAGCAACACATGCCATCCTAATGGCAGAATAGACATGTCATCTTTGCATAGGAAGATTTGCCCATTATTAACTTTTTGCATACTGTTATACTTATTACTTATTGAAACAGTTTTAGAATGAAAAGGTCCTTTATAGATAAAACGAGCTCCTAGAGACTGTCTTAAAGTGAATTAGTAAGTTGTTCGCCAAAATGATTTAAACACTGCTTTTACACAATTAAATTATTCTTTTTTTCTCTTTTTCCGTTGTTAGCTCTGTAGTATCTATTATCAGCATTAGTATCAGCAGTTTCATGATAACTTGTGCTGCTTAATTTTAATTGTAAAGAATAGCTGGCATTTACACAATACTTTAAGGTTTTCAAAGTGCTGTATGAAAGCATATATGCATGCATTAACTCATTTGACCCTTGCAACAATCTGGAGGTAGAAACTATGAGTGTTATTATACACATTTTATTGATGAGAAAACTGAGCCTCAGAGAGGGGTAGTTACTTACCCACATGCACACACTAAGTGTTACAAGCAAGATTTGGACTTAGGTTTCTTCTGATTCCCAATTGGTGTTCTTTCTGCCATATAATCATTACCACCACACGCATACAGCATATAGTCACACCTATTAAAAAGTAAAGTTCCTGTATCTTATTCCCCGACAGCAAACAGTTAAAGTTCCCTTAGTTCTGGCCTAATTTTTCCATCTTCCGTGTCCCCCCACCCACCCATAGTGCCTTGTGTCTATTGGAACAAACTTTATAGAATAAAAATAAGGATGTGCAGGTGTAAGAGGCAAAGACCATACCAAGTGCCCAATTAAGCTGCTGGCAGTTGCCCCTCCAAAACCCCTTAGAGACTAAAACCAGCATTGTCTTTGCAGCCATTCTTACATGTAGTATAATTTCAGAGTCAAGGTGTCCTCTCTGCCCAAAAAAAGTAACCTCCCCCTGTTCTACTGCCTTAAATTCCTGTAGTATGATTTCAGAGTCACGGTGTTCTTTCTACCCCAAAAAATAGCCTCTCTTCCTATTCCTACTGCCTTGAATTCCTTTATACCAGTGACATCAAGGCCCCATTGAAGTGGTGAGGTTCAAAACAATCTCCTGATCTAGATATGGTCTTAGAACAATGGAATTTGTGGTTGGAAGACTTGAGTTTGAGTCAAGCCCTATTTCTACAGGCCCTTACCTCTCTAGACCTCAGTTGTCTCATTTGTAGAATGATAGGGATTGGATTCCATGATTTCTGGGCCCTTTCTAATTGTGTTGAGAGAATACTGGAAAAGAATGTTTTATACCAGGCTGTGATAATCAAGGCTTTGTTGAACTAGTATATAAAGTAAGTTGATGCAAATACTCTTCTCTCTTCCTGTGATTCAGAGAAGATGCTGATAATGCTTATCACAATCATGTTGCTAACCCCTAAGTTTGTTGAAGCAATATGGCTCACTAGGCTCAACGAAGGCGGTACCTGATCTAAGGAATGTCATGACTCTGATAGTATAACCCAGAGTGTATCACTGAGAGGCAAGTGCAAAGCTGCCTCAACCAGAAAGCTTCCTCATTTTTTTCTAGCACTCTATGACCATGCAAATCTATGCCATATAAAATTCCTAATAAAATGAAGTGAGCCAGAATGGTCAAAGGACATGAACAAAAGCAGACACACAAATCAGATTGTACACGATGACCTGAAAAACTGTTCAAACTCTCTAATTATCAGAAAAATACAAATTAAAACAATTATGATATATCACCTTTTCCCATTAAATTTGCAAAGACAGTTAAAATGATAGAATTCAGTTTGGTGTTGGTGGGGCTGTGAAGTTGACACACTATTATATTACGCTGTCAGTGGAACGCAGAATTAGCATCAGAGGATTACAGAACCAGGACTACCAGGTACCATAGAGTGCCATCTCATTTTACATATGAGGAAATTGAGGCCTAGTAGGGTGAATGGTTTTACCCAGGGTCAAAGACATGGCATTAGAAGTGAAGTTTGAATCCCGGTCCCCTGATACCCAGAGGTAGGCCTCTTTCGGTCAGTGCAATCTCTTGGAGAGTAATACAGCAGTATACAATGTACAGTAGTACAAAACTATACCCTTTTATCCAGGCACCTGACTGGTAGGACTATACCCTGAGGAGATTGTTAAAAGGAGGAGTTGGGGGGAACCTAAATGTACAAAGGTATTCACAACAGAATTATTCATAATCAAAGCAACAACTGGAAAAACGTTCCTATGGCCAGGATGGAAATTGAGAAGGTGTCAGCAGAACAATCTGTGGTCCTTAGTCATTAAACAATAATCAGTCAACAGACTTTGATTGTGTCTCCTATGTGTCAGGCACTGATCCAGGTGCTGAGGCTACAAAGACAGAAACGAAACTGCCCTTGACCTCATAGAGCACGTGTTCTGTTGGGAAAATTGCTAAATAACTTGTGGTCTGCAAATGGAATTGAATATTATTGTGCCATAAGAAATGTCAAATGTGGAGTATAAAAAGGAGATAAACGAACCAAAGCATGATGAAGGCAGGAAAGCAAAAGCAACTACCAACATTTGCTTCAACTATGTAAATGGAACACCAACGATAGAATTTTTAAAAAGTTATGAAAGAAAATGTTGAAAAGTTAGCAGTGGAGGCAGCCAGTATCTTGTTAATGTTAATATACATATTTTTGAAGATGAACTTTAAGGAATAGAGTTTACAGTTTCATTAATTGGTTTTAAAATTTTTTTTGTTTGTGTTCAGGTATTTGTTTTTGTAAATGGTTACTAAATTTAGAATTTTAAAAATGAAATCATTATTGTAAAAGACGCATAAAATCAAAAGGGGGAAAGGAGAAATTCTTTGTCTCAGGAGGTTAAAAGATTATTAGCAGGGGTGACTAGATGGAGAGGACCTGAGTTCAAATCCTGCCTCAGATGCTTGACATACTTGCTAGCCATGTGACTTTGGGCAAGTCACTTAACCCCCAACTGCCATCCAAAAAAGCAAAAAGGATAAAAAGAAAAGAAAAAAAGATTATCAGCCTCAGGTTTTGCCCTGTCTTATATGGTTTAGACAGCTTCCTTTTAATATAAATGTTTTATTTAATTTAATATAAATATGTTCAATTAGTAAACATTTATATTAAAACTTTTTTATTTTATCTTTCTCTTTTTTTCTTTTTTAGTAATGGTAATTTTCTAAATAGATAATTATTGCTGTAAAGTAAGATTTTCAAAGCCTTCCCTACCTCCAAAATTGAACCTTACCGGAGATATTTTCGTTTGAAGTGGCCGGCACTTCTTTACTTCCCTTATTTACTCCTAGGCCATACTCCCATATTTGGAAACGGGGGGGAAAGAATACTATGCCCTGCCCTCGCACCAAAGCTCTCTAGTTCACTCACATTTTGTGGAATGATATAGTTATAGAAATGCTGAGCTATACAGGGCCTTGAAGAGAATCAAGTCCAATTCCCCTCATTGTACAAATAAATTCATCCCAGTCCAGAGAGTTGAATGACTGGTGATTGGTGTAGCATCACAGCAGTGTCTGGGTATGGGGTGGGGTGGAGTGGGGTGTATCTCCTCTAGTGATAGCTCCCAACCCACCTTTCTTTCTAGCTGCTCTGAGTTTAGATTTTATCTCTGTTGTGATAAAGAAATAGGGGTTAGCTATGTGCGGGATACTACCTCTAGAACTTTTGATGAAATATGGAAATGTAGTAGAACTTCAAAACCTTAGCAATCTTTGAATTTCATCCATTGAGGGCACTCCTTGCAATGACATAGGTCACTAACATTCCATAGTTTAATGGATGCCCTGGATGAGTTGATGTGGCAAAAACATGAATGAATGAATGAATAATGAATGAATGAATGAATGAATGAATGAACAAATGAACGAACGAATGAAAATAAAAAAACAAAAAAACAAAAAAAACCTGGTATGCAACTTTCTGGTGATAAGCTTTTCCACAAATATTGGACCAATCCTTCCTACATCACACATACACATACACACACACACACACACACACACACACACACACACACACACACTTTACCTGTGGACTCAGGAGGAGGTATCATTGTTGAATTTTAGTAGAGATTTTACTGTGTGTATGTTAATGTGTGTGCATCTGTATAGATACAGATAGAAAAAAATTGTGTGTGTGTGTGTGTGTGTGTGTAGATTAGCACAGATATCACTAATGACAACATGTTGTTCGTCCTTTGTTTTCAAAGAAGACCAACGACATCATGGGGTGATGTCTTGACTTGCAAGTGAATTGGATTTACGTGAGGCAGAGCTGCATAAAGTTGTCAGTCTCACACCCCTACTTTTATTTTTTTAGTATCATGGACAGGGAGGGACCATCAGGGTCACTCTGAAAATGTTAATTTATTGAGCAAGTGACCAGGTGGAAATTGGAAAGGTGTCAACAGAGCAATCTCCGGTCCTCCTTATTATAGTAAACAGGCCAGAGTGGGTGGTAATGTAGGAGGTTATGGAAGGCGCAAACACATAAATCTATTAGACAGCATAGAAGGAAATGACTTCCATGCTGAACTGGCCTGTGTAACATACCCATAATGTTGGCATGATGGCTGGATACATATATTTGGTATGATTGTAATCACAAACCAGCCATGCTAAATATAGTACAGTTAAGCACATAACTACTCATGTGCAGAAAATTGTGAACATGCCTTGCTCTCAGTTGGCTAGCTGACCTTGATCTGCTCTATGAAGGCACATGGGTCCATGTGGAACTTACCTTCTGTGTAGATTCTAGTCCAGAATCCCCAGTGTTTTAACACATGGACCAAACCTTATGTTCCTTTTGAGAAAGTTTTATAAGATCTCAGATAGTTGTCCAGAATCTACCCCCTTTGCTATTGTTCCCAGCTGAGCATTTAGGGAGATCCTATGGAGGAGAAGAAAAAAAGAAACACCAAAATGAAACTCAACATTTCTTTTAACATCTTTCCTTTTAAAGGCATTTTTCATCCACATGCTAAAACACATATTATGCTGCTTTGACTCTTTAACAAGCACATTTGCACATCACATCAATTCATGTCATTTGCACAGCATGCGTGATCAAAGCTCATCATAGTTTTAAAGTCTGGCCCTTATCTCAGTGAAGCATAAGACAGTGTTTGCAGATTGATCTCAGAAATCAGATTAGCCTAGGACACTGGTTCGTTCCTATAAAATGTGAGGATTACTCTGAGTTGTTCGTAGGCCCTTAATCCCTTTGATCATTTACACTGTGTAGTTTTATACAGGTTGCTCTGCTTTAGAGAAATAAAGTAAAGAAACAGAAAGGTGTATTTGACAGAGGCATCACCTCACTGTTTATCAATGCAGAAAGATCTTGCGTTTTAAGGGTAGCAGCTATAAAAGATTTTGACTAAGCTGCTCTTAAGCCTTTCTGAATGTAATAGCAATACAAAGATTTTTTTAAAAAAATATCAGCCTCTAATTATACCTATAAATTTGCCCAATTTAATATCCGATAAAAGAAAGCATATTTCTAAACAGTATTGCTAAATCTCTACATCAAAGTTAGCACAAACTCCTGATTTAGACCATTACCTATGTAACATTTGCTATCACTTTATTGCATGAGTTTCCTAAATTCACCTTAGAGACTGCTTTTTCCTTTTAGGAACTTCCCCTGAAATTAGGGGGCCTGTGGTATGAGGTCATGAAGATGCCTTAATTTATATGTCCTTGTAATCCAAACTATAAGCCGTATGTTGTATGTGAGTTCTACAGTGCATGGAGCCATGAATTTTCTGTAAAAGAACACTTTGTATATTTTAACTGGCAAATGATAATCTTATAGAGTGAACTTAGTAATAACTGATAACAGAAGTAATGACAGATGAGAAGAGCAGGTTTTAAGCAACTAACCACTACACAATATCAATCTTGTAAAAATTTTATTTTAAATTTAAACACCAAAAACTATAAGAATTTCTACATATATATCAGAGCATAAAAAAGTAGATTTTATGTGGAACTGAGTTTTCATTTAATACTGCTTTTAAAAAGAGTATCTTTTTTTTTACTTTATCAAATGCTTTATTAACTTCTAGTTACATCATTCATTTCTGCAAGATTTTGAGTTACAAATTTTCTCCCCATTTTCCCCTAATCTCCACCCCAAAATAGCGATCCCACTGGATATCCCCTCCTCCAATCTGCTCTCTCCCATATCTTCCCCCATACCTCCTCCCACTTCCCAATAGGGCACAGTGGATCTCTATGCCCCAGTGCCTATATATCTTATTTCCCAGTTGCATGTAAAATAATATTAATAGTATATATGCATCTATATATTTAAACATTTGATTTTGAAGCTTTGAATTCCAGATTCTTTCCCTTCCTCCCTTGTCACCCACCCTTACTTGGAAGATAAGCAATTCAATATAGGTTGTACATGTGTAGCTATGCAAAACATTTCCATAGTGGATATATTGTAAAAAACTAACCATATTTCCCTCCCTCCTATCCCACCTTCCACTTGTTCTTTTATTTACTTTGATCCTTTCCCTTTTCAAAAATGTATGCTTCCAATTATCCTCCCCCCCCCACCCCAGCCTGCCCTCCCTTCCATTATCGCCCCTCTCACCCCATTCCCTCCTAGTCTCCTGTAGGGTGAGATACCCTATTTAGTGTGTGTATGTCATTCCATCCCTAAGCCAAATTCAATGAGAATAAGGTTGACCCATTCCATTTTGCCTTCCTGTTCTTCCCCTCCATTGTAGCCATTTTCCCTTGCCTCTTCTATATGCGATAGTTTACCCCACTCTGTCTCTCCCCATCTCCTCTCATTATATTCCTCTCTCACTTCTTAATTTCACCTTTTAAGTATCATCCCTTCCTATTCAATTGATCCTGTGCCCTCTATGTATACCTGTACACATACATACACACACTCACATATGTATTCCTATGCCCATATACCCTCCTATATAGACATATATATGTATGTATACATATATACATTTCTATTCCCTTCAACTATTCTCATACTGAGAAAAGTTTTATCAGTTACAATTATCATTTTTCCATGTAGGAATGTAAATAGTTCAACTTTGATAAGTTCCTTATGATTTCTTTTCCCTGTTTACCTTATCATGCTTCTCTTGCTTCTTGTATCTCATTGTCAGATTTTCTATTCAACTCTGTTTTTTTCATCAAGGATGCTTGAAAGTCCTCTATTCCATTGAATGATCATATTCTCCCCCTGAAACATGATACTCAGTTTTGCTGGGTAGGTGATTCTTGGTTTTAATCCCAGCTCCTTTGACTTCTGGAATATCATATTCCAGGCCCTTTGATCCCTCAGTGTAGAAGCTGCCAGATCTTGTGTTATCCTGATTGTGTTTCCACAATAGTCAAATTGTTTCTTCCTGGCTGCTTGTAATATTTTCTCCTTGATCTGGGAGTTTGGGAACCTAAGCTATAATATTCCTAGGAGTTTTCTTCTTGGGATCTTTTTCAGGAGGTGATCAGTGGATTCTTTCAACCTCTATTTTGCCCTCTGGGTCTAAAACATCAGGGCAATTTTCCTTGAGAATTTCTTAAAGGATTATTTCTAGGTTCTTTTTTTTATCATGGCTTTCAGATAGTCCAATAATTTTTAAATTATCTCTCCTGGATCTATTTTCCAGGTCAGTGGTTTTCCCAGTGAGACATCTCACATTGCCTTCTATTTTTTCATTTGTTTGGATCTGTTTAATAGCATCTTGATTTCTCATAAAGTCTTTAGCTTCCATTTGCTTCAATCTAATTCTGAAGGAATGATTCTCTTCAGTGAGCTTTTGAGATTCTTTTTCCATCTGGCAAATTCAGCTTTTTAAGGCACTCTTCTCCTCATTGCCTTTTTGAACCTCTTTTGCCATTTGAGTTAGTCTATTTTTTAAGGTGTTATTTTCTTCAAACAGGTTGTTGACTCTCTTTCATAATTTTCTTGTATCATTCTCATTTCTCTTCCCAATTTTTCCTCCACTTCTCTTATTTGGTTTTCAAAATCCTTCTTAAGGTCCTCAATGGCCTGTAATAAAAAGAGTATCTTATCAATTCCATGCTTTACTTCCAAAACTGTTCTAAAATTGTATGCTTTTAGAATTATAAGATGGAACATAATGATTTGGAAAATATCTACACAAAATCATGTTACAGTATTAGCAAATACAATGTCTGTTATCCTAAGGTGGGTTTAAAAAAAAATAAAAATTACTCATCCCAAAGTACGAAGAGGATTAATAGGTATTCTAAGAGCACATGGTAAATGGGCCAAAAAAGACAGAAATGTTTTTGGGTCTAGCAGTCATTACATCATTGAGTAGTAATAAAGACTGATGACAGAAATGTACCATTAGATTTCTTAAATGTAGTTAAAAATGGTTTATCTCTGAATCAAGTTTGTGAAATAGCTAATACCCCAAGAGAAGAATCAAAAGATCCTCTGTGTTAACATCTGCATGAAATCAACTAACAATATCTCAATAATAGTGTCAAACAAATAACTGAGTCAGAGATTTGTTTATGCAAACAGAAGGATTTATGATAATTCAGAACCATGTCATTAACCATCATACATTAAGGAAGTGTTATCCTTAAGGAACCAGATTGGTGATTACTGCATATCATGAAAGGAAACTATACAACAAAATTATGTAGGCTACAAAAATTTAGCACTTGTCAAATACCAAGCAAGACAACCTGGTGGCTGGAAATATATATACCAGAAAGTTACTCTCTTTCATGAACTGACAGCAAATCCTCCTACAAATACATGCTTTGAGAACCCAACCAATAAACTGGTATCTTAGAATTAGAGCATTTTCACAGAATAGGTTGTTGCCCACAATGATGTAATGATGGTGATATAAGTACAAAGTGGTACAGTTAGGTGGCACCATAGTGCATAGAGTGCTGGACCCGGAGTCAGAAAGAAGACTCATCTTCCTGAGTTCAAATTTGACTTTAGATAACTTACCAGCTGTATGACCTTCGGCAAGTCTCTTAACCCTCCTTGCCTTAGTTTCCTTATCTGTAAAATGAGCTGGAGAAGGAAATGGCAAACCATTTCAGTATCTTTGCCAAGAAAACCCTAAATTGAGTCATGAAGACCCCAACCCAACTAAAACAATTAAACAACAAAAACTAAAATGGTAATGTTCTCATTAATTCTTAGTTATTACAATGTTCCCTTAAAAGGAACTTAACTCCTTCACTTAAAGGAAGGAGAGTTCTTAGGCATGCACTTAGCTTCTCAACTCTTATGCTTTTAATAATTTGTACCTAATAATAATAATATTAAATCACATTTAATAATTTGACTTTTGTAGTATTGTCATTTTATTACATTTGCATGGTCCAACGAAGAGCAAATTGTATCTCTACACTTATTAAGGTTTATCTTTATTTCTGTAAAGAGAGTTTTGTAGTCATATTCTTATAGTTCCTCCATGTGTGTTGGTGAGTAGACTACATTTACCCCTAAGAAATCAAAGAGGCATAGTTTTGACTCAGTCACCCCTGTCTTCTTTAATATCTTTTTCTCTTCTTGTTATTCAGTTGTTTCAGTTGTGTCCCAGTCCTCATGACCCCATTTGGAGTTTTCTTGGCAAAGATATTGGTGTGGTTTGTCATATCCTTCTCCAGCTCCTTTTACAGATAAGGAAACTGAGGCAAACAGGGTTAAGTGACTAGCTCAGTGTTTGAAGCTGGATTTGAATTCAGGTCTTCTTGACTCCAGGGCCAGCCCTCTGTCCCCTGTCACCTAGCTGCTAGCTGTTAACATTTCTAGAATTGTCAAATAAAAGGTAAACAGAATATCTGTATTGTTACATAGTTTTTCTTGGAAAACAAGAAAAAATTCTGATTCAGATTCAAAGCATAAAGTCTCCAATATGTTAATTTACATGACTATAATATATAAATAAAAGTTTTAAAAGAATGAGTAGGCTATATCAAATTCCTGAATCTACGTTCTTGGGTTCTCTTATGCTCCATCCCTGGAAATCTTTAGTCTTCTTTGATGGCAGATAAAAGATGAAAGATAGACTTTTAAAATATAGAGAAAACATAACTAGCCGTGGAGGGTATAGGTATTAGTTGTTTCATAACACGTTATAAAATCATTATCCCAAGGAAGATGATGAAAAAGTGAATTCCAGAGGTGTAAAGTCTTTGAAGCAAACATCTGGCTTTCTGATCCAAGGAGTATCCCTCTTGGGACAAACTTTGAGAATGGGCCAGCTGACAACAATTGTGGGGTGGAGTTGGGGGGGGGGGAGAGACAACCCAGGAATTAGCAACACTAGTTTGTTTACCACAGAGACAAATTAAGTGAAGAAAACACTTACTGCCCCAGTGGGTATTTGAACCCAACCTTTGCAACAGTGTTAACAGCATAGCAAATATGTCCCTCTGTTAACTAATTTATCTAAAGTGATTGAGCTATAGGCTTGCTTTTTAAAGGCTGTGTGTCTAATGCCATCTCTATCAGTATTGCAACTGAACTTGTAGTATTCAGGACACAGCATTTCCATATATTTTCTGGGGTTGTTTTTTGTAGTTGTTGTTTTTGATGTTTCAAGAACTCTTTTAAAGATTTTATTTAGAATTCCATAGTTTGATTGGAAATCAGGTTTTGACTTGGGTTTGTGTGTGTGTGTGTGTGTGTGTGTGTGTGTGTGTTGCCTTTTTTGTCTATTTTTGACAGAACATAATAAGGTCACTGTAATTTCACAGTCTTCCACTTGAAATCCCAGAAAAGGACAAGTGGTGCTATGGAAAAATCACTGGTCTTAGAGTCAGAAGACCTGAATTCAGATCTAAACTACCGCTTATTAACATGTGGCCTTTCCCTCATTTAAAAAAAGGAGAGAGAGAGAGAGAGAGAGAGAGAGAGAGAGAGAGAGAGAGAGATTAATCATGTAGCTAAGTGAGGGACAGAGAGAAGATGGGAGGAGAGGGGGACAGAAAATATTTATATTTTCTATCTAATAGGGTTATTGTGAGGAAATAATAATAACATCTCACATTTATGAAGGCTTATAAAGTGCTTTGCATGCATTATTTCATTTGACCCTCATGAGGCTTTGCCCTAGTGGTATCACCATTTTACAGATAAGGAAATTGAGCTCAGAGAGGTTAAGTGACTTGCTTAGGATCACATAGCTAGTAAGCATGTGGGGCAAGATTTGAATCCTGTCCTTCCTGATTCTAAATACTGTGTTCTATCCACCAAGCTGAAAGTACTTTGGAAAGAACCAAGCATATGCAAATATATGAACTATTGCTTGTAAGTCTGTAAGAAGAAAACTAAAAGCCTTTGTCTACAAATAACACAACAACAAAAACTATTTCAGACATTTTGGGAAAATTGTTCATTTCATCCATACTTATCATACTGTCTTTCTCCTGCTTCTTGGTTTCAAAAACAAATACTAACTTTTGGATGCATTTTCTGTTTCTTTCAAGAGAAAACTGGCCATGCAGAAACTGTCCGAATTGTGTACCAGCCAGAATACATCAGTTTTGAGAATCTGCTCAAGGTCTTCTGGGAGAATCATGACCCGACACAAGGTAGAGTGATGAGTGAGCCAGTATTTAATTATCTTACTAATTACAGCTGGGATAATTAGTGTTTGAGCTGCATGGAAGAGATGAACCTTGAAATCACACAGGAGTTCAAGAATATGATGGCAGACATTTATTGACAAGGAAAAAGGAGAGAGGGGAAAAGAGGAGAGAAAGTAGAATGAAAGCAGACTTAGACTAAGCCTACATTCCCCCCTGCCTCTCCATTTACAGCTGTCTGTGGTGGGAGAATTCCCACAGAGAAAAACATGAGACAGTAGAAAATCCATTCACCTTTGATTATTACATTATGCCTCCTTAATGCAGGCTTTTGTCTATGAAATTAGTGTCTTTTTTTCAGCCATTCCAAAGTTGTTCTGATTTATGCTTCCTGTATTTCCTTTGGTTTATATTTTTTCATCTTTTAAAACACTGTTGTCAGATTTTGCATAAGAAAATGCATAAGAAAAATAATTGAACTAAAAACATAAAGCACAGTTCTCAGGGGCAACTGTAGTGGGGCCCATAATGTTTATCATTCAACCATCCTCCATGGAGTAGATTACATAGGGTAATGAATTTATATCTATGCAAACAATGGCAATCATAATTTTTTCTATACTCTTATGTGCATAAAAGCAAACTCCCATGTTAGTGAATATCATTATAACACTCAGTACACAAGACTTTTCTTGTTCTACCCTAAAGGCCATGCCAATACTGCTTTTCTGATGTGGTACTCTCATATAAGGAAGTCTGTTAACTAAAAAATCTTATGTAACAGATGTGCTATTCACAGATCTCCACCCGTTTAGCAGTCACTTTATTTAATGTCAATTTCGCAACAGTCCTGTTTGTATAGTGTGTGTGTGTGTGTGTGTGTGTGTGTGTGTGTGTGTGTGTGTGTGTGTGTGTGTGTGTGTGTGTGTGTGTGTAGTCAGTTTTAATGTGGCTTGTCCCTGAGAACCCTTATTGCATTTTGAAATGTTAGGGGAGGTAATGTAGGTGGGGCAAGGAATGTATCTCTTGGTAAAAAGTACTTCCTGGGAAAGATAGAAAACTCTTGTTCATTTTGGTGATTATTCTTAGACCCAAACAACCCAACCCTCTTTTTGTCTTTAACTTGTACCCAAGTGGTGGTAGGATGTGTCAGTTCAAAACTTGTATGACTTATGTTTCAGTCTCAAGATCTTACTCTAACAACAACAGCAGCAATAAGGAAAAATAAAAAGTGATGATAATAATAACAATTGTTACTATTTGTATGATTTTATGTTTCATCTCCCTTGTTGAGCTGTTACCTGCATGAAAGGCTTATGCAGGTACTCATTATACCATGGAGGCAATCCTAGTTTCTTGAAGGATGATAACATAAACTATAGAATTTGAAAGGCTTTTAAAGATTATCTACTCAGGGGTGGGGAACCTGTGGCCTTGAGACCACATGTGGCCCTCTAGGTCCTCAAGTGTGGCCCTTTGACTGAATCCAAATTTCACACAACAAATCCTCTTCATAAAACGATTTGTTCTATAAAACTCAGTTAAAATGCTGCACCCAAGGACCTAGAAAGCCACATGTGACTTCAAGGCCGCAGGTTCCCCAATTCCTGATTCATTACTCATTTTACAGATGAGGAATCAGTACCCACCAAGAGTGGTAAAATGACTTACATACAGTCACACATCTACTAAGAACTAAGACTTGAATCCAGGTCTTTTGACTCCAGGTCTAGAGCTCCTTATCCTGTATCAGGTTGCTTGTCTGCTGATGCAACCCAAACTCTGAAAAGTCCTTTCAGATAGGAAAAAAGGTTGAAATCTTCACTGGTGGATAGACTGCCCACAATAATGAGTTCACAGGTCCATCTAAGGATTAAAGTATTCAGGTATCACAGAACATTGGTCGCAATGTATTCTGTTCAATAATGATGCCATGTGCAGCTAGCATGTGGTCTCATTCCAGTAAATCAGAGAGATGCCCGTAGATATCCAGATGTCTATTACCATTTACAAGGTCTATGTAATTGAGGATATGAAGTTCAAATTTGAGAATCCTATATTAAGCACCTACTGTGTATAGAGTACTGTGCTAAGAATTTTAAAATTAAAAAAATATTTGCCATCAAGTTATATATGATAGAGAGAAATAAAATGGGCATGAGGCATCATCATGGTATAGTAGAAAGAGCAATGGATTTAATGCCATAAAGTCTGGGTATAAATCCTGATTTTACCACTTCTTACCTGTGTGGTAGGGAACTAGGTGGTATAGTGGATAGAACACTAGGCCTGGGGTCAGGAAAACCTTCATTCAGATTCATCCTCAGTAACTTCCTAGCTGGTGACCTTTAAAATGATGTGGTATGTGTAGAATTCTGGACAGGATATATAGGAAAGGGTGAGTGAATGATGAATCTCTTAATGACATATTAGTCCTTCTTAAGTGATTGAAGTCAGAGTGATCCCCTTCTAGTAACATATTAAATTCTCACAGTCTTTACAAGGTCGTTGTTATGATTGAGGCTTTGTTATCACAGTGCATTGGGTGGAGAGGCCAATACTGAGAGGCCAGGCAGTTTCACAGGAGAAGGGTAGATGATGTAGTAAAGTCCTAGCAGCAGGTCAAGCAAGCAAGTCTAGGCTAGCAGGCTCAGCACCTCGAAGAGGCTCAGCCATAGGTACCAGTCAGAATATCCATGTGCTTATGGGTAGAGTGTAGTGTCAAAGGATTCTGGCAGTCAGGAATAGGCCTTGGAGTCAAAGCAGGCAGTAAGGATCTAACCTCTGCAGTTCACTGTCAGTCTGGAGTCCTTGGGAGATCTGGGTCCATAAAAATGCATCAGATAGAGACTAGGTATGGAATCAGAATAGGAACTAAGGTATGTGGTTGAGAATAGACTTAGAAAAGGGGGGAGGGTGAGAACAGGTACCAAATTATGAGAATTACACAGTAGACTGCTCTTCGTACTTCTTCAGTCCCCCCTTCAAACTGCCACCTGGTTTATTTTCCTCATGCACTATTCTGATCATGCTCTTCCACTCCAAAATCTTAAGGGGCTCCCCATCTCCAGCCAAATAAAGTAGCATCTCCTGAGACTGATATCCAAGGTTCTCTACAACCTGGCTCCAGCCTACCATTTGAACTTTATCTCATGCTACTCTTCTTCATAGATTGGACTTTGTAGTCAAACTGAACTCTACTCCTATCCTTCTTGAATTGGTCCCTTGGTACATTTATCTTGGACAAGAATTGTAGATAGCCATGAACTAGGCCCAAAAATGAATAGGAAAATAGGCTTAGTTGCATTTGAAGATAGAGCAATTCTTTAAATGATGTCAACCTCCAAACACATTAATGTATATGTATGTATGTGTGCATGCATGCATGTGTCTATATGCATGTATATAAATAAATTCTTCCAGTGATATATGCCTCAAACCAAAGAAACCCATAATATCAGAAAATTCAAATCAGCAATGAACCTGAAGGTTAATAATAGAGGTATTGTAGGTTTTAGTAGACTAAAGCACATTGCCAACAATGACTTGCCAATAAGAAATGGTTTAAAAGGCTCCATTAAAGAAATGTCTAGATGTCTAGAAAAGGAAGTGAGCCAATCACATAGCAAGGGGAAGACAGCTGTAATATTACATATGTGTCTGTGAAATATTAAAAGGATCTGGGGAAGGATCACTGAGTAGTTGTTCTATTGATGATTTATGGGAGGACAAGCATTAGATCTTCACAGGAGAAGAATGCATGGATAGACTGGGGTCTACATCAGTGGAGGGAGAACCTCTTGAAATTATAGATCCACAGGAATATCAGTATCTTATGTAATGTAAATTTACTTTACTTCTCCGGGGCAACCAGTGAGTTTGGATTGGGGGGAGAAGGCGGAGAAATGAGTGGGATAAATGAGAGATAAGGAGATAGAGAAAAAGAGGAAGAAAGGAGTAAGAGGGGAGGGTTTTTCTTCTCCACACTCATATAACAAAACACTGCCAAATGCAAAGGAAAGAAAAGAGTCCAACATGACTTCCACAGTGAAAAAACAGTGGGCTAAATTAAAATATATATGTTTTCTTTCTGTGACTTTCTTACTAAGTTGGCAACAAGCTCTGCCAAATTAATGTCTCAACTTCGTGGTGTTCAACATTTTTAGTTAGTGGGTATTTTTTATTAGTCTCTAGTTTTGAAGGACTGTACTTTTTTTAGACAGTGTATGAGGAATCTATCATCTGCAAATAATTAGACACTGGAAATTACATTGTATTGCTAATGAGCAGATGTGTATACTTATAGGAGAAGAACAGCTGCACACACATAAAATGCTAAAACAACCCCAAACCAGCATTATGTATTCTGAGAGAAGTTGCATCTTCATTTAAGAATCTCAGAACCAGAAAATTAGGGGAGGGCGGGGAGAGAAAATTTGACCATTTCAGTTATTTTGCATTATTGTTGGTTGTACTTTTTCAAGGGATAGAGTAGCTAATGTACTTTATTTAGCACCTTTTTCTTAGTATTTCTAGTGTTAACAAGAGTTTAGTGTGTCCACATTACAGCAAAATATGACAAAAGCAAGAAAACAGGCTATTTAAATTTATGAATAATGACATTGAAATATTTCCATGAATAGAATATCAGGCCCAGTACACCCCATCAGTTCCATGGTGCTTATTATTTCCACTAATGATAAGGAAGAAAAGTCTGATGATCTCGTGAGAAAGCATAAGACTGGGAAGAACTTCAGATCCTTTGGAAAATAATACGGTGCAGAATAGAATGAAACGAGGTAAAGAGGATGACTAGAATTCATCTCAAAGCAGGATAAATTAGATAAAAGTTGTGGTTGGATTGTGATGAAATAGTAATGACAAGATCTAGAAATTCTAAAGAATCATGCGTTGATTGCTGAATGAGTCAACAGTGAGTGATAATAATGCCTTGTGTCTACACGTTGCTTTAAGGTTTGTAAAGCACCAAGCACAAATGTGAGGTTTGTAAAGCACCAAGCACGTCTATGAAACCGGCAGTATAGTTATTATGGCTTCCATTTTGCAGATGAGGAAGATGAGGCTCCAAAAGGTTAAGGCATTTGCCAGTGATCTTATACCTAATGAAACATCTGAGGCAGGATGCTGCCTCTTCTATATGAATCTTCCTAGTATGATCTCTGCCTAACTCTGTGCCTACTCATATAGCACAGATCCATATTAATATATTTTAAATGTCATTGACTATCTCATTATATAAGATGATACTTTACTTAGTCTTGACCCCTGCCATTTACTTCATATATGTTCTTGGACAAATCACTTACTTCCTAAGAACTTCCTCATTTGCAGAATGGAGATTGCAGTTCTTCTACTACATACCTCACTAGGCTGTTGCAAGGTTCAAATGATATTGTCTATAAACATACTTTGTAATGAAGTGCCATATAAATGTGAGTTGTGGTCATGATGAGAGTTACTTTGATGGTCATATACTCTATTGTTACATGGTGTTTTGTAATAATAGTAGAAATATTTTGTTTAGGCTGGGTGGGGGTTTTGACTGAACTCCCATGAATCATAGTTCTTTTCTTTTTCTCATTTCTGTTAGGTCATCTCACCCATTGTGTTTTACTTCTCAGGCAGATTAGAACTGGTGTGGTAGTGGATAGAGCACCAGACTTGGAGGCAGGAAGACTTGTCTTCCTGAGTTCAAGTGTGGCCTCAGACACTTATTAGCTGTGTGACCCTGGGCAAGTCATTTATCCCTGTTTGCCTGAATTCCTCTTTTGTAAAATGAGCTGGAGAAGGAAATGCAAATCGCTCCAATATCTTTGCCAAGAAAACCCCAAATGGGGTCACAAAGAGCCAGACATGACTGAAATGACTGAGCAACAACAGATTAGAACTGGAAACCAAAGGCTTAACATTTAAGCAAGAATGTTCCCATTCTTTGGTGTTCCTTGATCTGTCAACAGTCATAAGATCTTTGGATTTCTATCTGGCCTGTACCTTAGATGTGGGCTTTGGGGTCTCATTAGGAGATTTAGTTTCTAATCAGTTTCTAATCAGGACTTCTCTCTGCTGTCACACACACTGGAAACTCTAGGTTTGTTCCCATCCAACCCCTGTTATCCATGCTTATAATAGCTTACAGATGAAGAAACTGAACCCTAGAGAGGGGAAGTGACACAGTTCATAAGTACAAAACTCCTTAGGATTTGAACCCAGCCCTTTGGACTACAAATACATTGATCTTTATATGCTCTTGAATATTTCAGAAAAAGAAGAAAGGGTTGAAATTGTAGTAAACAACACTTTTCTATGGGGAAATAAGGACTGTGCACAGAGTTTATGTTTTGAATTTAAAATGAGGTGTTATCAAATTAAAATAGACAGAATTAATTTTATAACTAGGTAGAGTTGGATTGTTCCATATTAATGAGCCTTGTCTAAAACACGTAAGCTGTGTTTTATGTGTAAAGAGCTGTATGAGGGCAAGGCTACACTTCCCAGTGGGCTCAGTGCCAGTCAGAAGCTTATCTGATTAGGAACTACTTTTCTCATTAGACTCATGGCCCAAGAGAAGGATCTGCATGCAAGTAGGGGTACATGAAGGAATGCAGCAGCATATAGCCTGTCTGCTGACCACAGAGAATGCCGGGGAGAGGAGAGAAGCAGATATAAAGCTAGAGACACAAAAAGACACAGACAGACACAGAAACAAAGATGGAGAAAGTATAGACTTCCTGCTACAAATGAGATAGGAGAGACTTGAATATTCTCTAGGGGGAGATTGATATATACTGTGAGGATTAGAGACTCATCCCTGAATGAATAATGTTGGAAAATAATATCCTTCAAGAGACACATTCTAGTATGGGGAAGACAGCAAATGTCTCTGAGGATGCTGGCCTAAAGTTTGGAAGAACATACTCATTGCAGCCATCTGGGTCTCTGATTAGACAGTTTCTACCATTTCAGTCACAGTAGGAGTCTCTCTCCCTCTCCCTATCTCTCTCTCTCTCCTTCTCTCAGATGTCTACTGTCATCCTTTCTTCACTAGATACTCTCTTAATCTTCCCTCCTCTCTCTTTCCATTTCGTCCATATCATTGTGGTGAAGAAAATCCTGTAAAAAGGCAGAGTCTCTTAGGATTTAGGGTCTCAGCTCATCTGCATTGAAGCCTTTTTTTCTGGGTCCAGGGACTCATGGGAAATGTAGTTCTTAATCAGATGGGCTTCTGCCTGCTGCTCAGCACACTGGAAAGTATTAATGTGTTCTCATCTGAAGCCTGTTACATATGAATAAATAGATAGTTAGATAAACATTTTCTTGTGATATGTTATGTTCAGATTGCCATATATATTTGCCAAAATGCAGTATCATAGTTGCTTATGTCATATAGGTCTCTACAATTACAAAGACCTTTTGCATGCATTAGCTTATTTAATCCTCACAACAACCCTGTGAGATAAGTAGGACATGTAACATGTTATTAAAAATATAGGCTACATTTCCCCACCAAATATGGTTGACTTGTACAGAATCTAAAATACAACGTAAAATTACAATTCAATTGGCATCTGTCTAACACTACTCCATTTTGTCTGGGTATAAATCTCAAATTTGTAGTTGATCACACAAGGTTGTTTTGTTCCTCTTTTCCTCCTTCTCCCATTAAGATTTTTAAATTTGTGGACAGTGTTGTGGCATATGATGGTGATGGTATACTGCTGTGCCAGAAGAAATGCTTTGCCAAGTACTCTTAGAAAAATGTAGATAGTCTTGCATAAAATAATGAGTGAAATGAGCAGAACCAAAAGAACATTGTATACAGTAACAATATTATTTTAAGAACAACTTTGAGTGACTATGTCACTTTGACTATTACAAGTACTCAAATTAACTACAAAGGACTTAGAAAGGAAGATAATATCTGAATCTAGAGAAAGAACTGATAAATAGAAGTATGTATAGAATGGTTTTACATATATACATATTTGTGTCAAATAGTAGCCATCACTAGGGCGGGGAGGAGGAAAGGGCAGGAAAAAAAAGCTACAGGGTAACTTTATTATATATTTAAAAGGAATAGCAAGTAGTACATAATAGATTTTCACTTTCATGTACAATCACTTTTTTTCTATTCTATATGTTATGGAAATGCTTGTTTTATTTCTTAAGTTCAGAATAAAATAAGTAAAGTTAAAAAAAAATTATGGACAGTGACGACTTCTACCCCCTGCTGAATCTGTTTATCACCACACCCTCTCCAAGGAGAGATCTTCACACCTTGTAACCCTCAAAATAGGCAGTTCCTTGAGCTCCTAAAATCATACATTTCTTCATTCATGCATAAAAAGAATATTGTGATATAGTACAATTAGCACTAGATTTGGAGTCATAAGACCTGGGCGTTAGATTTAGCTCTGTCTGTGTGCCCATGGAAAAGTCACTTCACCTTTCTAAGCCTCAGATTTCTCTTTTTAAAGATAAGGATCCAATTACTTGTACTATTTATTTCACAAAATTGTTATGAAGAAAGTGTTTTGTAAACTGTAAAGTACTATATCAGTGTGAACAATTGTTATTTTCTGTCACAGCTCAGTCACTAACTTCTTCTACCTGTTTCTCTCTTTATCTCACTGCTACTTAATCACTGACTGCCTTGAAGTAAACTCTCTTCTATTCCTTACCCATCCTTCTTGTTTTCTCATCCTCTTCCTCCTCTACTATACCCCTCCCTTGTTCCATTCCATCTCTGCTTCTCCTTCCACTTGTGTCCTATGGAATTCCCCTTCCATATTTCCCTTCCCTTTCCTTCAAATTATCTTAATTTCATACTCCTTTCATCCAATGTAATGTTAATGGAAGAGGAAGATCTTCCCCATCCATCAACAGACCTTTTCCTTGGAACAGGAGCTGTGTTCCCAGATCTAAAGGTATATTAGTATTTCAATCACAGATGTCTTGCTGCTTTGAACAGTGTGATACATCGTGAGTTCACATAGAGAGAGTCACATTGAGAGAGGAACTTGTCTAGGGGGAAGCTTGCTTACAGGGAGGCTTAGTTTCAGAAAGGCTTTCACACCTCTTAATACTAAGCTAATTAGGCCCTGAATCACAAGGTTTGTGATGCCTTCTGTCTCTGAGCCTATTAGCTGAAAGTGCATATGTATTCTGAGGTGAGATTTTGCTTTGGGGGCTCACTCATAAGAAGGACCATTTGATTCACTAGACTGGAGTCTGAGCCTTTTCTTAAGAGCCCCCTCACTACTCAGATGTTGGTGCTCTCCCAGTCTGTTGATATATATAGGTGGTTGTATTATTCTGTTTAGACAGTTGGAACCCTGTCTATTGAATTCTTTCTTGGATACTCACTTCTTTCTACTTATCTGTAATTAAAGTTAGATCTTTGACCCCTTTGTGGTTGTCTTTCCTTTAGAAAAGCAGATCAAAGAACCTATGCCAGCAGCCCACCCTGTGTGCCAGTGTGGTTGCTACTACATCTACCCAGCTTTTCCTAGATGACACTGAATCCCCAGACATCCTCTCCACTATTGGCTGTCCCTTCTCACACTGGTCCTAGAAAGAAAGTCAGGATATTACTGCTCCCTGTTTCTACTTCTAGATTCTCCCTTTGCTACCACAACTAAGTTCACTCTATTCAAATCCTTTGTCCTAATTAGATTATGGTGACTGTTGTCAATTTATTATTCCACATTGTCCTGATCATAGTTCCATGTCTGAAACAATGGATCACTCAGAGACCAATAGTTCAAATAAGCAATCTCTTCAATTAAAATGTCTAGCCACTCCCACAAAGCCTGTTACTGAGACAGTAAAAACAATTCTAGGAAAATAAAGGTATGTAGAAGCTACTGTCAAGGAAATTATAAGTGCTTGGCAAGGAGAAGCTTTGGAGCTCCTCTCCCCAAATCATAAATCATCGTATTCTCCTTCCACAAACGCCTACTTCTGGGTCCCACATAAATCCACATTGGGAGCAAGGTAAATGCCAGCCGCCACAGGTCTGCTCTTCATCATCTTATTTCACAACAGTGAATGGTATTATGGAATGTGGGAGTGTGGGCTTTAACTCAAGCCTCTCCCATTCTACTTGTGTCCTGGCCCACAACACCCCTCTTTTCACAAGGAGTCCAGTACCTGACACGGTCTTCCTGTGAGGTTCAGCATTTACATTGATGCTCTATCAAGCGCTTTCACCTCCAAGTTCCTCAATCACCCCAATTCACATGACTGACTCCTTTACCCCATCTCAGCCACAAAGCGATGTTCACACTCTGGATCTTATCATTACCCATAATGTTCTACCTTCGAGATAGAAAAACAATGGTATTCCTCTACCTGGCCATGACTGCCTATCATTCAGCTTCTCCCTATGACTGACCCTTCCTAAACTTCTTCTTTACCTTTATTAGGATTTCTAATCTCTCCTCCCCTTAACACTTTCTCTGGTGTTAGAGAGCTTTAGAGGTTCCCTAGTAATATCATTGTGCCCTTCTTTGCTGGGTGTCATGTTGTCCTTGATGGACATTTCTGTTAGTCCAAATGGTATCACACAGCTCTTTGCTACTCAAGTCTTAACCTGTTTAGGGTCATCCATGACTCTTCATTGCCATTCACTAAGGTATAGTGACTAGAAAGACTCTCCTTAACTATGGAAGACTAAAGCTTTTAAGTAGCTACAAACCAGCACACTAAGGGAGACAGTAGCTAACAAAGCCAGCAGAATGCTTCAGACCAAGAAGTCTGTTCTTTGGACTGCTTTTGTCTTGTCTTAATTCAAAGTCCATGGTCCTATTTAATATACGATCAGGAATTTCTTATGATTCCTGTCATATCCTTAATTGAGCACCTATTTTCTCAACTCTTATCCCAAGGCCTCTGATCAAACCTCCATAAGAATTGTGCAAAAACTGGGATACTGAGCTTCTAGAAACATGTTGTCTCTGAGTCTTTTATTCTTCAGGCTAAGGAACTCTGATGCCTTAATCTGATTTTCATATATGTACTAGAGGAACTTCACCATTTTGGTTACCTTCCTCTTATTCCCCTGTTTATAGATTTTCTTCCTAAACCATGGAAGCTTTCCTCATTCTCCTTCTTAGTTACCTACCTCATCCTGGGCTGTCAGTGTTCTTTCTCTCTGTCTCCTCACCTTTTCTTAGAATGCTTCATTTGGATTTCTCCTTTGCCTTTATCATTTTCTGCCTCCTAATTGTATATATTGCCACCCCCACCCTCACCCCAACTCTTAACCATTAAATTTTAAGTTTCTTGCAGGCAAAGGTTGTAGTGTTTTTTGTCTTTATATCCCTAGTGCCTAATACTGTGCTTTGTCCTTAGTAGGTGTTCAATAAAAGTCTGACAAATTGAACTATTTTGAGATGGATTAACCAAACATGTGTGAAAGCTAAAATATATCACTGTTCTGTTTTCAGCCTAGTATCCAGCAATACATTAACATGAAAAGCAGTTACTACTTGTAATTATACCACTAATTATTCAGTGAACTGCTTGAAGGAGAGTTCATTCATCCTACTTCAGTAAATATTGATTTGTAGAAGAAGGAAATGACCAACCAACACCTTAACTTTCACACAGTTATAGTTTAAGGAAATAAACTCAGTTTGAAGCTCTGTATTTCTTGAAGAAAATAAATGTTAGCTATAAGAAATGGTAAGCAGTTAGACCTCAGAAAAACCTGGAAAGTCTCATGTGACATGATATGATGATATAATAATATGATAATGCCGAATGAAGTGAGTAGAATCAGGAGAACATTATATGCAGTAACAGCCACAGTGTATGAGAACTGATTTTGATAGATTTCTTTCCTGTGGTTTATCCCATTCATTGTAATTCTTCTATGCAACATGACTAATATGAAAATGTGTTTAGTAGGAATGCATAGCCTATATCAAATTCCATGCTGCCTTGGGGAGGGAGGGGGGGAAGAAGGGGAAGAAAATTTAAAACTTATGGAAGTGAATGTTGAAAACTGAAAACAAATTAATAAATTGGAAAATGTTAATTAAAAGATAATCTTCTTCTCTTTAAAGTTGTATACTACAAAGTCGTAGTGAGGTAGGAATATAATGAAGTAATTTTTCTCCAGCATGGACACACTGACCAGACAAAAGAGCCTATCAAATATTTTTCTTACTTGCAGTAATTATCAGATATAATTGAATATGGATATAGAAACAGATACATATAAGAGAGGGACAGAGACATAGACAAAGAGAATCTTTTGCATAGGATGAATGGGGGAATTTTAGAGGATCCCCATGATAGCTTGCCACTTATAAATGGAATCTTATTTAGAAAAAAAGTTGATGGAGAAATCTCAAACAGTTGGTAAAAGTGAAGAGGTCACTACTACTTCATGAATGCCAAAAAGCTCTGTTCTCATTAATCAATTTCTAGAGCATTTCTGAAGAATGTTAAGTACAAAAGTGTTATTTCTGAGCCAATAATTTGCTCTACATCCAACACAGCTCCTTTTAAGTATGGCATACCAAGTCCATTGCTTGCTTTCCTGGGAAAAGAAGCAGCTTCATAGCATCCTTAATTTATCCTCTGTTTTTCTGAAGCCATGGGGTGGGAGGGAGGAATGGAGGCTCTTGGCAGAATATTTGATGTTTGTTTAATCTATATGAAAGCTAGTTCTGTATTTATTATTATTAAATTCATCCCAGGAGAATTCCATAAAATGATGCCTATAATGTCTAAATCTGAACTCATCTGCCTAGCTTTTAATATTCTTGATAACCTGACCCTATATAACCTTATTTCCTACTACTTCCCATTATAAGCCCCGCTAGACAGACCAGTCCCTTCACTCACCATTGTACCTTTTGTGATGATGTTTCCCTCACCCTGAATTTATCTTCTTCTCTCCTCTTCCTGTCTTCTCCAATCCTTCCAGTCTTTTGAGGCCAGCTTTAGTCAAGTATGACCACATAGACTCACTGGATCATAGTTTTAGAGCTATACGGGACTTTGGAGGTTATCTAGTCCAGCCCCCTCACTTTCACCAATGAGAAAACAAAGATATCCCCCAATGGCACCTTCCCTGACCACTGGAGCCCTTACTGATTGACTTTCCTGTTAACAACTAAATTAATTATAATTGCTATTGAAAAATTTAGCACTTTGTTATATTTTTATCTTATATTGTTCCCTTTTGTTTCATGAGTGTGACTCTTATGTGCTATACTATAAATTCCTAGAAGTATCTTATGCTGCTACTATTACCCCCAGTACTAAGTATACAGTGGGCGTTCAATAAACAGGATCATTAGTTTATGTCTAGAAAGGACCTTACAGATCATCTAGTCAGACTTCCTTGTTGAGGATGAGGAAGGTTAGCTGATGAAGCCAAGGTGGATATAAGCAGCAGAACTAGGCTATGAACCTTTAAGTGCAGCTCTGCCGCCATGCTGCCTCTACGTGAACCTTTTAGGACTCTTAAGTTTTCTTCAAATCTCAGCTCAGATTTCACTTCATTTGGGAAGTCTTTACTAACTTTATTGGTTCTTGGTGCTCATGTTCTCCTCAAGTTATCTTGCATTGATTTTTCTATATAAATGTAATCTTACTGTCAAGCACAGTGCCTTATAGGTGCTTAATAAATGCTTGTTGAATGGAATTATTGATTATCAATTAACAAATGTTTCAATATGCCAGAAAAAGAAAGTTGATTTTGTTTCAATTTTGCTGATTTTCTCCTTCCTTCTTGAAAGATAATTTGGACAAAATTTGTCAAATGGAGATCAGTATCATAAAGTGATGAACTCAGTTTCAATTAATTATAATATTTGAGGCCAGCTAAGTGGTGCAGTGGATAAAGCGTCAGGTCTGAGGGTCAGAAAGACTCGTCTTCCTGAGTTCAAATCTGACCTCAGACACTTAACTAGCTGTGTAACCTTGGGTGAGTCACTGAACTTTGTTTGCTTCAGTTCCTCATCTATAAAATGAACTGGAGAAGGAAACAGCCAACCACTCCAGTATCTTTAGCAAGAAAACCCCAAATGGGGTCCTGAAGAGTTGGAGATGACTGAAACAACTGAACAACAACAGCAACAGTATTTGAAAAATTCACCTGTTGGGCTCTTCTGGTCCAAACTAGGCAAATCCAGTTCTCTCAGCCCTAAATCTTTGTTTTATTGCTTCAGTTTCAAGCTTAAGAATATATTATTTTGTCCTTTTGAAATTTTCTTCCATCATACCCCTCATAGATACACTGATAATATTATCATTATAAAAGCAAGACTTAATCTGTTTTCCTCCTGTTGATACTCAAGTACCCTGCCAAGAAAAAACAGATGTAGTTGTTTCTTTCTTGATATATATGAAATAATTCATCACTTTTCCGACGTCAAGTTCATGTGCACAAATGAAATGGCCCCACCAGCTTTGAAAGTGGTCAATTTGTTCAACATAGTTTACTCAGTGTCTCTAGATTGACCACAAACATAGGGAGCAACCTAACTCAGTTGTTAAGGTGTCCAGCTGATTGATCGGTTCATGCTAGTATGTTTGTTGTCTACACATATGTTATGGCTAAAGAAAAAGCTGGCTGTTGTTCCCAGGTCTTCTGGTTCTTTTTCCAGTTCTCTTTCCACTGTTCCACACTGCCTCTCGGTCAAATTCATGAAATGTTTTTCTGTTACCTTTCCAAGGCTCACTGGGTTTTGTTTGCTTATAGCCCTTATTAAATAAAAGTATGGTTGGAATTCTCAAGTCTCATATTTCACACCATGTAGTAAAAGCCAGCAAGTAATAGTTTCACATGCTAGCAACTGTGACCCATGGACAAGACCATGTTACAACTGAGATAATCAACATTTCACTAGAGAATATCTAGAGACTTAGAAGAAACTTGAGTCATCTGAATCCACTAATTAGTGGAACCATTAAACCAAAAACTACTCAGTACATATTTGATTTGATTTCTTTTTTTTGGGGTTATTACTTTAGCTGTGTCAGTGAGTAATTCACAGATTAAATGCTAACAAACAATTCTTCATATAGGAAGTTTCATAATGGCCTACCCTCTCCCTAAGACAGTAAACAATCTGATATAAGTTATACATATTCACTCGTTAGGAATTTCAAGAAAAACTTCACACTGAGTCCAGGCCAAGTTGGCAGAAGGAGACAGAGAAGTCTTTAGCCACTGGGGATAAGGTTTGTCCAGGAGAATCATATTGAGCATTCCAATTTAGGGAGAAACTGTACACCCATGCATTAAGAGGTGCTAAACATAGCATAGAGGGAACTTAAACTTCTGCAAGATAGAGGAACAGGTGCTGCCTGACAGCATTAGTGCTCACTATCCCCGTGCAGGTCACAGATCCAATGCAGACCAAGAAGGGAACCTGTGCCTGGTCCTAGCATTGAAGGTTAAGAAGTTGCTGAGGGCACTATGTTCTATATGGGGCAAGGAGCAAGTTCAGAAGCAAGCCACAACAGTATGACTTGGATTTCAGGAGTCTCAGTCCTACCTTCTCACCAGTAAAGTAACGACCAGGGCAGAAATATGAAACCAAAGGGAAGCCTGTAGTTTTGTCTCTGTGAGCCAGTAGAGCTTTCCAGCTAGCTGATAGTGGCTGAGTTCCACAGCAGTCTACTGTAATTCTAAATAGGGTAGACCCAAAGCCAAGTCAGGAACTTGTAGAGCTCAAACCAGAGGGATGACTGGCAGACTTTGCCATGGATTAGATTTCTTTGGGATCACTGAAAGCTTGCAGATTCCCAATCTGACCTGTCCCTGAGATCCTTGAATAACACAACATTCAGTACCTCAAGAATCCAGAAGGACTAATATTCTCTCTAGAAGTACACATAGCCTATCCCCAACATTAAGTATGAAACCACGACTGGAAGAATGAGCAGACAAAACAAGAATTCCTCTGTGAAGAGCTATTAGGGTGACAAGGATGTTCAAAATAAAAACACATAAGAAGATAATGACTACAAAACATCTACAAGCAAAAAAAAAATTACTGCTTAGGCACAGATTAAACTAGAATTTCTGGAAGAAAAGAAGTAAAAGGTTAAAAAAGTTTAAATGATTTTTATAAATTAAATGAGAGCAATAGAGAAAAATGGAAACGAATGACAGATGTGAAAAGAAAGAATTGGGAAAGGGAATTAATACCTTGCAACAAGAGATACAAAATGTTGCCCAAATAACAAACGCTTTGAATATTAAAATGAATCGAAAAGAAGCTAATGATTCTATGAGATAATAAGAAGCATTAAATCAAAGTAAAAAGAAACAAAAATAGAATAAAATGTAAGATATTGTTGAAAAAATAATTTAATTGGAAAATAGATTGAGGAGAGAAAATTTAAGAATCAGTGGACCACCTGAAAACCAGGACCTAAAAAGAGTTTAGACATCATATATTGCAATAAATCATAAAAGAAAACAGCACAGATTCCTTAGAAGAGGGCAAGGTGGATAGAAAGAATACACCACTCACCTCCTGAACCAACCAAGTAAAAATGCCCAAGAACATTCTAACCAGAATCTAGAACTCTTAGCTAAGTTAAAGAAAAAATCCTTTGAGCAGCCAGAAAGAAAGAATTTGAGTGCCAAAGAGACATAGTCAGGATCACACATGATTTAACAGCCACCATCTTAAAGAACTGGAGAGTCCCAGAAAGCAAAGGATCTAGGCTTACAACCAAAAATAATGTACACAGTAAGCTGAATGCAATCCTATAGAGGGAGAAATGGACCTTTAATGAAATGGATGATTTCTAAGCATTCCTGCTGAAAAGACATAGAAATTTAGAAATGTAAATATAGGAGTCAAGAGAAAAATATATAAAGGTAAACATGAACGAGCACAGACTAAAGAAGCATAAACTGCTTACTTTCTAATAGAGGAAGATGGTATACATGTCCCTCTGAATCCTATCTTCATCAGAAGCCACAGAGGTAGTTTAATTAGACAGAAGGTCTAGGAGTAGTTCTGTTATGTCTTCATAGTCTTTTAAAACAACAACAACAACAACTACAACTGGAAAAGAAGAGGGATACAGGATATTTCCAATCCCTCCCCCCCACCCCCGCAGGATAGTTGAATAAATTCACAGCTCCAAGAATAATACATGAGTGTGACTATCTTTCCACAATCACTCCAACACTGATTATTCCCAAATTTTTCATCTTTGACAGTTTGCTAGATGTGAGGTACAATTTCGGAGTTGTTTAAGGTTACATTTCTTTATTAATAATTTGGATCAATATTTCACATTTTTGTTAATAGGGTTCCACTTCTTTTGTTTGTATCCTTTGACTACTTATTTATTTGGAAATGGCTTTTTATCATATGTTTTTTTCTGAGTTGCCTATATGTCTTGCATATCAGATCCTATTCAGAGATATTTGATCCAGAATTTTTTTTCCAAATTAACTACTTTTTTCTTATCATAGTTGTCTTAATTTTGTTTATGGCCAATTTTTATCAATTTCATATAATTTTAATTACTTGTATAATTCTTGTGCTTCTCTTCTGTTGATTCTTAAAGTTCCAAGTCATACTATATATCTTTTTTTTTTTTTTTGGTCTTTTTGGAGTATGGAGGCAGGGCAATTGGGGTTAAGTGACTTGCCCAAAGTCACACAGCTAATAAGGTTAAATGTCTGAGACCGTATTTGAATTCAAGTCCTTCTGACTCCAGGGCCACCTAGCTGCGCCTATACTATATATCTTAAATAACTTGTTGGTACTATGAACTCCTTGAGAGCAGGGGCTATTTTTTGCTTCTCGTTTGCCTGACACATAGTAAGCACTTAATATATGTCTCTTTACTGACTAATCTTTATCCCATATTTGGTTTAAAATTCATCCCTAACTGGGATGAATTTGAACTCAGGTCTTCTTGACTAGAGCAGTTAGGTGGCACAATGGATAGAGTGCCAGTCCTCGAGTCAAGAAAACAGATTTTAGTGAGTTCAAATCCATCACTCCTGTGTGACCCTAGGCAACTCACTTAACCTTGTTGACCTCAGTTTCCTCATCTGTAAAATGAGCTGGAGAAGGAAGAAATGGCAAGCCGCTCCAGTATCTTTGCCAAGAAAACCCCAAATGAGGTCAATAAGAATCTTACATGACTGAAAAACAATTGAACAACAAAATGTCCTGTCTCCAGATCCAGTGATCTATAACTAAATTCATGAGAGCTGATGAAGTAACCAGTGGAGAGAAACTAGTAAAAGAAAGAGTCCCAAGAGAAAGCTTTACAATACTTTTTCTCTGCCATCATTCAGAGGCAGTTAGGCAATGTATTGGACAGAGACCTGGCCTTGGATTCAGGATAACCAGAAATTTAGATTCTGCCTGAGATACTTATTAGCTTTGTGACCCTAGGAAAGCCATAGAACCTCTCTTGTCAGTTTCTTTCTCCATGAAATGGACAAAATAATAGCACCTAATTTCCTAGGGATGTTGTGAGGATTAAATAATATATAGTGCTTTGAAAACCTTAAAGTACTATATAAATGTTATCTATTTTTATCATTATAATCATCACAATTTATCTTCATCCAATCCTCACTGAGTGGCATTCCTGTCCCTTTTTTTTCTTGGAGGGCGGAAGGCAGGGCAATTGGGGTTAAATGACTTACCCAAGGTCATGTGGCTAGTAAGTGTTAAGTGTCTGAGGCTGGATTTGAACTCATTTCCTCCTGACTCCAGGGCCAGTGCTCTATTCACTGTGCTACCTAGCAGCCCCTCTGTCCCTTTTCCTATTCTCCTTTTTCCAATATATTCTAAAACAAAACAAGTCCATTTTGTTATCCTTACTTATCAGTTTCCACTCATTCTGAATTCTTTATACTACTCTCATAAAACAGTACCAGGCTTTTGTGTTTATTCTCCATTATCTGACAATGGGTCCATCTTCTTTACGTGTCCTTTTGAAATATAAAGTGGTCATAGTCTCTTGTGCATACACAAATCTTTTTTTAGACAGTTCCCTTTTCCTTTCCCCTCTCTACTCTCTTCCCTTTTAGAATTCAAGACTGGGAGCTACCACTGCTCTAAGCCAAGATGTTGAGTTAGCTATACTATCTTTGCTCTGAACACTTTGAAATCCACTATCCCCACATCTAAGAAACATGTCAGACAATACTCAGCTTTTTTTCCCCCTCCTATATAAGAATTCTAAGATGTAGTGTCACTTCCTTCCATGGTGTCCATCATTTCTACTTCAGTAACCCAGTTCCTCTTTGTTGTTTAGTCAGGCTCAGACAGGAGAGGAGAGGAAGAGAGAAGAAGGACAGAAAAGAGGAAAGGAGAGCAGAGGAGAGGAAGAGAGGAGAGGGGAAAGTTCCAGTAGCTGTCAGAATAGTTTGAGTTCCTTAGCCCTTCATCACTATTTTATCATGTATCCATGCCATCCTTCTAAGTTATTCTCCAAAGTTCTCATCTATTACCTTCTTCCGTCCCAGTTGGCTATAGCATACTCTCATACTCTCATAAGAACTCTCTTCTCTCCATTGACCACATTACCTATATTGCATTATTTTATTACGGTATTTTTTTATTTGCTTCAACACCTTACTGGAATGTAAGATTCATGAGGTTAGGATGTCACATAGCTAGTTTGTGCTAAAGCTGGGACTAGGATTCCCAGACTCCTAATGCTGAGCCTATGACAGTTTCCATTACACTAAGTTGCATCTTACCCCGTCACTCTACTAAAATCAAATCATCCTGTCATTGGCAGTGTTACCTATTCAGTCTCAATCACTCAGTGTTTATGTTTTTTCCTTTATAGGAATGCGTCAAGGTAATGACTTTGGCAGCCGGTACCGTTCTGCTATCTTCCCAACCACTCCGGAACAGGCAGAAGAAGCTCTTAAGTCCAAAGAGGCTTACCAGAAGGTAAGAGTGAGCAGCAGGCAAGTTGGTTGTTGGGTAAGACTGTCTCATGATGTGCACACAAGGTCTTCTTCACATCTGTGCATTTCACCAGTGGGAGCTACCACTGCTTTAAGCAAAGATGTTGACTTAGCTATACTGTTGACTTTCTTCTCATCCATAACTGAATTTTTTTTGCAAGGTTTATAGAAGATTATGCCAAGTACTTGGTTGTTCAATGATTCCACTGAACTGTGTAGCTGTGAAGAGAAAGAAAAAGATTGGACTCTTGTGTGTTTCTGGTTTTGTGCCTTTAAAATAATCTGTCTACTAGGTCCATTGTATTATAATCAATCAATTGAAAGATATTTGTGTTTTCTGTTGCAGTAATATTTCTCTTTGACCTTTGCAAGTGCTTTAAAAATCTTTGACTAATTAAGGGCTAGATCTTCAAAATCAATCTGAATCTAAGGGCTTTTTAAAAAAAATTCCCAGTATATAGTCTAAGCATTGAGGACCATACCTAGTTACGTTCATGATTGGAGGTTAGAGAATATGGCTAAAATTCTTATGCATCAAAATGATGGATGATACCCCCTACCATATTGCCTGCCTGACTTTGCTTTATATTGTTCCTCCTAGTTTTTAAACTTTTGCTCCTGATATCATATGCCATCGTCTTGCCTAACCCCAAGATCTGGTGACTTGCTGACTGGTGAATTATTGGATTTAGTATTTGGACTATCACAGAATCACATAGAGAGAGCTGGAAAGGACCTCAGACCAACCCTCCCACCCCATCCCCATTTTACAGATGAGGAAACCAAGGTACAGGGAATTTAAATTTCTTAGCCAAGGTCACTGAAATGATAAATATCAGAAGTGAGATTTGAACCAAATCATTTGAATCCAAACCCAGCATTCTCTCTGCTACCTAACTTCTTGTTCTGTTGATTCTCAGTCTCTGGCAATGAGTTTGTTGCCACTCTCCAGTTTCTTTGGTGTTTGTTATTTCCCCATTTGTTTTCTTTCTGTAATGTTATCATTGCTACTATTGCATTGGTCAATATTGATGATAGTAAAATTGTTTTCTCCATCTCAACCAGCTGAGTTATGAAAGGGTTACACAGTTAGCTCTGCAGTTGGCTGTATATACACTAGGGTAGAAAGGAAGGGACAGCTACCAGAGATGGAACAAACCTCTGGTCAAACAGGGAGGCAGTGATTTTTTTTGCTAGAAAATCAGAACAGATGAGAGACAAATCACCATACCACATAATGTATGCTGTAATATTAGTTGCTATTTTGTGAGCTGTATAGTGAAAATTCTACTCCACACACAAATGAAGACATAACCCTCATGATATCATTGGTCTTCTTTGAGAACAAAAGACGAATAACAAACAACAGTGGGAAATGCATTGTCAAAGTTAGAAATAACGAATGAATGAGTGAATGAATGAATGCAATCATAGCTGAATGGGGATAGAAAAGTCAAGGGAAGGTTTTTGTTTTGTTTTAGGATTGGGAAACCTGAACCTGTTTATCAACATATGGGAAAGGAGCAGTAGAAAGGGAGGAGCTGATCCATGAATAAGAGGGGAGGATAGCAGGAGGAACAATTTGGAAGAGGCATACAGGGCTGCAAGTAAGGGCTCAGGTAGAGGAATTAGTCTTAGCCTTAGATATAGGAAGGAACCTGCATTCAGAGGATCTACCTACCACCTACCACCTTTGTGACCTTGGGCAAGTGATTTCCTAGCCCTGAACCTCAGGTACCTCATCTATAAAATGAAGAGATTGGACTAGATGGACAAGATCACTTCTTCTCCAAATCTGTGATCTGTGATTATAGGACAGCTTTTTGGGCTTTAGCTGAAATATTTTGAGGTATTTGGGAGGAGAGGATCAATTTCCACTGAAGAAAGAGACTAAGCCACACATGAATATGTGTTTGCAGAAGTGTGGTTAGGGGCTTCAGGAGACAGGGAAAAGCTTGGAATAGAATGAGATAATGAATCAATATGAATGGAGAAGAATTGCTAACCCAACTAGGAGGCCCAGCTGAGGTTTTGAGATTTATATTCTATGACAGTTTGGTTTTGTTACCTTCTCCATCTACATTCAGAAACCATGGATTAGGAGAGGAGAGACTTGATGATCGATAGGGGCAACTCATAGTTGAGAACTAGCTAGTAGGGAGCATCAAGCAGTCCAAGAAGTGAGGCATTATAAGGATATGGCTAATGGATCAGTAAAGTCCCAGGCAGAATACCAATAGCATTCAATGAATCACATTAAAAAAGAAGGGTTTCTTATCACTTTGAATTGAAAAGATATTCCTATGTTCCCATTGGTAGCCCATAAAAACAATTTTGTTCTGATTATAATATCATCTGTAGTAAGTATTTTCTTTGGTTCCTTTTGGTGTAAAGAAATGTTATTTTAGAAGAAATTAACGTTGCTCTGTCTGCATTGTGAAGAAGGGGAGAGCTATAGACAAATTGCTTACAACACCATGCTCATTGTTCTGTGGGCTATAAAAGAAATATTAAACATTTTCCTTCCTTCTAGGAGATTATAGTTTTACTCTTCAAGATAGAAGCTCCCTCCTGACAGAAGGACCCTACATGCACTCTAAGGACTTCTCACTTCTCTGGTTTAGTGCCTCCATTCAAGTGAAACTTAAGAAATTAAGAGCTTCCTAATTTCTTCCTAATAAGAAACCTGGGACTTTCCCAAGGATGACCATCAGATTTCCTTATAAGCAGTAAGGCTTACAACACTTCAAAAAAAGAGTTTTTATAAGGAACCCAATCACACTGTCAAGAGCTAGAGACCCAAAACACACATGCACACACATACACAGATACACATGCGCACACACACACATACTCTCTCTCTCTCTCTTTCTCTCTCTCTCTCTCTCTCTCTCTCTCTCTCTCTCTCTCTCTCTCTCTCTCTCTCTCTCTCTTTCTCTCTGAAGAGCCAATTCTTCCCCCAGGAACCCAGATCATCCACAGTATTATCTCGTACCCTACTCCACGTTGATGCTGTCCTTATTGTCTGAGCCTTCAGTGGTCTCTCTTCTATCCCAGTTTCCTGCTTCATTACTTTCCTCTGGGCCTTGTCCTCCCTTGATTGCTGCCTGGTAATCACCCTTTCATAGGCCTCCATTTCCTGACAGACATCTTAGTCTTTCTGTCCAACATCACTGATCTCATTTTGTTTTTGCTGCTTTCTCCCATTTTCTCTCCTCCCTCACACAACTCATTTTTTTTCTGATCTCCAGAACATGATGCCAACAATTCTCAAGCAACTAGAACAGACAGTGTTACATCTTTTTCAGGACTTATGGGCCAAATGCCTCTGTTCTATTTATACTTTCTATTGTTTAACATGGAAATCCCATAGTACCTCCCTCTGCTTTAAAAAAAAAAATAGTATCTTCTGTGGCTATGGAAATGTCTTTCTTGGATCACTAGTGAATATCTATTTTTAATTTATACTTTGTGCCCTTTTATTTGTAACTTCCTCAAACTCCTGCACAATGTGCCTTCTGTTTGGTTATCACCTCCCATTGAACAATTTTGGAGTTTGGAATATAGCTCCTATTTGTTTATTTATGACTGTCCAAGAGGCAGTTAAGTGATGCATTAGACCTAGAGTCAGGAGGACTTGATTTCAAATTAAGCCTCAGATGCTTACTAGCTGTGTGACCTCATCTAACCTTTGTTTGCTCCAGTTTCCTCATCTGTAAAAATGGGAATGATAATAGCACCCACCTCCCACAGTTACTGTGTGAATCAAATATGATAGTATTTGTAAAGCACTTAACACAGGTACTACATAAATGTTTTGTGTGTGTTTGTGTCTTGAGCTTCCCTTTTACCATAGGAGCTTTTTATATTCATGTTCTTTTTTGCTCATTTTTTCCAGCCTACGTCTAGATTTTGGACTTTAGAGTTAGGTTCTGCTCACCTCCAGGGGTAGGTGGGTGGGATGTCTGGCCTGATCTTTTGATTTGTATGTCCTATTGCTTTCGCAGTTAGGTATGGGGTCCTGAAAGTTTTTGGTCTTCTAAGGTGGTGTGATCCAAGAAGAATTCTGGTCATTGTCTCTTGGTCTATATTCTAGTTTTTACTTAACTAGGGCACCTGCCTTTTCATGACTACAACTGCTCTTCTCTGCCCTGGAACTACGACTTAGAACTGGGTAATAGGCAATGGAGTTTCCAAATGGTACCTGATCTTGCACCTAGTTCTAGTATAGAGCTCCCTTCGAATCTCTTTCTGACCAGTTGTTCTGGTCAGAACAGAGTGTTCTGACTAGATGTTACCATCCCTGAGTGCTGGAAATGGATACTCCCAGTTCTACTATACCTTCTGTTGCTACTATCCCCAAGGCCCACCAGTCTGTGCTGATGGCCAGTCCCCACATCAGTGTCCAGAGACCTCTCTTTCTGTTCTCCTCAGCTGCCATAGTCTGGGAAAATGACTCACTCTGACTTTTTGTTGGTTTTCTTGCTCTGAATTTGGTTTGATGCACTTTTTAAAGTTGATTAGAAGGGTATATTGGGAAAGCTTAGCAAAAATACTCATTTCACTCTGACATCTTGGCTCCCCTTTCCCATTCCCTGTCACATTCAAAGAACATTTATACCATGTGTAAGATGTATAAGTAAAAAACAATTTTATCCCCATACTTAAAGTGCTCAGCTCTATGGTAGGAAAAAAGCCTATACTTTACTCCTTTTTCTTTTTTTCTTATCATTTCATAGTCCTAGAATACTTTCCTTTTATGTATATTCACTTGGAAGTATTGCCCAACCTTTAAGGCTCAGATTAAATGCCATCTCCTCTATAAATTTTTTCTGATTCCCTCAGAAGGGATTGAAAAAAGGTTCTCTCTCTTTACTTATCCATGTCCTTCCCAGCCTGTGGTGCTGAGAACTGAAAAGGATTCTCCAGATGTGATCTGACCAGAACAGAGCAGGGCCGGACTATCACCTCCATTTTTCTTAATGTGGCTCAAGATTATATGGCCTTGTGGGGCTTCCATCTCATACTGTTGACTTTTATTGAATTAAAGTCCACTGAAATACTGAGCTCTTTTTCAGAGAAACTGCTTTGTATTCATGCCTTGCTTATCTTCTGCTATGAAGTTGATTTATTAAGCCTAAGTATAAGACTTTACATTTATCTCTTTTAAATATCATCTTACTTGTTTCAGTCCAGTGTCCCAGCCTGTCAAGAACTTTCTGGATCCTGTCATTCAGTGTGTTAAACCCTAGCTTCAGAAAAACTGTATATGTCCTTATTCAAGTCACTAATAAAATATTATATAGCACCGAGCCAAGGACAGACTCCTGGGGCACTCAGCTGGAGATCTCCTTCCAAGTTAACATTGAATCATAGATAAGTACTTGAATCCTTTTAATTATAGTATCATCTGGTCCAGATCTCCCCAAAATTTTTCACAATAATAGCACAAAATACTTTGTCAAATGATTAGCTAAAATCTAGGCTTGTTATCCAGTTTCCACATCATCTTTGTCATCCTTTCAGAGCATCCTTCAGTTTGTATACTTCCTAAATATTGTACCCAAAATGAACACACAGTACCAGTTTAGTCAAGTTGGCAGTTTACAGTGGGATTGTGACTCTTAAGTTCATTACAAATTACTTAGCATGATACTTGCTAAGTAAGACCAGTGATCTCATTGCAAGGATTTGAGAGAGATTTCTATCTATTGGATGGAGGAACTAATATTTGAAATCCACTGTTCAACACATACCACTCTTGTGACTTTGTAATATTATTAAAAAGTTTATTAAGAACCTGAAATTGGAACATTAGCAATAAATGCTTAAAATTGGCCTGTCGCAGGAAGTAGGAATTTGTACACTCAAAATTTTAGCGAGTTAGTTGCATCCAAGTGACCTTGTTTTTATTTATTGCTAGCTGCTATATAGAATATGTGCAAATGGCTATTTAATGTACATTTTAACAGGAAAAAATATCAAGTCTATAGTATTTGTTGATTAAATGGGTGAGGGGAGAGGTTCGCAATAATGGGATTACATGTTATTAAGTTGTAAAGCAAAATTTTGTCCAAATGAAAAACCTCATTTGTATTATTGCCCTCTAGTGGTCTTTGCACATCTCCACAGCAGAGGAAACCTGCTGTACACAGTAGCATAGTACCAGGGAGTTATGGTTTATGAGCTTGTCTTGGCATTGCAGAGAATCACACTTTGCCAAATAACTTTCTTTATAATGAAGTTCATTGTATTCCCCTAGGATGGTGTTTCTTATGTGAGATAATGATCACTGGTATCTTTGCAAGGGCTTGATAGGAAATTTTGTTTCTGTGTAGGGGAATTGATAGGTTACTCCATTGTTTACAAACCACTTTATATGTCAGAATTACAACTGGATATTTATATATTATAAATATAAATGCACATTACAATTGTTTTCAATATGATATAGAATTAAACATGAGGTCAAAGTGAATATTAGTGACATTTTAATTTCTATTGTGTATAAACTATATCTTATCTCTTAGATTAGGAGGGGGTGCATTTTTTTTCCTCTCACTTCTCTGATTTATATAATAAGACAACTGGAACTAGGCGTACATAACATCTTGTTTCAATAACAAACATACAAGTTAATCTTGTGGAATATAGGTAGATGCTCTAGTTAATTTAAGGGAAGGTTAATGGAAGTATTTTAAAGCAGTGTTTTTGTATGGAGGAAGACAATCTGGAGGTAAAGAAAAGGTCTTTGTTGTTTCCTTCAAAAGATGATAACCCTTGACTTGAGTGAATCAATAAAATGACCCTAGGAATTGTAAGATCTGAGAGACAGAGCAATTGTGTGCATCTCCATTTTAAGGAAGTAGCACTGAAATTGAAGGAAAATCTATTGTGAGTCTACCTAGTCAGTACATTTGGCTTTAAAATGCCAATTGACTCAGCTGCAGCTCCATGTGGTAAGATAGCTCCATCCTGCTCTTAAATGGCAGCAGAATGGCTGCTTGAATTCTCATAATGGAGGAAAGATGTTCATTTAGAGTTTAAACAAAATCATGGCTTTCATGTTCTCCCCACAAGTAGGAAAACTCAAGCACCTGTCTTGAAGGCAGAAAAGGCCTCTCTGTGTGTGTGTGTGTATACACACGTGCATGCATGTGTGTGTTTCATACTTAATGAAGAGTACACACACACATACACACAAAAAAAGGATGAAGAAAGCAAGCAAACTGATATTACAGCTTTGCACTTGCTTCAGAAATGACTCACTCCCTCTGGTGGGAACATTTAACACAGAATGTGTGCCCTTCCCCCTCCCTCCTCACCCCCATCACATTCATCTTGGCTCATGCGACATCTGTTCAGGATGCTGCAGAGCCCCGTCGTTCGGTTACTATGGCAGCCAACCCAGTGAGCCCACCCATTGGCTGACAGCAGAGAGGAGCTGAAGAAAAGGCCTGCAGTGTCAGGGGTCATTGTGCACAGTGCCCGCCTTCCTCTGTTTTCAATCAGCTGTGCGTCCTGGATGAACTAAGGGAGTATGCCAAAAGGGGGTGAAGTTCACGAGGTTACCTTGACTGCCAGCTGTGTACACTGCTAGGGTGGAACAGAGGCAACCTCAAGGTCAATGCCATTAGCTTTTCCCTCGAGGGTGAAGTAGTGGAAGCCTGGTAAACCAAGCAGAAGATGCAAAGACTGGATGGTTGTTTTTCCTCCTTTTCCTTGACCTTCACTTTCAAATGTCTTTTGTCCTATTTGGGTTTCAAATTTGGGAGCAAATGATCTTTTCTTGTTCTTTTCTTTTCTTTTTTACCAGGTTCCTGAGTTAAATTGCTAGAATGAAAGTCCTTTTGTGTTTGTGTTTGTTTCAAGTCGCACGCGTCTTTTAAAAATCATAAAGGAGGGCAGCACCATCATGGAATCCACACCTGAACCCAGTTGTTGTTTTTAACCCAATTTTCCTTTGATTCACTTCATCACAGAATTTAACAATGTGGTTAGAATGCACACTGCCTTATTATCTACTGTCTACACTTGTTATTTTTCCTGTGGCCTGATGACAAAGAAGTAAAGGGCTTCAAAACCCCAGCGCATTCTATTTTTAGTTGTAGGAGAAAGAGATCCTAGAGTATACCTGGCTGTTTCTCAAGTGCTACTAATAATCAGGTTATTTTCATGTTTCACAGAAGGAAAATTAATAGGGATGTGGCAAGTTGGAGTTGATGCAAAGTCTTGGTTTCTGGGGATTCAGCCACATTCTGTTTCTCCTTCCTGCAATTCTGTGGCCTGGGAGCCAGATAAACAAGGAACCTGTAAAGGTTAGAGTACAATCTGGGTGTGCTGATAGAATATTCCTTGGCCCACTGTACCAATCAGTTAGCTATGTGGTGTTTTAAGGATATATTAATTGGAGAGAAGCAACAGCATCAGCAGGGAGGGACCATTGGTAGACTTGAAATCAGAAGCGCCCTGGGCTCAGGTACCACTTTCTGACACTTGCTGTGTGACCATGGGCTAATAGTGTAAACTCTGAGCTTATGCTTCCTTATCTGTTAAATGAGGGGATGGATTAAATGGCCTCTGAGATCCCTTCCAGATGAAAATTTATGATCCTATAGTCTGTATAATAGTATGGAACAATATATTATCATAATATATAATAGGATAATGATGCTTACAGGACATACTTCAGAGAATTGCTATGAGGACCAAATGATAGAATCTATGTAAAGTGCTTTGAAAACTTTAAATAACTCAGCTACCATTATCATTATAAAGAAAGTCTTCCCTGATTTTTTGCCCCCACACTCAAAGCCAAAAGTGTTCATCTAATCACATTTTTTATTTCCCCTTTATGCATAAAATCATTTTCTAAATTATATTATAATTTATCATACTCCAATTTATATATGTGTATATGTGTTTGTGTGTGTGTGTGTATATATATATATATGTGTCTGTATATGTGTGTGTATTTGTGTGCATGTCATACTATACACCTTACTAGACAGAGTAAGGACAGAGACAGGTTTTGTTTACCTTTGCATCTCCACTATTACCTATTCTAGGATCTGTCCCATGAATACTGAAGCCATCTTTGTCATCATCCTTATGGTCTCCCCTTCCTCCTCTTCTTCTTCCTCACTATCACCATCATTATCATAACCTAGTATGTGCTCAGTTACAAAAATGAAGCTGTGGAGTGAACCAGCATCAAAGGCCAAGAACCTTTTGATCACAATATTTTTTTAAATAAAAATTTTCTAAGTATAGATTTCTATCATAAATATTATAATAGAGGCTATAGGAAAGTGATAGGAACAGATTCCGTTCTTTCTTTACATTTTGATTTATACATGTTATCTGTATCATTCACAGAGAGGAAGAGTTAAATGTAAGAAAAACACATCAAATTGCAACAAATTCTGTTTTGTTTGTACAATATCATTTCTTTGGTTGATTGGCATTTGACAGGGGAAATTGATTTGGTTTATGTAGCAGGCAAAGGTTTGAAATAGTTGACCTTTTAGATTAACTCTGACTGTCTTATTCTGTAGAATAAGATTCTCTTATTCTGTAGTTTTATAGCAGGTACCCAATATGCCAGTAATTGTGTGTTAATGTTTCTACCAGTCATATCATGGCTCAACCCCCTTCTTATTGGCTGCTCTTAATATTTTTGCCACTAGTTGTGTGCCTTATTGATTCATCTCTAATTCAAGGACATGCTCTAAAAAGCACTAAATAGAGAGGGCAAGCATTATATTTATCTAACTTAGATGTAGATAGCCCTGGACTATGCATTCTGTTTGATTCCCAAAAGAAATAAACAAACAACTTGACCCTGTGAGGGCTACCAGTTTTCTCTCTGATCTCCTAGCCCAGGAATGATAGCTATCCTGAAAGTGCAGATCTCAGTTCAGTTCCTATGAAGAACTGAGTAAAAGAATTGTGTTCTTAATTCACATGTACAAATTTAGATTTCTTGTTTGTCATTCCACAAACAGCATCCCTGCACTATGGCTTCTCCTCTGCTTGGATTCATGTGAATTTTTTGTGTAGCCCCACTTATTTCTATGCAGTTTATGCATGATTTAAAATTCCATTGAGCTTAGTGCTCTTTGTAGCCCTCAGCACTGAAATTGGGGACAGGTAAAAATCCCCCATGCTATGCCCATTTGGCACTGCCTGACTTTCATGATCTAGCTTCCACAGTAGGAGGTGAACTGCCTTGGGCTTGAGTGCTGTTAATTCCTTTCTCCCTCTCTCATTTTCACATTGCACACTGTCCCCCATCTGACATCATCCATGCAGGTACACACTTAACCAAGATGATGTGTGGGAGGGACACAGGTACAACAAAGATGTAGACTCTTGTCCACACTTTAAATAGGCTTCCTCAAATTTGCTCCAATCAGAGCATTTATGGGGAAGTTATAATCTTATCTCAGAAAAGGGAGTACTTGCCTTGGCACACTACCTGAGGCCTACTTCCTCTGAGAGACTATGTCCCCAGCTTTAGAATGAACGTACACACAAATCGCTTACATGTATTGTGGTGGGAAGGTCAAAGTGCTTATCTAGATATATATTTAACTCAAAACTATTTGTATCTCAGTGGATCTTGTACTGTATTCAGTCCACAATTCAATTTTTAAAATTACTTCATAGAACTTTTTAGATTTGGAAGTGATCTCAAAAACCATCTACTCTAGTCTAAATGTGAAAAGGAATCCTCACCACAAAATTCTCAATAAATATTTATCCAGCTTTTTCTTAAAGATGTCCAATGAGGGAAAATCCACTTCCTCCTGATATAGTCTTTTCTCTTTAATATCAAGCCTAAATTTGCCTTTGCAGTTTCCACCAGTTGTTGCTAGTTCTGCCCCATAGAGCAAAGCATTTAATGGATTTAATTAAAAGGAATCTATAAAATTACAAATCAGTTTAATGGAATACCATTAACCTTCCATTACAATCAGTCTGTAATGACTAGGTTGCCCACCAGGTCCTTCACCTCTCTAGCTCCCGTATTTGGGGCCACATAATGACAATATTTAAGCTTGGCCTGTCCCTGCTTCAACCCCACCAACTCTGGGATCATGTGGGGTCAATATAACTGTCAGAACATGGCTAGCAACCAGTTAGTTGTATTTATGTTGGTCTAATTATCAGCAACCCTTCCTTCATCATGTTTCTCTATAGCTTAGCTCCTACCTTGATACCTTATACACCACTTCTTTTGAAACTTGGACCATAGCTTGCAAAATGAGCACATGCTCAGATCTGGTTATTTGAGAATCCTGGTTATTTGGATTCTGTTGAATGGTTTTTCACTATAGCATGGCGGAGTTCTCAAAGAAAATCATAGCCTTTTACATTATTTTGCCTTTTAAATATTACAGAAAGAAAATTACTATCATCTTCATTGTTCTCCAGGAAACAAGCACATCACTGCTTCTTCAAATGACCATATAATTGGGTATAAAAATCAAACCTTTGATTCCTAGTCCTGTACTTTATCCATTAAGACAATGAAGCTTTCTTTTTAAAATACGGTTCCTATTGAATCAGAGCAGATTGGACTTATTTCTGCATAAAGACACTATGATTATTGACTGTTAAGTCTTTCAGACAGGATAAAATACCAAAACCTTATTTTGGAAAATAAATTATGAATTTGTGATATTTTAGTTTGGAAGAAAGGAAATTTGAAGAGTATAATATATGCTCCTCCATATACAAAATGATCTTTGGCAACATAAGAAGAATTTAGGGACATCTTCCTGACTGTAAGGGTTGGTAAGCCCTGGAACAAGATCCTGGTGGAAACATGGAAGCCTCCTTCCTAAGAATCTTTATAAAAAAAACTGGTCAAAGATCTATTTCACTAAAATTACTTGATTATATTTTTTCCAGAAATCCCTCAATCTGCTTTCAGCCTACTGAATCCATTATCTCATAGGACTGTATGCCTTAACATCTCAAACATGATAACTTTCTTTGAAAGTATTCCCCTTTCCCCAATAATCTATGGCTAATTAATGTACTGAAGATTAATCCTTGAGCAGTAAATGTTTTGATGGTTTGGAAATTACCTACAATGAAAAATTATCAAGGAATCAGGATGGAAATACTCAAAACAAGAGAATGGGGCTTTCTATCACTTTTGGCATAGAAATACATTGTTACCCACAATATCCAGTCTCATAATTCTACTATCTCTGTAACCACCCCTTCTTTTAGACTTTGTCCCATTCACCCTAAAAATATAGGCATCCTCCCATAGAAACTTTCCTTGAGTGTTTTTCTTTCCCTTTACTCTCTATGTTGATCTCATCCTTCTTAGGCTATTTAAATGTTGAACGTTTCTCAGATCTTTACTTCCAACTCTTACATCTCCCCCTAAGCCCCAATTGTTCCTTCCTTAGATGCAAGCTCCTTGAAGTCAGGGGCTTTATTTTTTTTTGTCTTTGCATCTACAATACCTAGCACTTGGTAGACACTTGATAAATGCCTGTTGAATCAAATTGTGTTGTTGGATGCTAGCTCTCTCTATCTAGGTGTCCCACCATCATCCGAATGATATTCAAAATTGAATTATTAATCTTCCCTAACCCTGCACTTTTTCCTTTTTCAGAAAATCCATAGTTAAACAATATGGATATTCTTTCCATCAATGCATATTCCAGCTCTCTGCTTTATCAGTTTATCTTCTTGAGTTGCCCCCCAAAAATGTTTATCACTGAATAGGCATTGTTCTGGTGTTAAAATTCTTCAATGTATCTTGGTCAGTTCTCAAAAAAAAGACATGCAATAAGTTTTCAGTCTGTACTTGGGTCTTTTCATCTTTGCAGAACCTATAAGAGCTTGAAGCCTAGTGAAAAGTCTACTGAATATTTGAGAATCCGGCTCACTTCTGTATTTCAGTACATCATCACAGTATATGGAGTTGTGATCTGCACCTCCTCCAAACTTTGGTTTTTGTCAATGGTGCCACCGTTGTCTCGGTCACCCAGGCTTAACATTTTAGTCATTTTTGCATCTTTGATCAGCAGACCCACTCCATCAAATCAGGGGGTAGGCTCTGACCATTCTCTTTTTCTAATTTCTCTCAGATTCATTTCCTCTTTCCTGATTCTACTTCCACTGTTGAGTTAGGGTCTCATTGACTTTTGCAGAGCTGTTATATAATGAGGGATATTTCCTACTAACTTGGACTTTCTGCTTCTAGTTTCTCTCCAATCAAAGTGATTTTTTCACACCATTGCCTTAGTAATTTCCCTAAATTACAACATTAACCTGAACGTGTTATTGCTTTCCTCAAAAACTTTCTTTGATGTTCCATTTCTAGGCATACACTCCAAAGAGATCAGTGGCTCCCACTTCACTCCAAAACAGTAACTCAGAGGACTAACCTCTTACTGGTCTGAAGGGGATAAACAGTGTAAGGTTCCTAACCTGTTTAGGCTTATCTCCCCTCTTTATGGCAGCACTTGAAGTTATTTGTCTGATTCTCCATATTCTAGCAATTATATAGGACTGAAGGAAGGTTGGTGTTAGGATTTCTACTATTGTTGGATGCATTGCCTAAAACAGTTATATATAACATACAACTGTATTCCCCAACTGGGTCCCAAACCGGATCTCTCTCCTTTATACCCGGACCTTTTGAGATAGATTTATCATGGCTGAGTCAAAAAGTGATACTCATATAGGTTGTTCAGCATGTAATCAGCTTTGTTCTAAGAACTCCAGCCTCTTTGCATTTGACCAGGCTAAAACTGTGGTCCTGAACTGAAATGAATTCTTACAGCCCTCCACGTTACCTATTAGAGTCCTGGTGCTAGTTAGGAAAAAGGAAAATAAAGAATAATTACTCTACTATACGTACAGAACCCTAAAGGTAGTCACTATACAGAACTGCTGTCACCTTAATATGTAGCCTGATAGACTGGTTAGCAAGGCTGGTGATGTTCACCAGATTGAATCTCTGAGTACATCTAGCCTAGTCTCTGTACAAAGACATAACCAAAGGAGTATTGGATTATGATATTTGTTTTGTGCAGTTCTACTATTGTATTTCAGAAGTTCATTGCTTCAGTGATTAAAAACACATTGGGCCAGTGGTGGTCATTTATCTTGATGATATTCTCATTACATCTGTGATCTTGCTCAGAAGACCAAATTGATCCAATCCTCCAGTTCCTATACCAGAACCAACTAATTTCCAAATTCAAAAAATTTCTAATTAACAAGGAAAAGATGGAGTTCCTAAAGTACACAATAGATCAATGAGGAGTTTGTATGGATTTGACAGTGTCTTCCATGCTATTCTTATGGGTGACATGAAGACATATGGCCTAGCCAATAGGACAATTAAATGTATTGAGAACTGGTTGGAATGGCCAGGCTTAAAAATTGTTATTAATGGTTCAGTACCAAATTAGAAAGAAATCTCCATTGGAACATCCCTGAAATCTGTCTGTACTTGGATCTGTACTATTTAACTTTTTTTGTCAGTCTTAGATAAAATAACACCCAGCATCATTATCAAATTTGTGTAATTTTCTGAAATATTTTATCTGAAGTTTTTTGTTTGGTTATGGTTTCCAGAAAGTATGATTATTCTTAAATAATCTTACCTTAACATTTTTTCTAGGTCAGTTTATGATAGTAAGATAACTTATATTTTCTTCTCTTTTTTCAATATTTTAATTTATTTTAGTAATATTTCTTCTTACTTTATGAGATCCTTGAGTTCTAATATTTAGGGAGTGTACTACTTGGGTAAAATTTTTTTAACCTTCTCTCCTCAGCTATTTATTTTCCTTCCAGCAATATTATTTCGTTTATAAAATATTTTTCTCCTGTTTTATTTCTTCCAGCCATCCTAAGGATGCTTCCAGCCAAGCCATTAAAAAAAAAAAAAAGATGTTGCTTGTACTTAATGTGGAATTACCCTTTTCTTCTGTGTTTACTTCTTGGGTATTTCTTTGTTGTGTCTAGACATTTCTTCTGTATATACATATCCCTAGTCTCATTTTTTCCTGGTTTCAGACTCTGTACCAGGGAAAGGCTCCACTGCCTTGCACTCTTGGATGGCCTTGAACTTGCACTCTTGGATGGCCTTGAGAAGTAAAAAAACAAAAATCTTTTCTTGATACAGACATCATGACATAAATATGGCATTATATACATACATATATTATATACATACAATCCAAGGTTCAATCAATCAACAAACATTTATTAAACACCTTCTAGGTAACAGACACTATGCTAAGGACTAAGGATAAAAAGAGGCAAAAGATATTTCCAGACCTCAAGAAGCTTTACAAATAAATAACAGTGCAAACAAAATTATACAAAGCAAGCCATAAAAAAAGATGAATAGAAGATAATTAATAGACAGAAGAGACTAAAGTTAAGATTGGTTGGGAAAGGCTTCTTGTAAAAGATAGGATTTCAGTTGGGACTAAAAGAAAGCCAGGAAAGACAGACTGATTTAAGGAGAAAACAGCCAGCGAAAACGCCCATACCTGAGAGGTACCACCACTGGCCCAATGTGTTTTAAATCACTGAAGCAATGAACTTCTGAAATACAATAGTAGAACTGCACAAAACAAATATCATAATCCAATACTCCTTTCGTTATGTCTTTGTATAGAGACTAGGCTATATGTACTCAGAGATTCAATCTGGTGAACATCACTAGCCTTGCTAACCAGTCTATCAGGCTACATATGAAACCGTTAGGAAGCCAGTGTCACTGGACTGAAGAATACGTGTTAAGGAGTAAAGTGTAAGAAGACTGGAAAGGTAGGAGGGGGTTAGGTTATAAAGGACTTTGAGTGGTGAACAGAGCATATTTGTTTCTGGAGGTGACAGGAATCCAATGATGTTTACTGAGCAGGAAGTTTGGGGGGGATAACATGATCAGATATTTATATTAGGAAAATCACTTTAGTGGCTGAATGGAGACTAGATTGGAGTGGGGAGAGACTTAAGGGAAACATACTCACCAGTAGGCTATTGTAGTAGTCCAGGAATGAGGGTGATGAGAGCCTGCACCATAGTAGTCTTGTCAGATGAGAGAAGGAGGAAAATTCAAGATATGTTACAAAGGTGAAATCAATCTGTGACCTTGGCAACCAATTGGATATTGAAGGTGAGAAATAGTAAGGAATTGAGTATGACTCCTAGGTCCTAGACCTGAATTCAAATTTAGCATCAGATACTTATTAGTTGTTTGACCCTGGACAAGTCACTTAACCTTCATTTGCCTCAATTTTCTAGTCTTTGAGATGGGAATAATAGTACCTCTATGGGGTGTTGTGAGGATCAAGTGAGGTAACAATTATAAAATACTTTAGCACAGTTCTTGGTACATAGTAAGTGCTTTATAAGTATTTGTTATTATTGTTATTGCTATCATTTCAGATAAATTTTTCATCCCATATATTGGGTGGACCATATATGGAAGATTTATGAGGTAGAGAGTTAGACAGAATGTGAAGGGATGGATAAGTCATAATCTACACTGTTGGAGGAGCACTCACATTCATCACTGATCTGTTAAATAAAAAGTCATGGTACCCCCTGACATTCACTCAGGGCTCTTTATAGTGCTTTCGGTGCTATAGTATCACTTTGTCATTTACTTTTATCCCATCACTCTTGATCTTGAACTTGGGGCTGCCCTAAATCATTGCTGTGAAATAACAATAGATTTTAGAAATGGAAGGGGTTCCCCCTCCCCCACATGGTACCCTCATGACACTACTCCCATCTGCTTCCCAGGTTATCTGGATAATTCAGGCTCCCAAAGCCTACTTTCATCTCTATATCCAACATTATAACCCAAATAAGATTTTAAGACCTGCTTTCAACATCACATGAATGTGTAAAGTTGCAGGTCTGACTCTCCTGTGCAGCAGATAACATAAGGGTTAGCTGCTAGGGATGGACAGGGCCAGAAATAGCCCCTGCCCTAAAGGAGCTTACATTCTAGAGGGAAAATTTAAAAAATTAAGTAAATATGAAGTAATTTGAAGAGCAAAAGAGCATTAATTAATGGGAAGGATTGGGGAAAATTTCCAGTGGGAGGTAGCACTTGAGCTAGGCCTTCACAGGAGACTTCCATAAGAACCAGACTTTGGCTACAGCATTCCTCTTGCAATTATTTCCTTAAGGAAAGCCCCAATCACAGAGGACACCAGTGATTATGCAAAAACTTTATTATCAACAGTAAGATTTTGTTAAAAAAAAAAGTGATGTGAGGGGGAAAAATGAACTTAGCCTTAATGATATTGTTGTATATGAAGAAATCATTTAGATTAATTATTTTATAATTTTCATACATGTATGCAGAAATGAATATTATTTTAGAATATTCCTACATTGTGTTATATTAACACCCACACATCCAAATGGAATATGACTATTAACCGGAATCTTCAAGGAGTTTAACCTCAAAACACCAGTGTATTAAGGAAATGTCATTAAAATGCCATTAGCATGCAGCTAGGTATTCCTCTTTATGCTAAATCAGTTTGTAAAGTAGTCCTACAAACACGCCCTTTCTTTGTTATGACTGCAAGTCTTTGTGCTTCTGGTGCCAGCCTAGTAAGACTTGAAAATAGAGAGCTAAATTAGGCGGCCAGAAAAGTAGAGTGAGAGTGCCATGAAAGAAAGAGGAGGGATGAAAGAATGACCTGATCGGATGTGCAAAGAGAGTGCTTATGCTTAGAGGGGAAAATGACGCCCAGAGGACTGGAGGGGACAAGAATGGGACCCCAAGGGGGGAAAACAGGAGAGAGGACTATGAGGTCGAGTATGCACAGGAACACCATGGAGGAAGGGGTTTCTGAAGGAAAATAATAGCATTAGATGATGAACCAAAAGAAAACTATAGAGTAGGAAGAAGGTCTAGTAGCCATGTAATGAGAGAGAAACCTGAGGAACAATGAGACATCAGGATATCCATGCTCCGAAACCATCATGATTTTAAGGTTGTTATAAAGTATCAGCATCTTTTATGTGATTTTTCTATGGTGACTTTACTCATTCCTAAACCCTTTAAAAGATAAATAAAAATTACAGCTTCAAAATGAGATCACATGTGAAAGTGCTTTGTAGCCACAAAGTGTCATATAAATATAACCTATTATTACTATTGTTATGTATAATAGTAATGTGATCCATTGAAAGGAGCCAGATTTTTGGCAGTGTTTATTCTCACCATCCATAAAGATCATAGACTGTTTTTATCTTATGGTCATGTGGGATTCTTGTCCTTGTTTTCCCATAAGCTCTTCATAGAGGATCTAACTAATCCACTAGAAACCTTCCTCCTTTTCTTCTCGTATCTCAGAGCTATTTTTGCCCCCATTTGGTTAATGTCATACCCCGGCTAGACTGTAAGTTCCATGAGAGAAGCAGGGTCTGATTCTAATTTAAACTTTGTATCTCTTCCCTCCCCCCCAATAGTGGTTGATTGTTGTCCATTCCCAAAGAGGACCAAAATGACTTCACTATGTTGGGGTCAAGGTACAGTGTGTCCAATTGTGGCTGATCAGACCAATACAAGCTGGGAAGGCTCTACCATAGGTCAGGTACAAATAGGCCACATGAACATTTGGAGTGGAGATGCCTTTAAATTTGCTTATCTCACATTTCTTTTGAGCTAAGCATTTAATACAGTGCTGTGCATATAGTAGTCAATAAATAAATGTTTATAGAATAAATGAATTCTCACTATTATTAACATTCTGTATTATATATTTAAAAGGAATAGCAGGTTATACATAATAGATTTGCAGTTTCATGTGCAATCATCTTTTTCCCCCATCATACTATGTTATAGAAATGCTTGTTCTCTTTTCTTAAGTTCAGAATAAAGTAGATTTTTAAAAAATGAAAATTCTCCAGGTTATGCTATATTACTTTGATTCCTGGAAGACTCAGGAGATCTCAGAAGAAGTATGCTTACAAATTTATTCTGTGTATATTAGAATATAAGCTCCTTGAGGGCAGGGAGTATATCCTTTTTTGTATTGTTATCTATGGTGCCTAGTACAATGCCTTGCACATGGTAAACCCTTGATTGGTTTTTGTTGAATTAAATTACAAAAAACCCATAAAAGTCAATTGAAAGAGTCATTAGCATAAGCGAGGCTGTAGATCACTACCAATGATAGTTTGCATGTAAGGGTAGTAGCAATGATGTTCAAAATATATATGACTGGAATAAATAGGTGAGAGACGTAGAGTTTTGTATCATAGATAATGTGAGTGTATTTCAATAAATCACCAAAGCTGGTCCTGTTTTGTTTCTAGCTTACTGCATGAATGTCGCAAACACAGATAACTATGATACACATATGACACAATAATTGCATTAGAGAAAGGGAAAGGACAGTGTAGTCTGAGGTGGGGAGGGGAAAGTCATTATCAGCCAGAGGTGGTAATAATAATAACAAACTTGTCGATACTTAGCATTTCCTAGCAAAATAGCATCCTTTGATTGATGACTTGCCTGTGAGATTATTTCCCAAACCTTTAGGAACTGTCCTTTTATTCTTGGTAAGTGAAGCATGTTGCTTGGAGGCTTGGAGGAAGGCTGAACTATGCATTGGAAAAATTAGAAGTATCTTATTTCAGCACAGTAGTAGTTCCCCTAATTTCACCTGCTCACTCAGCTACTTAACTATAGAATGGACATAGAGAGATCACTTATCGACAGCCACAGAAAAGCAGGTAAGCCTATTGGTCTGGGTAAAATACTGCTATTATTACCTTTTCCTGTGTGGTGAAGTTCTGCCTAACAATTTGCAGTGATTTCCCTGCTTCAGCAATTTTTCTATAGAAAGGAAACTTCACCTGTGAGCTATAATAAAGACATTACTACAGATGGGAAGAATTTAATATTCATACTGTCCTGTGTCCTTTAGACTCAGGTTCAAGTACTCAGATTTATCATCTTTTAAGCCAAAATGTGAAGTTCACATGTTTAAAGTCCATCTCCTACTCAGAGGCACTGAGAAGCATGACAGAGAAAAGAAAGAAAACAAAGGCAGCCCTCTGCCCTTCATTCTCCTGTCTTCATTCTGTGGTGCTGTTGCTGACTACCCCTGTGCTCAGCTAGCTTCCTCCTTCAGTATTGGTAGAAATCTGAAAGTTAAGAGGAAGACTTGTGTTACAGACTGTTGCAGTGTTGGTTCTGTGGAGTAGGAAGAGAAACTTACACGTTGATCTGTCTCATGTAGAACTGTAGTATATTAGAGTTGGAAGGATGTTTAGAAATTACCCAGCTCAAATCTTTCATTTTTCAAATGAGGCTATAGAGGTACAGGAAAGAAAGAGGAGGGGAATTGCCCAAGGGATACCAAACAAGTTAGCAGCAGAGATGACCCTAAAACTCAGATTTCCCCAACTTCCTAGTCTTTGGCTCTTTCTCCTATTCCACAATAAGCTCTTCTGCCTTGATATAATTCACATTTTTCTGTTTTATAGTTTCAGTGATAAACATTGCATGAAACCATGAAATCAGGTTGCAATCACAGAGCCACTCACACTGAGCCACATCCCAGTGTGTCTTCAACAATAATTTGTTGTTCAGCCATTCAATTGTCTCCAACTCATCATGAGCCCATGGACCAACCCATGGGTTCCAAGTTCATGTTCATCACTTCCATGATACTGTCTGTCTATCTCACCTTCTGCCACCCTGTTCTCCTTTTGCCTTCCATCTTTCCCAACATCAAGGACTTTTCTAATGTAATAATTGCCCCTATTTCTGACAATTTTTAGGATGCTCTGGCAAGATAACTCTGCCAGGGAGTTCCAAGCTCTAATTAGGAATGCTGTGTCTCTCTCCTTTCTCAATAAGCTGAAGGTAGAGTTAAAATTGGATGTAATTAGTATACACATTAAATCCCACAATCCACACTATATGTCATGTAAGCATGATCAGTGTTTTCAAGGTGGGACAAACTCTTATAATGAGTCAAAGATTGGCATTATTATAGTTATTATACCATGGCATGATTTAAGATGATTGAAAATTTCCAGCATGTGTTTTTCTCTCTAAAAAAAGTTGATTCTCTTTCCTTAGCACTTTCCATTTGCAAACTTTTTATACAACTGCCTTTCAATTATTTGTTACAGATTCTTCCTGGAATCCTTGCAAGGGTAGTCAGTGTTTTTGGCTTCCTAGGGACCAATGCACCAACACAAATTCATAATGAGTATTGATGGGATCAAATGACCTGGGTTTTCCCCTTCCCTTTCTGTGACTTACTATATGGGCTTGGACAAGACACTCTCCCAGCCTTGGTTTCCTCATCTGTAAAATGAACATTTGGACTAGATAATCTGTCAGGTACCTTCTAGCTTGGACATTTCGTGGCTCCATGAATACTCATTTAGGCCAAAAATATATGTATGGAACACTAGGATTGGACCTTTAGATCTGGGAGAAACATCTTGCACATTTTATAACTGAAGTAGGTCCAGAGTTCACCGACTTGCCCAAGGTACAAAGCTAGTGAGTGGAAGAGCTCAAATCCAGTGATTTTCCTACTGGATAAATTTACAAAAATTAAATATTATACTGATGTTTAAATAATGGTTGATAAACTATTACATTATATAAATTATGATACATGAATGTAATGGAGTATCACTGTGCCATAAAAAAAATGACAGGATGAATATAGGGAAGCATGGAAAAGCTATATGAAGTGATGCAGAGTGAAGTAAACAAAGCCAAGAAAATGGTATACATAATGACTTATAACAGTGTAAATGGAAAGAATGACCACATACACACACACAAACACACACATGTATGAATATTGCAGAATTGCAAAGAAAAAGCATGACTCAAAAGAAGACCTTCACCCCCACCCCTCTGTAGAGGCGTGAGGTCTATAAGTGTGGTATACTGCACTTCAATTTAGACTTTTGTGAGAGATTGATTAGTTTTGCTAAATTTTTCTCTTTTTCTTTTTTGGGGGGTTCTTTAAAAATATTTCTATATGATGGGGCTCTGTGGGAGAAAAAAGAGGAGAGATCCTGGTGGGAAAAAAATGTGGCATATAAACAAAAGACACCAACAATAAAAATTTATTTAAAAACGAAACAAAAAAGTTCTTAAAATGCTAACCCATTAACAGTGTCCATCCCTATTGAGTGTTCCTATGACATCCCTAGAAATAGAACAGTCATTAAATAACCACATTAGCTCAGAGACCAAAGAGAGTGTGCGTTTTTAGATGCTAGAATAGCCTGACAATCAAATCCTAAGCTCAGTCCACTCGAGGCCACATTAATCTGCATATGTTTCTTTGTGGTTAAATTCTGGATTTAGGAAGGATCTTCTTAGAGAAATCCATTGAATCATCATACTAAAGAATATGCATTCAAGCAGCAAGTATTTATTAAACACTACTATGCTGGATATTAAAAAACACACGTAGGTGCCCTCAAGAGAGTGTTCTACTAGGGAGAAACTATGCATATCCTGGGGAGAAAGATATACAAAGTAGATACAAACTAATTTCAAGAGTGAGGCTGCTAACAGCCGAGGGAATCAAGGTTAGGATACCTGTAAGAGTTGGCATTTAAGCTGAGTTTTAAAGGAAACTAAATATTCTGTTTCAAAGAAGCATATAATAAGTACTATCAGATAGGTTCAAACAAATTTCTATATGAATTCAGAGCCATATGGTCTCAGAGCTGAAAAGGAAATCAGACCCCACCAAGTCCTACCTATCCTTGACCAAGAATTTCCCTCTGAAGTCCCTAACATATGGTTATTTAACTGTTATTTGAAGGGGAGAGAAAGGAATATGCATTTATATAATACTCACTATGTACCAGGCATTATGCTAAGTGCTTTACAAGTATTATCTCATTTGATATGTCTATTTTACACTTAAACTTTTGTTGTTTAGATGTTCCCTTGTGTCCAATTCTATCTGACCCCATTTGGGTTTTTCTTGGCAAAGATACTGGAGTGGTTTGCCATTTCCTTCTCCAGTCCATTTTACAGGTGCAGAAACTGAGGCAGAGTTAAGTGACTTGCTCAGGTCACACGGCTATTAAGTGTTTGAGGCCAGATTTGTGCTCATGCAGATGAGTCTTTCTGACTCCAGACTTAGCACTCTATCTGCTGTGCCACCTAGCTGCTTAAAGACCTGTAGTGAGGGGGAAAACCCTTTCTTCCCAAAGTAGCCCATTCTACATTTAGATAGCTCTAATTATTAGTTTTCCTTACATCAAGTCTAAATCTGCCCCATCTGAAAAGTCCATCCATAGTTCCTAGTTTTATACTCTTTAACCAAACAGTCTAAGTAGTATATCCTCTTACAGGTGACAGCCCTTGAAGAAAACTATCACCTCATTCCTAAGGGACCTCACCTCTGGGATGTGTGTGTGTGTGTGTGTGTGTGTGTGTGTGTGTGTGTGTGTGTATGTGTGTGTGTGTGTAGGGCGGGGGGGGGGGCTTTTAATTTCTCACATAGCTCTAGTTGTTA
>WOXC01002324.1:0-291230 GCA_011680675.1 Gymnobelideus leadbeateri | reverse complement strand
GGAATAATGTTTAATATGAATGCATTTGCAGACCCTATACTGTACTATATGATGTCATGAGGGGAGGGGGGAGGGAAGTAAAGGAAATTTGAAAATCAAGGAACTATGGAATTGAATCTTGTTAACTGAAACTAAACTAATAAATTAATTAAAAAAAAAAATTGTCTCCCCATTTTTTCCTACCCACCACCCCAAACAGCAATCCCAATGAATATCCCCTCCCCCAATCTGCTCTCTCCTATATCTCCCCCTATTCTCCCTACGACTTTCCAGTAGGGCATGGTGGATCTCTATGTCCCAGTGCCTGTATATCTCATTTCTAGTTACATGTAAAATAATAATAATTAATAATATAATATATAATAAAATAATAATATATAATATATATATTTAACCCTTTTTCAAAATAAATACTTGTTTCAATATCTGATTAGAGCTGACTCTACTTGTCATACTTTTTATGACATACTTTTATTTTTTTATGATTAGACATACATTTTTATTTTTACTCTAACATGTATGACTGTTCACAAATGTAAAATTCAAATGTAATTCCTCCAGGAGTAACCAGTCACTTCCTTTCCATTATAATTAATTTCATTATTTGTTGATAGTTTGAAATATGCTTCCCAATTTTGTTTTTGAAGAAAGTTCTGACTACATAGAGAGATAACGGCCATGTATATTTTACAAGGCTTCAGTCTCGTTTCTTACTCTTGATCCTTATTACAAAACATTATTTTGCCACCTTATTCTGTCCCTACTATTGACTTAAAAGTCATAGACTACAGACATACCTCAGAGATATTGTGGGTTCAGTTCCAGATCACTGCTGATTGTAATATTGTAATAAAGTTAGTCACATGATATTTTTGTTTCCCAGTGCATCTAAAATTATGTTTATACTATACTGTTGTCTATTAAATGTGCAATAGTATCGTGTCTAAAATAAAATGTACATGCCACAATTAAAAATGCTTTATTGCTAAAAATGCTAACATATAAGCCTTCAATAAACCAAAGAACTGTGGAGTTATCTTTTCCTTTTTCCACTTCTAAGATATGTACTAAGTAGGGTCCAAGGGTTCAGAGGTCAAATACATGAAAGTCAACCTACAGACAGAATTTATATATCAAAAGTCAAATTTAATGGGAAGGAATTTTTGTGTACATTCATCTCAGATGGTCAGGAAATGAATGGCTGAAGAGATGGAAAATTTAAGTAATTCCAGTTAAAAAGAATTACTCAAAGATCTACAAGAGGTTTCAGCTTTTGGACACTGTTAATTTCAATGGTATAAGTGTTAACAGTAAGGATATAGGTTCACCAAGATCACAATAGTCTAAGTGTAGGACTTAATTTCTTAGATCTTGGAAAGGAAAATACTTCTAATGGCTTTATAGTCAATGTGAGGAGTATTGCTTCCTCACATTGACTATAAAGCCATTAGAAGTATTTTCCTTTCCAAGATCTAAACTATTCAGGCATCAGAAGGTTAGATTTTAAAATGTAACTCTATTAATTCTTTGTTGTCAGAATACTAAAGTCAGTGTCTATGAAGAGATGTTCTTTACTGCCAGCAAACCCTGGATTTTTTTAATGGAGCAGAGGGAGTTAAAATTTTCAGACTGGAGAATTATATATGGGCTGATACTTTTTCATCCACAAAGTGAATAACCGGAGATTGATCAGTCCTAGGAATTCAAATCCAAAGAAATAACTGTTCGACAGAGCCAAGATGGCAGTACATAGGCAGCCACTCACCTAAGCTCTCACCAAAACCCCCCAGAATTCCAATAATGTCATAAAACAATTCTTGAGATAGCAGAACCTACAAAAGGGGAGAATGAAATAATTTTCCAGCCAAAGATAATTTGCAAGATCAGCAAGAAAGGTCTGCTACATCTGGGTGATAGAGGAACACAGTCCAGAACAGGCCGTACCAGTGCAGACCAGGTCCCAGCAAACCAGGAGCAGGTCTTGGGAGCCACTAAATCATAAGTGGAAGCTGCTGCATCTGGAGTTCTCAGTCCACAGGTGGTAAGGAGGTTGAACAACTCATCAGAAGGAGATTACAGGAATCTCTTTGCTGGCCCTAGGAGCAGGACTCTGTTGCTTTGCTCATTATCAGATTTGGGTTGATACCCTGGGTAACAGTCCCAGGGCAAGTAGGAGCTAGTACTAGCAAAGTAGAGCTTGTGGCCTCAGTGAAGCAGGGACCCTCATCACAGTTCCAGGCTATAAGTGAGTGCTTGCTGTAGTTCACAGATCAAAGCACAGGACAGGAGATCATTAAACACACTTCTCTTTAGATCATACCACCGTAGAAGAATTGGAAAATTTACAGATCCCTAGAAATATCTATGAAAACAATTGCATAAAATCCCAGAAACTTGGGGCAATGAACCTTCCACCCTGGAAGGAGAGCCCCACTTCAACAAAGAGTTAAAGGTCAAGAAATAGACTGGGAAAATAAACAAGAGAAAAAAAATACTGAACGTAGAAAGTTACCAAGGTGAAAAGGAAGGTCAAAAAACACACTCAGAAAGAGATAGGGTTTTCTGAGAGCATCCTACTCTTTATTTCTTATAGCCCAACAGTATTCTATCACAATTACATAGTGCAATTTGTTTAGCTGTTCCCCAATTGATGGATATCCTCTCAGTTTCCAATTACAACCAAAAAATAGCTGCAATATATATATATATACACACATATCTTTTTAGATACAGATCTAGTAGTGGCCCTGTTAAGTCAAAGGGTCTGAATGGTTATTTAGCCCTTTGGTCATAGTTCCAAATTGCTCTGTGTAACAGCTGTATCAGGCCATAACTCCACCAACAATGCTCTGACATCTCATTTTTCCACACTTCCTTCAACATTTGTCATTCTTCTTTTCTGTCCTATTAGCCAATCTAATAAATATGCGGTAGTGCCTCAAAATTGTTTCAATTTGCATTTCTCCAATCTATAGTGATTTAGAGTGCTTTCTCATATGACTATAGGTAGCTTTGATTACTTCATCTGAAACCTGTTCAAATCTCTTGATCATTTATCAGTTGGGGAATGGTTCCTAATTTTTATAAATTTGACTCAGTTTTCTGTGAGAAATGAAGCATTTATCAGAGAAACTTGATTGAAAAAATTTCACAGTTATTACTGTTAAATATTTCCCTCCATCATATTCCCTCCCTTTCTTTTATTCTCTCTCTCCTTCACCCTGCCCCTTCTCAAAAGTGTTTTGTTTTTGACTACCTCCTCCCTCAATCTGCCCTCATTTCTATCACACTGCCCTAGGGAAAAAAAAACAGATTTCTGTTTTATAGGTGTATTCCCTATTTACTATTTGTGATGGTCTTTTATATAATGAGCTTTTGGTAGAGAAGGAAATAAGCTGTTGAAAAGTGCCCGGGGGGTGGTTAGGTGGCCCAGTGAATAGAGCACCCGCCCTGGAGTCAAGAGGACCTGAGTTCAAATCTGGCCTCAGACACTTAACACTTACTAGCCATGTGACATTAGGCAAGTTACTTAACACCAATTGCCCTGCCCTTCCCCTCCAAAACAAAGCAATAAATAAATAGACAGATGAATGAATGAATGAATGAATGAATGAATGAACGAATGAAGTGACCAGGAAGAGATTTCCTTTCTGAGCCTCTAAAAGTTACAGTCTCATATTGGAGATATTTGGAGTGAGGAGATCCCAGAGATATCTATCCATGATGCCCATAAGCCACCTATGTGGTCATTTATATCTCACATGGACACATCTTACAGATAAATTCCCTAAAAATTTTAACTATCAAAAATTAGAATTAGATACCTCAGGAGGAAATATTTTCTCCCTTACCAAAGGTCTTTAAGCAAAGGCTGAAGCTCCATTTATTGGATATACAGAGGGGATTCATAGACAAGTCTGTTTGGAATAGATGGCTTCTGAAGTCACAGTAGTGACATTTTGAAGAATTTTCGCACATATTATATTTTTTTATCAATACAACTACTTTGTCAAGTATTTTTTTTTTTTTATCACTAGTTGTCTAATGAGAACAATGAAGTCCGGAAAGAATAAATACCATGGGGGTGGCTAGGTGGCATAGTGAATAGAACACTGGCCCTGGAGTCAGGAGGACCTGAGTACAAATCTGGCCTCAGACACTTAACACAAAAACTACCCCAACTGACCTCCAAAAAGCAAAATAAATAAATAAATACCATGCATAAAGTGAGTTAATATTGATGCAGGAGAGGCACAGTGGCCATGCAGCTGCTACCAAGTGGCTGCTTCTAGAGCTCCAGGCCTGCAGATTGTAGGGGGATCAAGTGACCATTCAGAAGGTAATATTTCTGCACTCTACATTCTATGTCCTTTCCCCCAGATCATGATGACCAAAACAAGAACAGAAGTGAACTAGGTAAATGGTGATTCTGTATAATTCTAAATCATACTTGAATTGAACTTAGAAGGTCTATTTGTGGAAGGAGAATCTTTTAACTGGGAAAAAAACTCTGATACGCAACCTAGTAGTCAGGAATTCTTAAAACTGGGTTTTTAGCTCAACTATTAATATCACTGGTATTATATTAAGACCAAGGATTTAGAAAGTGTAGTCTACCAAGTGAAACAACCAGGCAGTCTACAGGCTGTGAACATTTCTTCTAGTGACTTATTGAATCCCTTTGGCCAAGGTGTTTGGTGGTAAAAAAAAAAAATAATAATAATAGTCTCCTACCCAGTCTCTCCTTTTTCCTCTCTATCATTAGTATTATCTGTGTTTAAAAACGTCACTGAACCTAAGAACCTTTGAGATGTTACATAAGCCCTGCTCAAAAAGCTCTAGTAGGGGCGGCTAGGTGGCGCAGTGAATAGAGCGCCGGCCCTGGAATCAGAAGGACCTGAGTTCGGAGCCGGCCTCCGACACTTAATCCACACAAACAAAAACCTAGCCGTGTAACCTTGGGCAAGTTACTTAACCCCAAATGCCCTAAAGGGGCGGCTAGGTGGCGCAGTGAGTAAGAGCACCGGCCTCGGAGTTGGGATGACCCGAGATCAGATCCGGCCTCAGAAAATGAGCACCCACGCATAAATCAAATGACTAGCCGTGTAACCTTGAGCAAGTTACTTAACCCCAATTGCTTTAAAAAAAAAAAAAAGCTCTAGTCCAAGATAAGTTGGGGGCAGCAGAGGGATAAGAAAAAGACTTTGTTAAATAATAAAATGACCTTTATTACGGCATATTAACATGTTCCCAGAGTCTAAGAGACAAATAGATAAGAAATTTGTCTAAAAGAGGACAAAAATTGTTTCTCTGAACAAAAATATTAAAAAGGAAATTAGAATAGGCTTCTTATGGATTAGGTTTTGGATTTTGGATTTATTAGCTTCATCTTACATTCAATGGGGGTTGCCATTCAATTGATTAGAAGGGATACAGGAAAGAAAATTCTTTAGTGTTTGTGTAGCAACTAAGTGGACTGTTATTTTAATGAATTTTTGGATATGTTTAAATGTCTATTTGTCACAGTAGCACCTGGGGCACAGTTGTTTTTTTCTTAACTAAAGTAATATATTTTGGTGAAATACTGTGATCTCTCCTATTCTCTCTAAATTTAATGCAGTGTATGCATGGCTTGCAATTAATTCTTTTTAAAATTATTTATTAACAATTATCATATAAGTAATATTGACAAAAATAAGCTCTGGATAGAATGACCAGACTATGGAAGAAATTAGCATGAGTTTAATAAAAATCAGGAAACCTACCTAAAATAAATTTACTGTGCTCTGAGATTGCATTTATATAATGCAATACATTTATATAATAATGAACATTGGGCACTTTCTTATTAATTTATGATTTAGAGACAGCTATTATAGACAACTGATAATTTCAAAACTCCCCTCTGTATTGATTAAATTAAAATGAATTAACTGGATAATTGATTAAATATCTAAAAATCTTCTATATTATGTGAGGGGTAAAGGGAAAGCTTGAAATGTCTCTCAGTTTTGTTTTTAAAACAAGATAGGGAAGAGCTGAGGGGTAAGAATGGTCAGTGCCAATAGTATGTTGAAAGAAAGTTTTGACTCAGGCTAGATTAAATATTGAAATGAAATGAGACGTTTAGTCCACTTAGTTAACAAAAGGAAGTTTACTTAGCATAGCAGGAGAAAGTCCTTCACATCAGAGAAAGAATATGCATCCAGGATAAAACATTGGTTCAATTGATTAGAGCGTCCCAGTGCTGCTCAGGCTGTAGATCTAGTGTCAGAATGGTGAAATAGGAGTTACCAACTCCCTTTTTTTCCTACTCCCCCCTTTTTATACTCATGTGGCTAAATATCTGTCAATGGCCTGAGAGTTAGTCCCTTGAGCATATTAAATGTTTAGGACAATTTTAGAGCTATGCAAAAGGAAAACTAACCTATTCTAAAAGGGAAGAGTAGAATGTTAGGATGTCACATCTACAACAATGGTCAATGAAACTTTGTGAGCCAACATAAATTATCACTAGTATGATTTTTGAAAGCTTTACACACCTGATGCTATAGTTTGTATTTTGCTACACTGTTAAAAAAATTCTAGTCAATCAAGTAATTCTTTGATTTCTTATGTGTCAGTTTCCAATAAATGTAGATTAATGGTAATGGAGAGACTTTAAAGAATATCCATTTCTTCCTGATACACAAATAACTGCTAGAGTTATAATCCCAGTGAAATTTTCTCTCTCCGACTCACATGGCATAGTATTACATAGATTTACATGGCATAGTCTTTAAAAATTGTATTTAAAATTTATTTTAAAATTTTTTAAAAATAATTTCCTTTTTAGCGTAAGGCACTGTGAGGTATTTAGACATATCCCCTGTCAGATTTTGATTCCTGCCATCTATTATTAGAATGATATCAGAGACATGGATGGATTTATGAGATTTTGAGAAATCCATATAGGGGACTTGTTATGATACTTAGAATACTTCTTGAATTCAGGGTATTAAATTGCTGACTGACAACCAAAAGTTAACTCTTTGCTGATAATTATTTTTTCATGGCTGGAAGTGATCAGATGAGGGTTGTGTGGACCAAGAAATTTCTTTCACATTTTTCAGAGCTGCACAATGGAAAACAATTTAGCAATTGATAGAACTTTGTTGACATCTTCTGTGTGTTTTAAAATGCCAATTGTCTCTGGAAGAAACTAATCCCTAACAGGTGTCCTCTATTGGGTTGACTAACTTTATATTTCCTTTCCCAGTCACCACCAATGTAAAAGTCAAAGCAAAACATATACAGGTGCACATTAGTTTATACAATATACAATATTTGTGCATTGCAGTAGTTAGTTTTATGCAAATCAAGGAGTTTATTTTTGTAAGCTGGACTAAGATATCTCACTAGTGTGAATATCTGTGCAAAGTGAATAACTATCCCTTAACTCAAATTTTGTGTAGATTCAGGTGTGTATGGATCATGGAATTATTGTATTTAATGATGGAAGGCACCTTAGAGGTACTAGGTTTACTTAAAATGAATCATTTATATAAATCCATTTTTCTTATGCTCAAGCAATTAGGCTAAAAATTAAGGTATATCTCTCTCCCCACCTCTCCTGTAGATTTTGTCATTGTTCTTCAGTTGTTTTTAGTCATGTCCAACTCTTCATGACCCCATTTGGAGTTTTCTTTTTGGAACTTTTTTGCTATTTGGGTTAGTCTATTAATATTATTGTTATTATTGCTTTTTGGAGGGGGGAGGGCAGGGCAATTGGGGTTAAGTGACTTGCCCAATGTCACATGGCTAGTAAGTGTTAAGTGTCTGAGGCCAGATTTGAACTCAGGTCCTCTGAACTCCAGGGTTGGTGCTGTATTCACTGCACCACCTAGCCTCCCCTTCGTTAGTCTATTTTTTAAGGTGTTATTTTCTTCAGCATTTTTGGGGTTTCCTTTAACAAACTAACTCATTTTTCATTATTTTCTTGCATCACTCTCATTTCTCTTCCCAATTTTCCTCTACTTCTCTCACTTGATTTTCAAAATCTTTTTTGAGCTCTTCCATGGCCTGAGACCAATTCATATTTTTCTTGGAGACTTTGGATGCAGGAACCTTGACTTTGTTGTCTTCTTCTGGTTCTATGTTTTGATCTTCCTTGTCACCAAAGTAAGATTCTATAGTCTGAGTTTTTTATGCTATCTGCTCATTTTTTCCAGTCAATTACTTGACTTTTAAGCTCTTTGTCAAGGTAGGACTCTGCTTCCAGTGGGAATGAGGAGGGATGGGGTGTACTATTCTAAGCATAAGGGGCTTTGCGCAGTTGTTTTCAGAGATACTCCTAGGGGCCTGTAAATTTTCAGTTCTTCCAAGGTGTTATGATCCAAGGTGTTTACTCTTCTCTGGCATGTACCCTGGTCTGTGTTACCACAAGCATTCTTTTCTACCTTGGAAATATGAGGAAGATTCCATTTTCACTGAAGCCACAAACTCCCCAATGCCAGAGCTCCTCCTCACCCCAGGAACACCACCCAGGACCATGACCCATATCAAAGCACAAGCAAAGCAAGAGAATCCTGCCTTAGTGCCAGCAAAGAGATCTCTGCAATCCCTGTCTGATCACCCACTCAATCCCCCTACTGTCTGTGGACTGAGAGCTCTGGAAGCAGCCACAGCCACTGCTACCCCCTTATCCCCAGGGCTGGGGCCAGTTCATGCAGACCTCTCATTCAGGTCTGACAGATTTTTCCTACTGACCCTATAAATTTTCTTTGGCATTTGTCAGCTGAGAAGTCTAGAAATCACTGTAGCTGCCAATGATTCAGTCCCTTGAGGCCTTCCCTGGTCCTCTTGGTGTTGGCTTGGCCTACACTGAACTGTGTTCTCTCAGAATGGTGCAACTGACCTTTCCTGTCAGCCTTCCAAGTTGTCTTGGGCTAGAAAGTTGTTTCTCACTGTCATTTTGTGGGTTTGGCTGCTCTAGGATTTATTGAGTCATTTTTACAGGCATTTGGAGGGGTTTGGGTGAGAGTTTAATCAAGTCCCTGCTTTTACTCTGCCATCTTGACTTCCCACCACCACCATTTGGGGTTTTCCTGATAGAGATACTAGAAGTGGTTTGCCATTTTCTTTTCCAGTTCATTTTATAGGTGAGAAAACTGAGGTAAACAGGATTAAGCGACTTTCCCAGGATCACACAGTTAGAAGTGACTGAAGCCATATTTGAACTTGCAAAGATAAGTCTTCCTGTCTCTAGGTGCAGCACTCTGTTCAAGGTGCCATGTAGTTGGCCCCCCTCACATGGGTAGGGAATGTAAATACCACAATGTAGCAGAAATATGTTTTCACTTATAGAATAAGGAAAATAATTTTTTTCTAAAGCACTTTGTAAATCATTAAAGTATGGTATAAAGGTGAGTTATTAATGAGAGTAAAGACACTAAAAGAATTACTTGACAATGAGCACTTAACAGAAAGGGCCTTTTGATCAAGTTAAATGATGGTGGTGATGAGGCAAGGTCACAGGTTTTATCCCAGTTTTAACCAGTTTATCTTTGCTTTCTTCTGTGGCTACACTCTTTACAATAAACATAGGCCAGTTGACTTGAACACATGTGCTGCTTGTGAAGAGGATCCCTGGGAATAGAGTGTAAAGGGAATAGTTCAAATTCATTTCCACTGCTTAGAAAAAGAAAAACAACACAAAGAACCTGTTTCAACATTTATTCAAAAGACATTGAAGCAAAGGCAAAGTCCTTTGTAGCTTCATTTCTTATGTGAAAGACAGCACATAAAACTAAAATGCATTTTAATGATTGAGAATGGAACAGATTAAGGGGCTTCAAAGACAGCAATAGTTCAGAGATCAAGTGCTTATTCCACTTCTCCCATCAGGTCTCATATTCTTTCATCAGAAAAGATGGAAGGGAGCCTGGGCACATGGAAACAGCCCAGGATGAACAGAGTTCTCAAGGCAAGAAACCCAGACTATCAGGAGACATGTGAAAAAACACAATCAATAATAATTTAAGATGTGCAAGAGGTTCCACCTCACATGCAGCAGACTGATAAAGAAAATGACAAATGTTAGAGTGGCTGAGAAGCACACTGATGCCCTGTCAATGGAGCTCTAGATGCATCTGACTGATCATTTTGGAAAATAATTTGGAATTATGCACAAAAAAGTTTGTTAATACTTCATACCTTTTGATCTAGCTATACTAACTGTCTTTACTCCAAAGAAATCAAAGTAAAACAGGAAAATGTTGTAAATATACATATACATATACACATACATACATACATATATACATATATATCATATATATATATATATATATATATATATATATATATATTTAAGGCACCTCTTAAGGTAAGAGGACAAAATAAAAATAAACATGTAAATCCAAGCAGTACCCATCAGTTAAGAGATGGATGAATAAATTGTGACATATGTATGTAATGGAAGACTATTGTACTGTAAGAAGTGAGGAAAAGGACAATTTCAAAGATATGTGGAAAGACTTATATAAACCAAGGCACAGTAAAATGAACAAAATCAGAAGAATAATTTTTTACCTAAATGTAAATATTATTTAAAAAATGAACAGTTCTCAAATATTTTAGAATATGATCAGTTAAATGATCAACTCTACTTCTAGAGGACCGACAAAAGACAGAGGTGTGCTGGTGAATGTTTATCAACCTGCTCTCTGAAAATGAGGCTTAATCTGCACCATTAACATTTTTTCTAATTACTTTCTTAAGTCTAGGTAATCAAGAAAGCAATAAATCAAGCCATAATTTGTGACATTGCTGATTTACAGTGTAAATACATGGAAAATTTAGCCATCTCTCACCAGTTGGTATGGACTGGCTCCAGCATACCCTGGGTAAAGCATAATGTATCTCTCATCATGTGGTAATGATCAATATGCAGAAGAAGAAACATAATTTTTGGACTAAACCACTGTAGGAATTTGTTTCATTCAACAACGCTTATGTGAGGCAAGGTCCTTTTTTTTCCCTCTCCACCCCCTCCCCAAATATGAAGATTGATAGACGAGAGAAAAAATGAATTTTCAGCACCTTCTTATTTAACACACAATCTTATTCGCTACAATGACTCTTCCATACTGCTTAATCTTTCCTCAAACTTCCTATAGCTTCCTTTCCTCCACTCTCTCAGAACCTTGCTTCATATTTTACTGAAAAAAAAAAAATTAAGGCAATCTCTGAGAGGTTTCTTTTCACCTTTCTTTCTCACTTTATATCACTGATACTTTTTGCTATTATCTCTTCCTTCACTCCTATCTCACATGAAAAGATGACCCTTCTCCTCACTAACGAAAATTATAACATTTCATTCCATCCCCTTCAACAGATTTCTACCTTTGTCATCCCCCTTTTTTATACTTATTTTCAATATCTCCCTGTGTATTAGTCACTTCTCTCATGCCTACTCATTCCTATGTCTCCCCATCCTCAAAAATTCCTCATTTGAATGCTTCTATTATATCCCATATCTCTCCTGCCTTTTGTGGCTAAACTTCTTGAGGGGGCTATCTACAATACATGCCTCTACTTCTGATCCTCTCACTCTACAGTCTGGTTTCCAATTTCATCATTCAAATGAAAACGCTCTCTCCTAAATTACTAAAGATCTAATTGCCTCATCCAAAGGCCTTTTCTTAATCTTCATTCTCTTTGTCACCTCTGAAACCTTTGACACTATTGCTCATTCCTTTTTCTTTGACAGTCATAGCTTTTTAGGAAACTACTCTTTCTTGGATCTCCCACCTATTCAATCACTTTTTTTCATCTCCTCTACTGGATGTTCATCCAGTTCATACCTACTAAACATGGATATCCCTAAGGATATCCATGTCTCAGGACTTTTTTTCCTTCTATAATATTTAATTTGGTGATCTCATCAACTCCCATGGATTCCACTGTCATCTCTATGCTGATAATTTCTTAAATATACTTATCCAGCCCTAACCTCCCCACTAACTTCCAGTCTTACATTTCTAACTATTAGACATCTCAAATTGAGGTCCTGTGGATATTTTAAATTCAACATGTCTGAAACTGAACTCATTTTTCTCCCCAAATTGTCCTCCATTCTAATTTTTTCTCTTATTATAAAGAGCATTACCATATTCCCAATCCCCTAAATTCGCAATCTTTGTGTCATTGTTAACTCCTCACTATCCCTAAACCCTCATATTCAATCTATTGTCAAGATCTGTTGATTTCATCTTTGCAACATCTCTCAAATATGCCCCCTTCTCTCCTCTGACACTGCCACAACTGTATCACAAGCTTGTGCCTGCTACAAGTTTCTCCTCATTCCAGTTCATCTTCCATTCAGTCACCTTAGTGAGTTTCCTCAAGTCTATACAATCATGTCAACATAAACTCTAGTCGTGCTCTATTACCTCCATGATTAAATATAAATTCCACTTGTTTAGTCTTCAAAGCCCTTGATAACATTGGTCTTTAACCCCCTTAATCTTTATAGTCTTGTTATACCTTTCTCTCTCTCTCTCTCTCTCTCTCTCTCTCTCTCTCTCTCTCTCTCTCTCTCTCTCTCTCTTTTCTACCTACCTCCCCAGTTTTTCTGTACCCTGTCTGGTGACACTGGCTTCCTTGATGTTCCTCAAACAAGACTCCCTATTTCTCAGCTCCAGGCATTTTTTATGGCAATCCTTCATACCTAGTTTACTGTCCCTGCTCGTTTCCTTCTGGCTTCCTTCAAGTCCTTGCTAAAATTCCACCTTCTATAAGTAGCCTTCCTCATTCCCACTAAACTCTAATGACTTGCCTTTGTTAATTAATTCTGATTATCTTGTATATAGCATGTTCGTACTTAGTTGGTTGTGTGTTGTCTCCCTCTTATATTGTGAGTTCATTGAGGGCACTTAACATAGTTTCTGGCACAAAACAGGCACTTAATAAATGATTATTGACTGACTGACTGAAGTAAGCAATTAGAGAATAACTCACCCAAGAAACAAGGGGATGAAATAAACTTTTGAATTAGAAGTAGGAAAATCAAAGATTGACTGCCAATGGACTTTTCTTCTAAAAAGATGAATGAAGAAAGAAAGGTGTTATTTACCAGACTGATGTTTCCCACTAATCTCAGGGCTTGCTGGTCACTCTCTCACTCATCCTGGGTTCTATGTGGTTTTTATTTTAAGCTTTTCAGCTATATCTTTCTATAGTTCACTCTTCTCCAAGTTTCAGGCTCGACCAAGTATAATCTCCTCTTCAACTTTTTGTCTAATAACTAGGAATCGTGTTCCTTGTGAAGAAGAATAAAGAAACAATAGCTTTGAGCTCACTATATATTACAACTATCTCAGAGTGCTGCATCCAAGAAACTCAAACTTCAATTTGAATCGCTCCAGTTCTTATTGTGCTGCTGCTGCTGCTGTTGCTTTGTGGAACAAGGTAGGTCAAATCAATGTCATTCTTAAGTTCAAGAAATCAGGTAATTTGACTTTGAGAGGCCTTTTTGAACAGAATTCTAACAATGTTTTTTAATATTTCCTGAAGAAAATATTCCGGGTACACCTGTGTGAATATTTTGTCAGAAATAATTATGGAATATGTAATAATATGAATATATACTAATTAATGCAAAGCCCTGTGGAGCTGCCAAAAAGTTAAACAATTTGCCACAATTGGATATGGTGCACTGTTGTTCTGCTGGATCAAGTTTAATTAAAGCTAATGACTCCAACTGGAGGAAGGGTCTTAAGGAGATTACATTATAGAATTGATGTTGAGTGATACTTTTTTTTTTGGAGGGGGAAGGCAGGGCAATTGGGGTTAAGCGACTTACCCAAGGTCACACAACTAGTATTGTGTTAAGTGTCTGAGGCCAGATTTTAACTCAGGTCTTCCTGAGTCCAGGGCTGGTGCTCTATTCACTGCACTACCTAACCACCCCTAGAGTGATACTTCTACATTAAAAAGTTATGAGTTGGGGGTAGAATCAAGATAGTGGAATAGAAACAGGGCCTCCATGCAGCTCCAGCTCCCACCCCCTCCAATTCATGTAAAAGGTGACTCTGAGCAAACTTTGGAGCTACAGAACCCACAAAATGATGCAGAGAAGCTAACCTCCTGCCTAGGACAGCCTGGCAGGCTGGCAGAAATTGGCCAGCTCAGGGCTCTGGGAGCTGACCCCAGCACTCCCCCAGGAAGAAACAATTTGAATGTTGTGGAAACACAATTAGGAAAACACAGGATCTGGCAGCTTCTGAGGGATCGAAGGACTTGGAATATGATATTCTGGAGGGGAAAGGAGCTGGGATTAAAAGCAAGAATCACCTACCCAGCAAAACTGAGTATCATGTTTCAGGGGGAAAATATGGTCATTCAGTGGAATGGAAGACTTTCAAGCATTCTTGATGAAAAAAAAAAAGAGTTGAATAGAAAATTTGACATTCAGATACAAGAAGCAAGAGAAGCATGAGAAGGTAAACAGGGAAAAGAAATCATAAGGAACTTATCAAAGTTGAACTATTTAGATTCCTACATGGAAAAACAATAATTGTAACTTATGAAATTTTTCTCAGTTTGAGAATAATTGAAGGGAATAGAAATGTATACACACACACACACACACACACACACATATACATATATGTCTGTATAGGAGGTTATATAGGCATATGAATACATATGTGAATGTGTGTATATATGTATATAGATATACATAGAGGGCACAGGACCAATTTAATGGGAAGGGATGATATTTAAAAGGTGAAATCAAGAGTTGAGAGAGTAATATAATGAGAGGAGATGGGGAGAGACAGAATGGGGTAAACTATCTCATATAGAAGAGGTAAGGGAAAATTGTTACAATGGAGGAGAAAAACAGGAAGGCAAAAAAGAATGGGTCAACCTTATTCTCATTGAATTTGGCTTAGGGAGGGAATGACATACACACTAAATAGGCTATCTCACCCTACAGGAGAGTAGGGGGGGGAAGGGGATAAGCAGTGGGATGATGAAGGGGAGGGGACGTTGGGGGGAAGGGAAGTTGGAAGTACCCATTTTTGCAAAGGGACAGGATCAAAGTAGAGAATAGAACAAGTGGGAAGTGGCATAGGAGGTAAGGCAACATAGTCAGTCTTTCACTATATATCTACTATGTAAATGTTTTGCATAGCTACACATGTACAACCTATATTGAATTGCTTATCTTCCCAGTAAGGGTGGGTGACAAGGGAGGAAGAGAATGAATCTGAAATTCAAAGTTTTAAAATCAAATGTTTAAAGATATATATACTATTATCAATATTATTTTACATGTAACTAGGAAATAAGATATACAGGCACCAGGGCATAGAGATCCACCATGCCCTACTGGAAATTTGGAGGGGTTATGGGAGAAGATATGGGAGAGCACAGATTGGAGGAGGAGATATTTAGTGGGATATCTATTTTGGGGTGGTGGGTAGGAGAAAAACGGGGAGAAAATTTGTAACTCAAAATCTTGCAGAAATGAATGATGTAAACTAGAATTAATAAAGCATTTGATTAAAAAAGTTATGAGTTATTCATTATTGCAGACATATTCCATACATTACTCCAAAGTCATAAATGGTGATACTTTTTACCTGAGGCAAAGATAGTTCTGGGTGGGAGAGTTGGCAGAGTTAATACAGAGAGAAAATCTGATTATAGGCACAGTTCTGTGAAGAATGGGTAGAGTTTATCCCCTGTAATTCTGATGCTTGACCCTGAAGGAATTATTGAGGAAAAGAAGGAGATAGGTGCTGTAAGTGACAGGATCCTGGGAGTGCTGAGACCCATTTTTAATGTGATAAAACAGGCCTGTAGAGGACTTAGGAGTAAGACAAAGGGGTCAGGTTAAGCCCAATAGTGTTGTTGCACAAGTTAAAATATCCTTCGATAATGCATCTTTTGCCTATAGAGGGATTTGTTTTAGCAAATCCCTCACTACATTTAAGATAATGCCTGATTTGCAACATTAAAACAGCAACTAGCTCCTCAGGAACACATTTATGGCACAGAGAAAATTTCATCTTCATGATGCTAAAAATGCAACATTGCGTTAGAGCTTTGTAGACTTTTTCAGTACGGGACACAATTATTTAGAGTAGTTTCCTCCCTTTGAAGTTCCCCACACCAGTGAAATTATAAGTTTAGACCCTATTACTCTGTGACAGTCTGGCCTCATCCTAACTTTCCAGCGTTTTTAAGCATTACTCTTCTTTACATACTTCATGAACTAGTCATGCTAAACTTCTTTCTATTCCTCAGGTATAATATCCCATTTCTCATTTTTGTGACCGTGCGCTGGCAATTCCCCAATGCTTAAAATGTTATTACATCCCACTTCTGTTTTTTTTTTTTCTAATCTCTAGTTTATACTTCAAGACTCAGAGCTCCACTTTCCTTGAACCTTTCATGGTTCCCTCAACTCTAAATACCTTTTTCCCCCACCAAGGTTACCTTGTATTTCTTTCTCTGTGTTTTATATATACTTACACATGTGCAAGTTCTCTTTCCCATTAGAATGTAAGTTTCTTAAGAGCAAGGACTGTTTTACTTTTGTCTTTTTATCCCCATCCTAAGAATAAAACTGGCACTTAATAAGCACTTAATTGGGTTATTGTGAAAGTCATTTTGAAATCACTAAAATTTGCTTCTTATATCAAGCAGGGCTTCTTAAATTTTTTTCACTCCCAACCCCATCAGCTTTTCTGGAATGCCATGTGAGGTCACCAACCACAGTTCAAGAAGCATTGAATAAGAATGGAGAAGATGACCTTAAAATATCAAATAATATATTTGATGTATTCACAATTCCTGTAGCTCTTTTCTTAATGTAATTTTGTGTTCACGTGAATTTCTGCACCTTGATGTTTCTGTTATAACATTGATAAATTCTGCATTTGCAAAATAAACATACTAACATTTCTCTATTTACTTTGTAGCATTATTCTGAAGGTTAAACAAAATTAAGGTTCTTAACAAGTTATGTTAGGTTTTATTATCCTAAAGTACTAGCTTGTTATACATTAGTATGAAAAAACCCCAAATGCTTTCCTCATAAGTAGGTGGCCATCTTGCTAAATTCTTATGTAATATGCAAATAATGACTTTTAAGTGAGGTATATTTCATTGATACAATTCAGAGTAAAAACTTATAAAAAGTTTTGCCCTATATTGCCAGTATATCAAAGAGTTCTGTGATTTTTGTCTCACTGCTGACACAAATGTCAACACTTGATGAACCCTAGTGGACAGTATTATCAGTTGATAATGCCCCACAAATTCATTGTAATATTTATTATCTAGAGGTCAACATTCTGTTAGTGGGGTTTCTTGCAATGAGCTAGGTTAGTTCTCAGATGATAAACAAAATCTGTCACTAATCCCTAAACATATACTCAAAGTCTACACAACTTAATAGGTCATTCTGTAACTTGTATTCCATTGATATCATCTTAAAAAGCCACCTCTATGCTATGATGAAGTATGGAAATCTCTTATTAAAGGATTCATTATAATATGGATATCCAAATGATTAAACTACTGTATGAACAGAAAAAACACCAAACTGAACTGAAAAGGAAAGTGAAAATCTGCAACCTTTCAAACCAACTTCCTCAACTTCTAAATAGTTCACTATAAAAACTGTTAATGGGCTGCACTCCAAACATTAAAGATAGTTATCAATGCTTCTTAAAAATGAAAACTGGGAAAAGTATGCTTCCATATCACTTAAAGAAAAATTACATTATTTGAAAATAAGGAAAAAACACAAAAACATTATTTGAAAAATAATTTGGAGAAGTGAAATTATGCGAAAAATGGTTACTAGATGTCTTCTGTTTTTTCTATAAACTGTAGAAATATCTTTTATGCCTTTTTCAGTTATAAGAATAACCTGACTAAGCTATTAATGCAATGATGCTAAAATTGAGAAGTAATCAATGATTTCATGTAATCAATAATAAGTTGCAAAAACCATTAAATGCTATTAAATGAATAATTAACATTATTAAAAGTCTATAATTGCCCATATTCACCATAAATAATGCCATAAAAACCATTGAAATCAGACCATTCATAGATAAATATAAATAATCTTTAGTATAGTTGATCTATTCATTTGTCTGCTCTAATGATGTGTGGATTATAGCCAAATGATTTTGACAACAATCAATATTGATTTTCAGGAATTGGGAAAGAAATAGATTTGCCATACATAAGCATGACAAAAACGTCCATCCAGTCCCCCAAATAAGGAAATCTATATAATATTCTAAGTTACTTTAGAGTGATTGAGCAATAATCAAAAATAAATAATCAATAATTTGAAAAATTAACTGTCATATTAATGATAGTGAGCTTAAAATTTCTTATCTTATGATGGCATCATATAGTTAATTCAAATGATAAGAATAAAGACTTGAATTGGTAAATAGCTTAAAAATTTTCAAGTTCATATATTATTATTTCAATCATAATAGCTTCTTAAAATTCTTATTAAGGATTAGGCGGAAGGCACCATGATATGGTAGAAAAAGTATTAGACATTGAGTCAGGGAATCTGAGTTCTAGTCCTCACTCTGCACTAACTAGCTATTTGACTCGAGCAAGAAACTTAATTTCTATAAGTTTCAATTTATTCATCTTTAAAATTATTGTTAAATTATGTGATTCCCTTACAATTCTCAAGTCCTATATAATAATTCCATCATATGCTTTGATTCTGTTATTCGAAAGGTGTAACATAAATGATTTACAAAGAATGAAGGTAACCTGAAGAATGTGTTTCATATTGAATACATTATAGGGAAAAACCATCAAGGTCAAAATGTTCATGTCATGTTCTTTCCATCCCCTAGTGCTGACTGTGAACGTTCTCCTCAGATAAAACTACATCCCTGGCCATCCTTTCCAGTACTGTTTGTGCCTTTTCCCATATCTTTGAACTCAATGGGTCTAGTAGGGAAGTAAAAATATTTCTTGCTCCATATCATCACCTCCATATTCTCTTATTGCCATCAGTCAAGGCCCTCTCCTTTGAAGTTCCTGCTATTCAAATTTATAACTCAATTCAGCTCCTGGTGACCACTGCCTATCAACTCCCAAGACATTCTTCTTCCTGCCTCAGTGAGTTGAGGGCCTGGTTCACATTCTCTCTCCAGTCCAGTTCCTGCTAAGAGATTTCAGAATGCATATTGATTCCCCTTCTAAGGCTTTATCTGTCAGTTCTTCAAAATGTACTTGGCCCCCATGATTTTTTCCTGCATGCTGACAGCTACCAGAGATATGGTTATACTCTTGATTTTACCATTACCCACAAATATTCTCTTTCCATATTTAAGAACTCTGAAACTTCGATGTCTTATTATAATCTATTATTCTTTACTTCAATTCTCCCTATAACTTATTTCTTCTGAACCTTTTAAATCCCTCTACTTCCAAGCATTTTTTAAAGAATTTATTCATTTGCTTTTTTGGAGGGGGTAGACAGGAAAATTGGGGTTAAGTGACTTGCCCAAAGCCACAGGGCTAGAAAGTGTTAAGTTTTGGAGGCCAGATTTGAACTCAGGTCCTCCTGACTCCAGGGCAGGTGATCTATTCACTGTGCTAAGTAGCCACCCTCCTCCCTAGCATTTTTCCAAGCCTTCACCCCTTATCTACTTACATCCTCATTCCTTTCCTTCCTTGATCCTTTAGTAAATAAATTCAATTTCCTATTATCCTCTACTCTTTAATTTCCTTTTGTAAACCTTTAGTAAACCAATCAATTCCATATTATCCTCTACTCTCTAATTTCAAGATTCTCATACCTTGTTAAACCACAGCACTAAATTATTCCCATCATCCATGATCTTTACTCCTAATTAAAAGTGGCTGGCCAGAGCAGAAGAAAGTTACAAGTACCATGCTGATGGGTCCACTAAAATTTGTACTAACTCCCTGTAACTCACTACAGGGTTTGAGACCTGTCAGTCACCCTCAACCTGATTTAGCCCATCTGTGAGTCAAAGGGACATCTATCCCAAGCATGTGAAAATTTCCCCCAGCAAAATGGGCAGATGGAAACAATTTGTTCCCAAAGTGTTAAGAGTTTAATTAGACATTGAAGACACCAAGGTCATCTACCAAACCCTAAGTTATCATCAGTCATCTTGAGTTTTGTCCTGTCTCTGGAAGAGAGAGTAAGGCTGGTGACTTTGTGCAGTTTTGACTCACTTAAATCCAATTCACATGCAAGTCAAGATGTCACTCCCTGATGTCATTGGTCCTCTTTGAAAACAAAGAATGAACAATAACAATAATGCTATCAAATCTCAACTAGGCCTGTCTTGAAGAAAAGAATTCCTTCCATTTATCTCTAATTGGTGTTTTTTAAATACATAAGGTTTTTTATGAGCTTGATAAATAATTAAGACATATGACCCATTCCACATAAAAGGACAGAAAAAAGGAAAGGAATATGAAACCTTGAATTTAACATGTACAATTTATTTGTTTTTTTTAAGTATACATAAAATTTAATATGAGATTACTAACAGAATCCTTCTTGTCTGTGTCTCATTCTGAACTCTACCTTTTTTATCCCACTTACTACAATTGCTTTTCCACATTCTCACTCTTTCCTCAAGCTTCCCACATCACCTTTATCTCTTCTAAATTTCTTCCAAACCTCTGCAATCTGGTTTCTGACCCAACCATTCAGAAGAAACTGTTCTGTTCAAAGTTCACATATCTCAGTATCCAAATCTAATGTCTTTTTCTTAATCATTCTTCTAGGAATCTCTTCAGTATTTTACTATTGACATTTTTCCTGCTAGATAGTATATCCTTAATCTATGTATTCAGGATAGCTTTTTCTTGGTTCTTCATCTATCTGTCTGATTTCTAGTTATACAAACACTGCTTATTGTTATGACCATTAAGCATGGGTGTATCCCTAGGCACTCTTCTCTTTTCCCTTTCAGTTCTCTCACTTGGTGATCTCATCAGTTCCCAAGGATTTAAGTTCCCAAGGATCTCTATGCAGATGACTCCTAGAATGATATGTCCAATGCTATCTAGAATGATATGTCCAATGATATGTCCTAAGGCTGCCATTTTCCCAATCACCCAGGCTCATAACCTCTAATATCTTCTAGAATCCTCACTCTCATTGTCCTCTTACATCCAAAGAGTTGCTGTATCTTGCCATTTCTTCCTCCACAGTATTTCTTATATACACTCCTATCTCTCTACACACAAATTCATGACCCCATGTTAGGATCTTATCATCTCTTGAAGCTTAGAGTATTATAATAGCATGCTAATTTTTTCTGCTTCTCTCAAATCTCCTATTTTAACCTATTTTTCGTATAGTTTTCCAAAGTGATATTCCTAAAGAATAGATCTAATCATATCATCCTCTTGCTCAATAAATTCCAATGGTCTTTTATTACTTTCAAGTCAAATAAATAATAATTAGAGCTGTCATGTATATATCATTTAAAATTTTTCATATTTGTAAACTACTTTGGTCCTCATAACAATCCTGGAAGGTAGATGCTATTATAATCCCAATTTTATAGCTGAGGAAACTGAGAATGAGAGAAGTTAAGAAATTTGCAAAGGATCAATACAACTAATAAATGTCTGAGGCATAATTTGAGCTCAGATCTTCCTCACTCAGAACTTATTTCTCTTTCATTAGGTGACATAGCAGCCTCTAAGTTAAAGTTACTGTGTGAAATACCCTCTACAATCCTTTCTAAATCCAAACCTATGTTCTTACATAGCCTACCTAATGTTGCTTTAGTTTTGGGGCCAGCTACATTACTCTAATGAATCACATGGAGCTTACCATTATCTAAATCCTCCAAATTTTTATTCATGTTTTTTTCCACAAAGAATTATCATCATAGATCTAGAGCTGAATGGGATATAAGAAGCCTAGTCTAACCCCCCCACCCGTCTTTTTAGAGAGAAAGAAACTGATGAACTGCTCTGTTGTCCTTATCTTGTTTCTGTAAAGGTGATTTAAAAAAAAAAAAAAACTTTATATTATTTGAATTAAAATTTGCCATGTTATATTTGGCCCATAAATCTAGTCTATTGTGATTCTTCTCGATCCTAATTCTATTATTCTCATCTCTTTGTCATAAGTAAATTTGATAAACCTGCTAACCATGGCTTCATCCAAGTCACAATGAGATTGCAGCAATCCCATCTGCAAATTATCATCCATTGTACATTTTAATTCCATCTTAACTGTGGGGATTTTACCCTTTCCATTCTGAAGATTAAAGAAAAACACAGGCATAGTTGCTTTGATTTCTTTCCTTTTTGTCTATCAATATACATTCTTCTCCATTTAACAAACATATCCTCATTTTATTCTTCTTGTTCCAAAATTACCTTAATTAATGAAAAAGGAAGGAGAAAAAACAACTTTCTATGGCTATTAGCATTCTCCAAAGCTAAATTCTTATTCTTGCTTTCATATTATTGTCAGAATCTTTTTACTCTTTTGGATTTATCTTCAGTTAGGTGATCCTCCTTCCTTCTGCTGTGGATGACCTTTTAAGATCTGAGTTTTCTGGAGGCTTGGAGAAGTAGTGAAGGTGAATATGAGAATATGAGGATTAGATTTCTCATTTTATCAACTTGAATGGCTAATTCATGCCTTCCAGACATCTAAATATTGCAAGAAAGTATTGTTTCCTACTTTTTGTTCCTCATTCTAAAGCTCCCCACTTCAAATGTCTGTGTCTTTCAGAAGACTGATGGGTAGGGGCGGCTAGGTGGCGCAGTGAGTAAGACAGCTGGCCTCGGAGTTGGGATGACCCGAGATCAGATCCGGCCTCAGAAAATGAGCACCCACGCATAAATAATGACTAGCCGTGTAACCTTGAGCAAGTTACTTAACCCCAATTGCTTAAAAAAAAAAGACTGATGGGTGAAGAGTTAGTTTATGTATGAAACATTTACTTCTTCAGAGTTCCAGGAAATTGAATGATGAATAAATATGTTTCCCATGCAGTCTGTATGATAGTTCAGAAAACCTTTGTGGCTTTCTGGACGCAGCTATTCTCTTGATGGGCAAAACACATTTCTCTTTCTCCTTTCTTGCATAACCATTAATTTCTGGAATCTTATATGCCTGCAATATCCTATGCTAGTCATGACTATCTTACATGTGTTTCAAGGGCTTGGGGCAGAGGAGGTTAAAGTGGAGGTACCCATGGAATATGTTTGATGATGGACCTACAAGGGCCACAGGATATGCACAGGCCTGTGCTCTGAGCTCTTCTGGAAAAACAAAACAAAGCAAAAACATGTGCTTTGAACTTTTGTAACAACAGAGGCATCTAGTTGTTTCCTTTGTACTCCTCCCTCCTCATCCTGTTACAGGGGCCTAGAACGAAGAAGACTGGCCACTGATCAGCAGGAATTGACCATTTGATGGTCTTTAAATGAAGGTACAATTTGCTCTCATTATCTTCTTCATTTCACCTGAATATGTGGCTTGGATTGCAGTTCTTCTCTGGACTCCACTTGATGGGAAAGACAATGGATTCTTCTTTTTTTTTCTCCTCCTAATACTTCCACCCCTCTTTGCATCAGCCTCACTACGAATTGCAACTTCCTAGCAAAGACACGTGTTTGTCTAGATGAGCTTGGATCTCAGAGTCCTAATTGACTCTTATGTTTTGCACTTCTTGCCTTGAATTTGGGACATCAAATATTTATCCTGAGAGAGAAGTTTCTAGCCTTGGCTTCCACCTCATGAAACTGAGAGGTCTACTCACCTCCCTAGATTCCTCAGTCAGTGTAGGCTGCCCTGTAAGAGGCTCTATCTGCAGTTACTACAATATTTCTCAGAAAAGAGACCCACTGAAAGAAGGATGAGCAAAAGCTTAGCTATAGCTTGCCAGGAGATATTGACCCTGAGGGATTTGGGACAGTACAGAATTGTGAAATGGATAAAGAAGTGAAGGTAAAATGCCTGTTTAATAGTCCCCTAAATTATCTCATTTTTTTTTTTGAGGGTAATTGGGATCAAGTAACTTGCCCAAGGTCACACGGCTAGGTTTTTGTTTGTGTGTGCGTTAAGTGTCTGAGGTCGGATCCAAACTCAGGTCCTTCTGACTCCAGGGCTGACACTCTACTCACTGCACCACCTAGCTGCCCCAAATTATCTCATATTTTAATGCTGTGAATATCAAACTTTGGGGAGAGTATGATAACAGGTTATGATTTCACACTTTAAATCTTTTTCAAAGCCTAATTATGTCTTTTGTGTTTTAAAAAATTTTGTTGTGTTTGTTTGGGGTGAGGGTAGGGAAATAAATAGCTGCCCTAGATCTGATTCAGTTTATACATTGAGTACCTTTCTAGACATGACATTCTTATTCCCTTTTGGGGAGACCCTAGTCATAAGAAAAAGGTAAGTTTTAAGTGATTATAGGCATAGTTTTACTCTGGCGTTTCACTCTGTGATGAACCAGATACCATGAGAAGGAGCTTTGCCCTTTCTATAAGGATCAATTTCTTCTAGGAACTCTTAGTGAAAGAGGGAAGCCCATATCTCTGGGCTAGTGCATCCTTGCTCATTAATACCTCTCTGCTTGTGTGGGAAGTCAACCTACAAACTTGGACAAGACCCTGTCCCTCCTTATAACCCCATAATCCTTGTCTGCATTGCTGCCAATATGTAATAAATGAAGAAAGGCCAATATGTTTCAGTCATTAGCAGAATAATTAAAACTTTGTGTAATGATGTAATAGGTCAATAGACTCCCTTTTCTTGCCATGTGAATGATCATGTCCAAAGCTCTGGCTAAGTGCTTTTGTCCCTTCCCTATTCTTCCTACTTCCATTTTGATGGCATCAGACCTAGTCTTGAGAGTGAATACTGCCTTGTATCCTTTCCTTCTTGCTGCTGCTTCCTCCTCTCATGTTTAAAGTCTTCTGTATTTCTTGTTAAGCTATATAGGTTTCCCTTTAGTGCACAAAAATATAGGACTATTCTTTTGAACATAGAGTTAATGATTGAAGTTCCCTTTTAGGCCCCAAATGGACTGCAACAGTCTGAATTCATTGTCAGTCACATTTAGTTATTTCCTACAAAGGCTATTTAGGGAATATTATCCTCCAAAGCCACACTGACAGCAATAGTATGTTGACTTAGGAGCTAGCCAGCTAGGAGAAACAGAATAAGGGACTGATGGGATAATCAATTTGCATTGTTATCATGCAACAGTAACTGGACAGTAACCCTGACATCTTTCAACATGACGTATTTTGGGCCTGTGAATAACAGGAACAAAATTTCAAAGCCTTATCTAACCAATGAGTCAATTCCAGTGTGGTTTATAACTAAAGTGAGGAGCCACTCACCAATTCTTGAATACTTTTTTTTTTAACATACCAAGACAAAAACAAATTCAAGTTAACTATTTTATTTCCTCTCCTCTGTGCCTGTTGAAATGGAATGACCAATCAATGTTCAGGGTTGAATTAAGAGGCACAGGAAGTGACTACATGAGAAAATATATTTACATGGTGAAATAAGGTTTATTGGAAGGATACAAAAGAGCAAGTGTCATTCAACAGATTCTTGTTCTGGTAGAAATAGCCCCAGAAGGCCTTGAGAAGGCAACCAAATTAGTGAACCATCATTCTGACCCTAGATTCCTGGGGACAGGTAAATTTTATCAATGAAATAAATAGGAAATGTGAAGGTAACAGTCAGAACCAATACCCTACCCACAATCTCCTTTGGAGCAGAGAAGACTTTATACTCCTAAAAGAAGACAGTGTAGAAATATACTAGCAATGTCCTTGTCACCAGTCTTGTTCAGGAAACTTTAAGGTGAGGAAAAAATTCATGAGGAACTTATGATAGAAATAAAATGACATCTTTTGGGATGGGACTAAAGGAGTCAAGGGAAAAGTAGCCAAAGTAGAAAATCATACGCTCAGGGCATGAGGTCTCTGATTGTTAAAGGGATAACTACAATGAGTTAGTCAAACATGCAACTACTGTCTACCAAAGACAAATTGTGATATGTGAACAAATGAAGAACTTAGAAGATATATAATATTTATTGTTATAATTTATAATTGTGGAGGTGGGATTGTGATGCCTTAGATCTTCCTTCTTTTTTCTTTCTTTTTGGAGGGCAATTGGGGTTGAGATCACATGGCTAGTTTTTTTAATAAGTGTCTGAAGTCAGATTTGAACTCAGGTCCTCCTGACTCCAGGGCCAGTGCTCTATTCACTGTGCCACCTAGCCACCCCGATCTTCCTTCTTAAATCCAATTTCTACTTCAATGGCAGTGATTAGCTATATATGAGAAAATATCCACGCCAAATATTTATTTTCTAAAGACAACCATTGCTTTCACAGATTCCCTTGAAATGCATTCTGTTTCAACCTATTTTTGCAATATAAACCATTATATCCATATTATCTTGCATAGAATTCACAAGCGGTTTGAGAATTTTGATTCATACTTCCACATAAGATTGACCCCTTTTTTTCTACATAGAGGTAGATTTTTGGAGGTGGGCAAAATTGCATAATGAAATATCAGTTTACAATTTTCTTGATTATCTTCATTTCTAGCTCACATTCCTTAACTGATTAAATGTTCCACTACTTATCATCATAGCATAGCTATGCATCTAGAAATACACCAAAATGTCACTGTTCTCAGAATGCTCATGAAAGGATTCTTTGCTCTGATATTTGATATTTACCTTAATTTTCAACAGCAGAGCAATGAGGAAAGACTTCAATAAGCTATGCTAGTTCTTGGACCATGATTTAGAGTTTTCAACATTTAATTAATGTAATGTATATAGTGAGCAGTACAAATAGTTCTAGTATATATGATACACTGTGAGGTTTTTGAAAATATTGCTATTATTTCTAGATAAAACAGCAATAATAACATACATAGAAAGGTTATATTTTAAATCCTAGGTAATAAAGATATGGCTTGAGCCATATAGCATCCAACCACAGGCATGATTACACAGAAGCCAGATTTAATGACAAGAAAACCTAAATACGAATAAATTCAAACTTCAGGACAGTATCAAAGATCCACTTTACTTTAATACTGTTTATTTGGAACTTGGGAGACAAACTGAATTAAGAAAATGCTTATGAACTCAAACTTCTTCAAAGCTTTCTAAACATTACTTTTATTCAATTGTATTCATTGTTCCCTCCCTCTCCTCCATTTTATTGAAAGGTAGGAAAGTAGTTATAAAGAGGTAGAACAAAAAGCCAGCCAGATAACAAGAACTCTAGGAGGGCTTCCTGAGGTCATTGGACCTAGAGTCAGAAGGGACTTTAGAGGTCATCCAGCCCAGCTTCCTCATTTTACAGAAGAGAAAAGGAAACTGAATCTTCAACATAAAGTAATTTACCCCATGTTGATCATTTAGCAAGTAGCTGAAGGAGAATTCAAACTTGGGCCTAAGATTTGGGGGCTCATCTTGAGAAGATGGTGGAGCAGGTAAAAAATTTCCAGGCTCTTCAGATTTCCTTCACAAACAGAAAATCACTAAGAAATGAACAAAGAGCAACAAAATTAAAGGGGTAAAGCATTTGTCCTCCTAGGACATCTTGAGAGCCTGAAATGGACACTTGGACAGAATCAACAGGCCAAGACCATCAGTAATCGAATTCAGGAAGCGTTTATTAGCTGGCCAGCGGCAGTCCTAGGCATAGAGTCCCAGGAGCTGCACTGAACCCCAGTAGACACACAGTTTAAATAGTCAAAGACCACCATCATATCAGGAGTAACAATAATGGGGCAGACTGGTCAGGCAGATATCATTCAAGTGCAGGATGTGGGCTGGGGCAGGCTGTTCATGACTGATCAAGCCGAGGGGAGGATTCTTGAGTTCCAGGAATTCAGGGTACAAAGATGGGCCCCTCGTAAGGGGTGAAATGTCAAGGCTTACTACTTCAGTCAGGCAAGATATCATGCAGGTGCTGGGGGCACACTGGGTTCCAGGAATTCAGGATACAAAGATGGGCCCCTCGTAAGCCAGTGAAATGTCAAGGCTTACTACTTCAAGCCAGGGGCTGAGGTTTGGCCTGCCTGGGGTATAAACACCTCCAATGAATCAACAAACAATAGGCCCTCGGGGAATCAGACTATAAGCCTCAGGAAATTTCACCTCAGGAACTTTTCCCTCCTGAACTTTTATCTAAAAACAGCAGAGGCTGAGTAGGGGAAGCTTGAAGGGAACCCTGCTATTTCAGGAACCTAACTTTGCTGATCAGATGTGATCACTGGCTGTGACCTTGGGTGAGGAGGAGTGTACACAAGTCCAGTGAATACAGTACTGCAGGGAGCAAGAAAATTTTGGGAACAGCATGACTGGGGCTTAGGGGAGGAAGAAAGGAGTCCCAGAGGTTGAGCGCCTGGACAGAATTCAGAAATCAACAGTAAAAAGGACCTTAGGCCTAGGGCAACAATACCTACAACTCGGTATTAAAAATTTGGTAATAATATATTAAGCTGCTGAAAATAAAGTAAGACAAATAAATGAGCAAGCAAAGGAAGAACAACCTGACCAATGAGAGCTACTTTGATATAAAAGAAGATCTGTGTTCATATTCAGAAGAAAATAGTGAGGGAAATAAAGGTCATTCATATCCTAAAGAGAAACATCAAATGGTCACAAGCACAAAACGAAATCTTGGAAGTACCTAAAAAGGAATTAAAAAATCAGAGAGAATGAGGAAAAATTAGGGAAAAAAATGAAAGCAATTCAGAAAATTATGAAAAGTTAACTAATTAGAATAAGAGATGAAAAATAGTAAGGAAGAAAATAAAAAGGAATTCATAAGAGAGAATTAGGAAAAATTAGAAAAACAATGAAAGCAATCCAAGAAAAGTATGAAAAGAAAGTTAACCAATTAAGAAAGGAGTTATAAAGTCTTAAGGAAGAAAATAACTCCTTGAAAATGAGAATTGGGCAAGTGCAACCAATTGAAATTATAAGACACCAAGATATAATGAAACCAGAAAAATTGAAGAGAATCTGAAACATCTCATTAGCAAAATAACTGATCTGGAGAACAGATTGAGGACAATATAAGAACTTTGGGGCTACTTGTAAGTTCTGATAAAAAAATATAGATACAATATTGCAAGAAATAAAGAATATTGTCCTTAAGTTCTAGAATGAGGAAGTAAAGTAGAAATACAAAAACATCCACTGATCACCACCTGAAAGAAATCCTTAGAAGAAAACTTACAGGAATGTGATAGTCAAGTTTCAAAATTCCTAGGTTAAAGAGAATATATTGCAAGCAACTAGAAAAAAAATTAATACTGCAGAAAAACAATCAGGATTTCATAAGACCTAGCAACTTCTACACTAAAACTAGTGTCCTTTCTGATATGCAATATCAGCTCCCTGCAGTTCTCATTTGAATTCTCCTTGCCTTCCTTGAAGGTTCAACATTGTTAACTGTGACATCTTTTTTCCTGTTGTGACTTTAGAGAATCATTTTTTTATGAGTGGAAAATGCAGACTTCAAGGTCACAGAAAAAGCTGCCTTGTCAAAGATGATCAAAGTAAGGCAAGCTGTAACTTTGAAGTCACCATCAACCCTTCACCCAAGGTGAAGAAAATTCACAGTGTGCAAAAAATGGTGGGGAACTGATGAGATTATTGTGAGTACATAAGAGGAAAACAGAGAATAGAAGAGGGGCAAACAGACAGACAGAAATGAGGACAGAGCAACAGAAATGGAGACAGAAACAGAATTGGATGAAGAAGCAGAAATGCTGGAAGTACTAAGAATTAAATTCAGAAAATTTGATTATTGCTGTAGTCTTTTCTTGGCTACAATCTGTTCTCAAAGTCTTTTGGAACCAAAAACAAGAATGAGAAAGAAAAATAATATGGTTTTAAAGTTCCATTTCTTGATCTTGCTTCCTTTTCTTCAACTACTTTTGTTTGTTTGTTTGTTTGTTTGCTTTTTTAGATAAAGTCTCACTCACACTGAATAGTAGGAAGACTGGAGATTTGCTGGCCAATCTTCTGATAACTGTCTGACCACAGGTTTACTCTGTGTCTAGGTTAAGGGTTCTTAATATGGGCTTCATGGATCCCAAAGGATCCGTGGATAGATAATGGGTTTGTAAACTTGAATAAGAAAAAAATATGCCTTTAATTTCACCAACCTTTAATTGAAATTTTATAGGCAACAAACCATAGTAATATTAGCAATACCTATGACTTTGTCACCAATAGAAATCACAGATATTTTTATATCATATTTCAGTTGTTGCATATATTCCAAAATATTAAGTTCATCACTACTTCAAATTGGCTGTAGTTATTAGATGTTTCACTAGATTGTACCTGATCTACAGATGCTATTCTTAACGGGGGCTAATGAGGTATAATACAATTTGTACACCAGTATAATACAAATGATAGAAATGAATTATTTAACATATGGAACACTTTAAAATTAATTTAACAATGCCCAGAGGAGCAAAGAGAAAGGATCAGTCTTTAGGGGATTTCCAGTCTGCTGGAAAGACTTAACTGACAGTGACTCTGTCTTTGGATGTAATCTTGGTGGAACAAAAACTATGTAGGAACTCAGGTAAGTTTTGAGTTAGTTTCCTCTCTCTTCCCACTCAATCCTCTGTGTCTTCAAAGACTGAGGTAGAGATTATACCGTCAACTTGTTGGGGAAAATGTTTATATATTATATATTATATATGTTATTGCTATGTCTTAATCAATAAACATTTATTAAGTACCTGCTATGTGCTATGTACTGGGAATACAAAGAAAGACTGATCTCAAAGAAATTCAGGGTTGTGGAACCTGCAGTCTAGAGGCAACATGTGACCCTCTAGGCCCTCAAGTGCAGCCCTTTGACTAAATCCAAACTTCACAAAACTAATCCCTTTAATAAAAGAATTTGTTCTGTTAAACTTGGACTAAATCAAAAGGCCATAACCAAGGTTGGGAGATGTCACTAGAAAGTCACATGTGGCCTTGAAGCCACAGATTCCCCACCCCTGGTTAGTCTAATGGTGGAACAACATGAAAAGAACTAAATACAAATAAATTATATACAAGATAAATTAGAAAAAACACAGAGAAGACATTAGAATTAAGGGGATCTGTGAAGTAAATATCCCTTTCTAAAAGTCAATTGATATTGGGTTTAAATAAAACTAGGGAACTAGCCCATGAAAATGAGAAAAATACAACTGGTATGGGGTGCAGTGGCAATGTGAAGCTTATGTCAGTAGACAAGAAATACTCTAATGCCCTCAGAGTATCCAAGAACCCTGAGAGTGAAGATAAAGCTTGCAGGCCTTGGAGAGAATGTTAAAAGAACACATTTGTTATATTGTCACTTAACTTCTTCCATGTAATAGTAGTACATTAGGTTAACTAAAAAGAAATAAAATCTTTCCAAAATTCATTTGTGAAACCTCAACCATCTTTATATGACCATATTATCCTAAGGATCCTGATGCAAATCCACCATGATTACTGGTAGCATTGGCAAACATCATTTCCTCTCTGGATCTCCTTAAAATCATCTTCATTCAGGTCTGGGCTTCTGGGAGTCAAAGTGGCAGAATAAAAAGTAAATCCCTTTCACCCTCCCTTATTGACCTCTGGGAACCCAGAATATATCACCCCAAGAAAAAGCTTGGAACAGTTGAGCCAGCAGAAAGATAGGGTGCAGTAGTCTTACAGTCCAGGAAGCATGGGGGATTAACAGGAAAGGTCCCTCTCACTCTGGGGGGAAGAGGAGGAGTACAGGACAGGAAGTGTCCCAGCAAGCTAGTGGCAAGCAAACCAGGTGGAGATCCTGAGCCCCAGGGTGGTGGAGTAGGCAAGCACCAACACCAGGACCCCTGATTGCCTCAGCCAGGCAGGGGAATTGGTAAACAGCAGCTTGGAAAACCATCAAGTGCTCTGGAGTTCTCCAGCAGTCAAATTTCCTAGTGCTTCTGTGCAACTCCAGGAGACAAAGCTCCAGGCAGCAGGCAGACATCCTCCATCAGTCAAACATTCAAGTGCAAAGTCTGAGTGATCAGTTATCCCCCAGGGGCCAGACTCTGCAACTGTACCCCAAAAGCTTCAGTGTTGCTGAACCCAACTTAGCATTAAGTAAGCTGCCAGACTGCTACAGCCTCCACTGCCCACACCTGAGGCCCCATAACACAAAGCCAGTGACCAGGTCCTGGGCTCCTAGCACAGGAAGCTTGTTTCAGTGTCCCCTGTGGTCCAGCAGGACAGTTCAACTCTAAATGCCAGGAATTAGGCAAACATCAAGAGCAAAATGCAGAATCAGGCAATGGCCATAGATTCTTATCACAGTGACAGGGAATAATAGCAAGGCAAAAATTCAGAAGAGGATAACATTGTCAATTTACCCATATCCAAAACCTCAAAAAAGGGAATATGAATTGTCTCAAGACCAAAAGGTATTCTTGGAAGAGATCAAGAAGGATTTTAAATGTCAAATAAGAGATGTAAAAGAAAAATTGTGAAAAGAAATGCAAGGTAAGCAAGAGAGAGTCAATAGCTTGGAAAAGGAAGACAAAAATTGACTGTGAAAAACAAGACCTTAAAAAAAAATTTTTGATTTGACAAAACGGAAAAGGAGGCACAGAAACTCACCAAAGAAAAGAACTCCATAAAAAATGGGCCAAATGGAAAAGGGAGTACAAAATCTAATAGAAGAAAACAATTTACTAAATATTAGAATTAGAAAATTGGAGGCTAATGACTCTATGAGATATCAAGAATCAGTCAAATAGAAACAAAAGAATAAAAGAAAACAGAAGAAAACATATAATACCTGATTGGTTAAACAAATGACCTGGAAAATATATCCAGGAGAGAAAATTTAAAAATTATTGGTCTATGTGAAAGCCATGATGAAAAAAAAGAGCCTGGACAGCATCTTTCAGGAAATCATCCACAAAAATTGCCCTGAGGTCCTAGAACCAGAAGATAGTCATCAAAAGAATCCCCCAATCACCTCCTAGAAGAGATCCCAAATTGAAAATGCCAAGGAATATTGTAGCAACATTCCAAAATTATCAGGTCAAAGAGAAATATTGCAAGCAGCCAGAAAGAAACAATTTTAAATATCATGGAAACAAAGTCAGGATTATGTAGGACCTTGCAGGTTCTACATTAAAAGATCAGAGGGTGTGGAATATGATTTTCCGTAAGGCAAAGGAACTTGGATTACAACCAAGGATCACCTACCCAACGAGACTGAGCATAATTTTTAAGGGAGGAGATAGATATTCAATGAAATAGGGGTGTTCCAAACCTTCTCAATGAAAAGACCAGAGCTCAACAGAAAAATTTGATCTTCAAATGTAAGGCTCAAGGGAGGCATAGAAAGGTAAACAGAAAAGAAAAAAAAGAACATGTTATTAATTAGGACAAACTGTTTACATCCCAAAGGAAGATGATACTTGTAACTCTTAAGAACTATATTGCTATTATGCCGTTTAAAAGAGGTATGCATAGAAAGAGGACGTGGATGTAAGTTGACTTTGATATGATGATAAAAATATCTAATTAAGATGTGAAAAGAGGTTGCACTGGGAAAAGAGGAAAGTAGGAGGCAGACAAGGGTAAATTACATCACAAGAAAAGGCACAAAAATCTATTACAGTACAGGGAAAGAAGGGTGGGAGATGAGAGTTATTTGAACCTTACTCTTGTCAGATTTGGTTCAAAGAAAGAATAATATAATCAGTTATGTATAGAAATATAACTTACTCTGTAGGAAGTAGGAGGGGAAAGTTGAAAGAAAAGGGTGGATAGAAGGAAGGGAAAAAGGGGGGAAGAAAAGGGAGGATGCTGATAGAAGTAAGGATAGACTGAATGAGGCACTGGTCAAAAGCAAAACTCTAGTGAGGAGGAAAAGGGAGAAAGGAGAGATAAAAGGATAAATGGGAAAAATAGGATAGAGAGAAAGACAGATAGTAAATGCAAAATGGATGATTCTAATTACATTAAATTGAAAAGATTTTGCACAAACAAAGCCAAGGCAACCAAGATTAGAAAGGAAGCAGAGAGTTGAGAAACAATTTTACAACCATTATCTCTGATAAAAGTCTCATTTTTAAAATATACAGAGAACAGAATCAAATTTTATAAGAACACACATCATCCCCCTATTGATAAATGGTCAAAGGATATAAGCAGGCAGTTTTTAGAGGAAGAAATTAAAATAATCTATAGTCTTATGAAAAAATGCTCCAAATCAGTATTGATTAGAGAAATGCAAATCAAAATAACTCTCAAGTATCATATCACACCTATCAGATTTTCTAAGATGAAAAAACAGGAAAATGATAAACACTGGGGAAGATGTGGGAAAATTGGAACACTAATGCATTGTTGATGGAGTTGTGAACTGATCCAACCATTCTGGGGAGCACTTTGGAACTATTCCCAAAGGGCTATAAAATTGTGCATTCCCTTTGACCTAGCAATATCATTTTTAAGTCTGTATTCCAAAGAGATCATAAGAATGGGAAAAGGACCCATATGTACAAAAATATTTATAGTAGTTCTTTCTGTGGTGGCAAAAATTGGAAGTTGAGGGGATGCCCATCAATTGAGGAATGGTTGATCAAGTTTTGGTATATGAATGTAATGTAATACTATTGTGTAATAAGAAATGAAGAACAGGCAGATGAGTAGAACCAGGAAAACATTGTACACAGTAATAGTCATATTGTATGATGACTGACCTTGATAGACTTAGGTCTTCTTACAATACAAGGATCCAAGAAAACTACAAAAGATGCATGATGAAAAATGCTATCCATATCAAGAGAAAGAACTTTGGAGTCTGAATGTAGATGGAAGCATTCTCTTTGTTTTCCTTTTGTTTTGTTTCTTCTTTTTTGTGTTTCTTCCCATTAGTTATAATTCTTTTTTTATATCATGACTAATGTGAAAGTATGTTTAATATGAATGTAAAAGTAAAGCCTATGTCAGATTACAAGCTTTCTTGGGGAGGAGTGAGGAAAGAGTGCGAGAAAAAATTTAAAACTCAAAATCTTAGGGAAGTGAATGTTGAAAACTAAAAATAAATTAAGTAATTATTAAAAACATCAGCTTCACTCATTGAACACTAAGCTAAAACATATGTGTGAACAGCTAATTCTCAAATTTGCTTCCTTCCAACAAGATAGGTTTTTGTATGAAGGTATAGGAGCTTGTATTTTTCTGATTTTCAGTTAGGCTCTCAAGGGGTCTGTCATGTTCCATGGTTAAAAAAAGTAGAAGAAAAAAAGAAAAGAAAACACTTTTCAAGGTGACATTCTACTTTTCTATTCATTTCTCATCTGTGATTCCAATAGCACATGTGTTCACTGTACAAGTCAAAGCAAGGCTTTATTTTTCTTAGTATTATTGCAAACTCAGTCTTTAAAAATCAAGCTGTTCTTTCTGCTTTATGTACACTAATGCTAAAAATGATCACTAAGCAATTCAGCAATCAGATGTGTTGATAATTCGGTTGATAATATGCTGCAGAATATATTCTCCCTTCTTCTTACAGCTAGGCTAAATTCACTGTGACTGAAATAGTAATCAGGCTGCTTTGTCCACAGGTCCAGAATCAGTATCTCAGAAGATTTGTGACAGGTAAACTTTATGATAAGAAATTATAATACGATCTTATTAATTGATACCAGATAGAGGGGAATACTTAGTGAATTAATGAAAAAATTAATTTACACTGTTTCAAATATAAGTTTATTCATTTGACATATAGAGATTAACTCAAAGTAGGCTGATGATGTTTTGCCTGTAGGAATTTGTCCATTTAGTAGCTGATTTGTAACTAGTCTATCAATGCTAATGTGTGTGTTTGTGTGTGTGTGTGTTCCTGAAGTCCTTTGGAAGGAATTGTGTTTTCAAACATCAAATCCTAACCAAAAGACAAATAATAAAATGTTAAACTAACTGTAACCATTCAGACTCATTAGATGAACATTTTAATGGAATGTGAATGTGTCCCTTGAGTGAATCAGAAGTGAGCTATGTCATTGAATGAATAATGATTAGGCTTAGCTATGGGTGACCTTTATTCATGAAGCTGCCTTTAGCCTTTGGGGAATGCCTTCCTGTAATGGGTCTATATGGGGTGTATGTCTCTGCTTTTCCAATTATGCCTCACATTCTCTCAAACCGACCATCTAACTGTCTCATGAAATGTCTGCTTCTGGGCAAATAACTGCTGCTCTACATCATGCCCCCGTACAGAGTGGAAGAGAAACAAAAACAACCTTCCTCTGACTTCCTGAAACTCCCTAATAGTGGTAGGATTCTTCCTTCTCTGCTGGGTTCTTGCTTAGATTGCTGTTAAGTGACTCCACATTTATGGAGAAGAATATTTCAGTGTATTTACTATGCTATCTTAGTACATACATTTTTCTAAGTGATGCATGTCCATTGGTTGACCATTAAAGAGAAAGCACACAGAAGCAGGCTTTTGAGTTCTGATTTAAGTAGGCCAAGGCCCATAGACTACTGCTAGCCCCTCAAGGAAGTTACCCCACTAGGGGATAAACCTGAAATCATGTGAATGCAATATTTAGGGGGAGGGGGAAGATGAGGGAAGGCTAATGCTAAACTTGAAAAACTATTTTCTGATATTTTAGACATTATCATTCTAGTTATATTTACAATTAATTTTTACTAATGGTAAACTTCAGCCCAAGTCCTATATGAATTGCCACTATTTCCAAATTAGTGAAGTGGTCCGGATATGATTTTATTGGTATAAAGAACTCCCAGTGAGGAAACTCCCCCAATCATTGCACTCTTGCAATTTTTCTGCAACGTGTTACCTGAAGAACTGAGAGGTTAAATGGCTTTCCCATGGTAATACAGCAGCATGTGCAATTTTATCTAAAGTAATTTATATATTCAATTCTGTCCCAACTGAACTACTATTTTTTTTAGAAAAAATGATGACAAAATTCATTTGGAAGAACAAAAGGTCAAGAATATCAAAGAACTAATGAAAAACATGTAAAGGAAGGAGATTTAACAATACCAGATCTTAAACTTTATTATAAGTGCCAGAAGCTAAACTTGAACTCCATTTATCCTGACAGCAAGGCCAATTCTATATCTACTATTCCACACATTCCCTTGTTGTCATTAATGATGTTTTATTTATATATGTTGTCTAAGGTTTGGAGAATACAGAAAGAAAGAAAAAAAGAAAGGAAGGAAGGAAGGAAGGAAGGAAGGAAGGAAGGAAGGAAGAAAGAAAGAAAGAAAGAAAGAAAGAAAGAAAGAAAGAAAGAAAGAAAGAAAGAAAGAAAGAAAGAAAGAAAGAAAGAAAGAAAGAAAGGAAGAAAGAAAGAAAGAAGGAAAGAAAGAAAAAAAGAAACTGCCTGGAAAACAAATACTATTAACCTTGAAAAGAGAAGGGAAAATACAATAGCTACACCAGATCTCAACAGCTAAGTAGGATAGACCAGCAGTCTGATCCTGGCTTTAAGAAAGCTGAACAATCGCTGCTGTGGCCTCTCAGTCTGCCAGCTTGATCCCGTCAGTGCATTTTGACAGCCAGTCAGTCACCTTTCCTCTGAGAGGAGAATCTCTTTAAAACCAAGTGAACAGCAGATTTCCCCTGTCATCCCCAAGTCTGACACTACAGTCTCACTGTATGATACCTAATATCAGTGCTCACATAACCAAGAGTGCAGCACAAGAAAACAGCTTTTAAGCTGAGAATAAAAAATGACGACTAAACACGGAGACCATCCAGGTGGTGCTGAGGGTCTGTGTCATGTTGGCATTATCTCTACTGTCTGCGATTATATTATCCAGTGTCAGCAGGCATCTTGATCTGATTTATCCCTTTTCTAATAAAAAAAAATTGAATTTTTAATCATGAAAAAGAAACAAAGCTAAAAAATATATCAGGTAGCAATGATTTCTCTTGGATTTTCACACTCTGCTTGCTGTCTGTTCCACATTCTTTCCTTTTCTACTTTAAGTCTTTCTGCTCCAAAGCTCTGATCCCCCTACATCTTCTTTTTTAGCACTCTTGCTTTCTCATCAATTTGGGCATGATACTTTATCACAGTTCCAATGAAACTACCTTGCAATGTTCCATACTGATACGGTTTCAAAGACACTACTTTCTTCTTCATTTTAACATTAGAATATAGGAAGGTGGTGCAGTGGATAGAGAGCCAAGCCTAAAGTCAAGAAAACATCTTCCTGTGCTTAAATCCAGTCTCAGACGCTTATTATTTGTGTGACCCTAGACAAGTCACTTAACCCTGTTTTCCTCACCTATAAAATGAACTGGAAAAGGAAATGGCAAACCATTTCAGTATCTTTGCCAAGAAAATTCTAAATGAGGTTGATTTTCTAAAAAGATATTATGTAATATCACAAATCATTATGTTTCTCAATTGTGTGGTTCCAAAATTCTAATTTCTTAATCATATTTTTTTACTTTGTCTTAAAGAGTTAATATGCCCATCTCTTGGCATAAAATGGTAAAAAATAAATAAATGGAGAACCAATGGGTCTTGTCTTTATAAAATTGTACCATCTAATATACTTTTACATTATTGTAGCATTCTCTTTGATGCCCAAAATTGTTCATGAATGTTTCCTCATGTCCATATTATATTCATAATAATTTTAATGCTATAAACACAAATTTATTAGTCATCAATTTTGCTTCACCTGTGCAAATTCCACAAAAGGACCAATTTGTCTTCCATCAGAGTATGAATTTAAACATTTAAAATATATTTCCCAGTTATAAGCACTATTAATTGACAACAAAACAGCACATTCTCTTCTGTATTACTATCGCACAGATATCACAAAAATACAACTAAAATCTCTAGGTTACAAACATTGGTTGTCTCATCTAATTGCAAAGTATAAATGTCACCTTCTTAAGCTCTTTCTATAATAACTTATTCAACATTATCGGATAAATCATGCATAAGAAAAGAAACTGTATTGTTAGAAACGGGTATGATCTATAACTTTTTAATATAATCATTCCCCAAAATACACTTAAAATTGTTTTGGTACTTGGAAAAATTAATTTTCCATAGTTAATATGAGCTTTTCCCATCAAAAAAAATTGATAACTTACTAAATATCAAGCTTCAATCACTTTTCTTTCTTATTTATTCACAGAAGGAAATGAATCAATGTTGCATGTTTTCAAATCTTGTTCTTTCTGCTTAAAAAAAATCAACAAGCTTATAAAATAGCTTTCATGTTTTGATTATAAATGTCAAGACAAAAAGAGAAGGTTTAAAGCTGCTATTTGCTAGAACTTCTCCACAAATGACACATTGCAGTAATGGAAACTCATTATCTCCATGAAAATGAAAATGTATTCATTATATATCCTCTTTTTCACACCGTTGTAATACAAGTATCTCAAACAGCTTTGTGTACTATTTTAGAATTTTGACCTACCAAATATGTTTTATTAATTTCCTGACTACAATGTGCTGAATCTAAGTGATTTCTTTGTGATTCCTCATTAACACATTAATACATTTCTACTCTTTATCCAAAGATCCATTGTGGCTGCTATAATATTAAAAAATGTTAAATCCTATACAATTTCATTTTATATTTAATGTTCATTAAATATGTAAAAATATCATACTAGTACAATTGCTGTGAATATCTTTTCTTCCAAACAACTTTGTTTCATAACAGTAGACAGAGGCATTGGGACATTCTCCCGTAGCTAAACAGTACTATTATAAGCATACACAGACTATAGAAGATATGACAACCTAAGCAATTAAATAAAGTGAAAAATGACATTACAAAATAATTATTTTATTCTAGATAATGAGAAATACCATATTAGATAATAAATATAATTAAAGTTCAATTATACATTATTGCTTCATTTCATAAAATATTTCTATGTATAAATAAACATTCATAAGAAAAGAATCTCTTCAGATATGACTTTCTCCTGTTTTCCCACTGGCACACGGTCCACACTCTTGCAAAAACTACTGAATGACTAACCAGTGTTGTCAACCAGGTCATTTAAATTTTTTTCCAGATAGAAATATAGCAACATAAACAGAAGATAAGTTTAAATTGGAAAATAGCCTTAATATTGCAGTGAGAGGCAACATAAGCTTTGTTTCTCTAGAATGTTTATGATGGTCTGTGATGGTTTCAGGATGACTTGTAATATGTACACATAGTGATCAAGGTTTTCTAAGAGCCTGACATATGCACTACATAAGAAAACAAATGTCTGTAATATCTTTATTACATGATTATGTAGCCATGCAGATACAATTAGGGTAACCAATGACAATGAGGGACCTACACTGATGCAGTTATGTAATGCCAATGAGAATCCTCACATGTATCTGACCATCCACTGGGAATTGATTTGTGCTTAAATGTCATTTTTTGGTGTTTTGGAAAAACAATTTTTATAAGTTGAGAAACTGCAAGTATACTTTGCTCTAGTTCAGAAGGAAGCAGTCAGATTCATGTAATTACTATATGAACACCAACATAGTTGTACTCTTGATTATGATGATTTCAAGTCACTGCAGAAACAAATAATACATAATGCTTCAAATATACACATGCACATTCTCAAGCAAAATATATTTGTAACATAAATAAAACCTATTTATCATTTAAGATTTTATCACAAACTCCTTAGAACCCTCCTTTTGAACTCATCAGGGATTTATGGACTAATAAATAGAAACCACTGGTCCACAGAGTTGCTTAGGGCAGGCAGAAGTTTCCTGGGTCAAATAGCCAGCATATCTCCAAGGTGGTATTTAAGCCCAGATCCTCCTGACTTTGAGACCACTCTTGATTCAGCACATCAATTTTCTCCTTGTGTTTATCCATAATTGATAAAAAAAAAACAAATGTTCATTACATATTAGGAAAAAATTTCCATTTTCATTATAGTTACCTTGCATACTATGTATTCAACTAGGTTATTTCAAATGAGATTCTGTAAGGCCTTTAATGTAAGCAAGCAATGAATCTATGTTTTTTAAACTCTATATCTTTTCTAGGGGTGGTAATATTTAAAGTAATATCAAATAAAAAGTTTCTGGTATCCGGTATAGGATTAACTATTTAATAAATTATGAATAAATGTTGGTTTAATATTTATCAGAAAAAAAACATTCTTCAGGAAAGTCAACAGTTTCCATTTTAAGTGTTTTCTGCTTTTGGGAGGGTAAACTTCCTTTGCTGTCCACATAGAACAGTTCTCCTGTTCTGGGTATGCTTGATATACAACCCTTAGCAGCTACTTCTCTCAGAAAGTTAGTTCATACCCCATCCACATTTGGGGGAACTTCTCTCACTTCTACTAAAATGAAAAGAACAATAAGAGTAATAATAAATTTAAAAAGAGAAAAGAAGAAGGGAATAGGAAAGGAAACATAGTTAATCTTTCAAAATACTAGGGCAGCTTATTTGTTTCTTCATCCATCAATCGTATAGAAAGCTCTTTGACAGCAGAAGTCATGTTTCAGTAGGCAGTGATAAGGTAAGACTAAGACGTGTTCCAATTTAAAAAGATAAGTTGTGTTTCCATGGAAAGGAAATTATTAATAATTGCCAGGTTTCCAGGGCATTCCTGTTTATTCGCAAGTAAGGTTTAAATATTATACATTTCCAGACCAGTCTTTCTTTCTTTCTTTCTCTCCTTCTTTCTTTCTTTCTTTCTTTCTTTCTTTCTTTCTTTCTTTCTTTCTTTCTTTCTTCCTTCCTTCCTTCCTTCCTTATTTCTTTCTTCCTTTCCTTTCTTTCTTGCTTGATTTCTTGCTTTCTATTTAGCTTTCTATGTCTATATCTATCTATCTATCTATCTATCTATCTATCTATCTATCTATCTAACTTTTTTAAAAAAAGAACTGTGATTTCATTGATGAAGAAAGGTATGGGGTGGGAAGAGGAAGCTATTTTTTTCAACTATATAGAATGGTGTCAACTCTGCAGCTTTTAGTCTTAAAAAGTTTGCTGGAAGATGGTGGAGTAGAAACAGCACGTCCAAGCCACTCTCCCCCCAGATCACCTCCAAACTATGTAAAAGGGGACTCTGAACAACTTCTAGAGCCCCAGCACCCACAAAACGACACAGAGAAGCTAACTTCACGCTGAGGATAGCCCAGCAGCCCTGCAGGAAGGACCAGCACAGTGCTGTGGGAGCCGGCAGCAGAGTGCTCAGTGCGTGGGGAGCCAAGCACAGGTCTGCCTGAGTTGAGGTTTTAGCCCCAGGGCGGCAGGGGCAGCAGCCAGCTGGAGGGACCCCAGAACACCAGCAGCTGTGGTGATTCCAGAATGGCCAACACAGACATGCCTAGGACAAAGTAAGAGGTTAGTGCCCTATGGACTTTGGGACCAGTATTTGGGGAACACATCGTCTTCCTCCCCTGGGGGCTAGAAGTCACTGAGGACACACACCATTTTGTAGTTTTCATAGGCAGCTCCAGCTCCTGGCCTGCGAACTGTAGGGAGATCCAGTGATCAGTCTTGGGGGCGGTAATCGCTCTTGCTTTAACCTCCCTGGATCTGGATTGTGATCTGGGGTGGAGGTCGTCGGTGGGTTTCCAGCTTGCCAGAAACCGAAGTTATCCCCCACATATTCGGGACGAAAATTCCCATCTGGTGGCAGAGCCATAGTGTGGCAACAAGCCCAAAAGTCAAGTAATTAAGTGGCAACATGCCAAGGCAAAGGAAACAAATCAAAAAGAAAAATGCAACCTTAGACTCCTACTTTGGGGGCAAAGAGGATCAAAGCATAGAACAGGAGGAGATCTGTGAGGTCAGAAATCCTGCTCCAAAAGCCCCAAAGGAAAACATGAGCGGGTAACAGGCCATAGAGGACCTTAAGAAGGACTTTAAAAATCAAATGAGAGAAGTGGAGGAAAAATTGGAAAGAGAAATGAGAAGGATGCAGGAAAAGTATGAAATGAGGGTCAACAGCCTGACTGAGGAAAACAACACCTTAAAAAATAGACTAACTCAAATGGCAAAGGAGGCCCAAAAGGGCAATGAGGAGAAGAATGCCTTAAAAAGCCAATTTGCCAGATGGAAAAAGAATCTCAAAAGCTCACTGAGGAGATTCATTCCTTCAGAGTTAGACTGGAGCAAATGGAAGCTAATGACTTTATGAGAAATCAAGATGCTGTTAAGCAGATCCAAACAAATGAAAGATTAGAAGGCAATGCGAAATATCTCATGGGAAAAACCACTGACCTGGAAAATAGATCCAGGAGAGACAATTTAAAAATTATTGGACTACCTGAAAGCCACGATCAAAGAAAGAACCTAGAAATCACCCTTCAAGAAATTCTCAAGGAAAATTGCCCTGATGTTTTAGATCCAGAGGGCAAAATAGAGGTTGAAAGAATCCACTGATCACCTCCTGAAAAGGATCCCAAAAAGAAAACTCCCAGGAATATTATAGCCAGGTTTCAGAATCCCCAGATCAAGGAGAAAATACTACAAGCAGCCAGGAAGAAACAATTTCAATATTGTGTAAACACAATCAAGATAGCATAGTACCTGGCAGCTTCTACACTGAAGGACTGAAGGGCATGGAAAACGATATTCCAGAGGGCAAAAGAGCTGGGAATGAACCCAAGGGTCACCTAACCAGCAAAACTGAGTATTTTGTTTCAGGGGAAAATATGGTCATTCCTTGGAATAGAGGACTTTCAAGCATTCTTGAGGAAAAAACCAGAGTTGAATAGAAAATTTGACATCCAGACACAAGAAGGAAGAGATGCATGAGAAGGTAATCAGGGAAAAGAAATCAAAAGGAACTTATCAAAGTTGAACTATTTACATTCCTATATGGAAAAACAATAACTGTGACTGATGAAATCTTTCTCAGTATGAAAATAATGGAAGAAGGGTACATGGTCATATGAATACATATGTGGATGTGTGTATATATGTTTACAGTTATATAAGGATAGAGGGCATAGGTTGAATTTGTTGGGAAGGGAGGATACTCAAGGGGTGAAATTATGAGGTGAGAGGGAAGTGGCAAGAGGAGATGGGGAGAGACAGGGTAGGGTAAACTATCTCATGTGGAAGAAGCAAGGGGAAGTGGTTGCAAGGGAGGGGAAGAATAGGAAGGCAAAAAGGCAAAACCACATTCTCATTGAATTTGGTTCAGGGAGAGAATGACATACATACTAAATGGGATATCTCAACCTGCAGCAGAATAGGGGGAAGGGGGATGAGAGGAGGGATGATGGATGGGAGGGCATCCTTGGGGGGAGGGGAGGTTGGAAGTACCCACTATAGAAGAGGGACAGGATCATGTAGGGAATGGACCAGGTGGGGGGTGGGATGAGTGGGAGGGAATTATAAGCAGCCTTGTACAATATATCTACTATGGTAATGTTTTGCATAGCTAGACATGTACAACATATACTGAATTACTTATCTTCCCAGAGGGAATGGGTGACAAGGGAGGAAGGGAATGGATCTGAAATTCGAGGTCTTAAAATTAAATGTTTCAAATATATATAAATACTATTATTAATACTCTTTTGATTGTAATTGGGAGATAAGATATGCAGGCATTGTCACACAGAGATTCACCTTCCTCTAATGGAAAAGTCGAAGGGGGTATGGGAGAAGATATGGGAGAGAGCAGATTGGAGGAAGTGATATCTTGTGGGACTGCTATTCTGGGAGGATGGGTAGGGGAAAAATGGGGGGGAAATAATTGTAACTCAAAATCTGGCAGAAATAAATGATGTAGAACAGAAGTTAATAAAGCATTTGTTTAAAAAAAAGTTTGCTGGATCATTGAGAGGTTAAGTGACTTGCCCAGGTGCATCTAATAAGTATTTTTCTGAACCAAGATTTGAACCTGTCTTCCTGATTCTTAGGTAAACTCTTGATCACCTATAACATGTGCCTTTCTGTTGCATTAATATAAACATTAAAACAAAAAGAAATTAAATAAGAAATAGGCTTGTTATAATTCCAAAATGTTGTTCTTTGAGAAAACAGGTTTAATTGGAGGGGGATAAGGAAACATATGGAGAACTTTATGGAGATGATGAAGGAGATTTGGGGATCTTTCAAGAACTCTAAAATTTGAGAGAATCAGTTCATCATGGTGTCTAATTTCACCTAAAAAACTTTTCTTCTATCTACTGTTAGTCTCATAATCCTGAAAATAAAGTGCTGGTGCTGGTGGTCTTTGTTGCTGTTATTGCTGTCTCTTTTTCTTTTGCCACACAATTGCAATCCCATTAATCTTATCAGTCAAGGATGGTTCGTTGGAGGTGGAAGTTGTTTTTGTCTGTGACACAAAAGGAAAAAGGGAAAAAATAACAGTGACATTTGTTACCTCAATTTTAAAAGAGATAAGAAAAAAGAAAGGTAAAGTAAGTTTTAGAGCATAACAGAATGTATTTGTATGGGTGAGAGAGACCAAGATAGTGGAGAGAGAGAGAGAGAGAAGGGGGGGGGGGGGGTAGAGAGAGAGAGGGAGAGAGGTTTACTGTCAGAATTAGCTAAACAGAGAAAAGGAGACAGTGAAAGGGAGATAGGTTAAGACTATTCACTAATCATCTCTTGGTCCTGTCCCAGGAGATTTTGATTGTTGTCTGGAAGGAAGGGAATAGTCTGAGAGTCTGAGACTGAGAAAGGATATAGGGAAAGGTATGTACATTCTACTGTTCATATGTAAATAGCCAATGAGTGTCTAATGATGGAGAAAAGAGGCAATTTGAAGCTATTCATATACACATAACTGTAATGTTGACTAAATATGTATTTCAATATTTCATGGATGTGTGGTTTTATCCATGAAGGTAATCCTTTCACTGATGGAGATCACAACCTCTCTAAAGCATAATAGATGACCTTTCAGAATTGCTGCAGATGAAAAATCCATCACTTGTAGCCAGCCTAATTATGGACCTCTTTGAAATTAGCAAGGCTGATTCTTATACAGCAGACATGCAGTCTTTCATTAAGCCTGAAAGAAAATCCTTTTCAGTTTGGTAGGAGGTGGTTAGTACTTGAGTCTGTTGTCATAGTTTTTAAGAATTCAGGACCACTTCTGTGAGACATAGCAGAAAAAAAAAAACTCTAATAAAGAAGGTAAACCCATATAAAAATTTATTTCTAACTGAGATAAAACACTGCAAGAATGGAATTAGATTTCTAAAAATAAACTCCTAAGTTTTTGAAAGGTCTATACTTTTATACAATAAATTGGCAATATTCATAATAAAGCTAAAGGCTATGAACACATCCAATTTTTTTTTGTCCAATTCTGTGATTTCTTCAGAGTAGGGAGCTTTTGATAATGATTTTAGTAAAAAAAAATACTTTCAACAATTCAGACTGGCAATTATTCTGCCACTCTTTAGCCTTAGAGAGCTACTTAGAGCAGTGAGAGGCAGATAGGAATAATTTATAGAGAGGAGGACCAAATGCCAAGAAAATATTGGATTCAAATCCTGCCTCAGAAAAGTACCTATTGCCTGTGTGACCCTAGGAGAACCACTGTCTTTGTCTAAGGAGAAGAAACAAATGATCAAAATCTGTAGAAAACAAAACAAAACAAAAATTACCAGTACTTGTAGATAATCAACTTTCTATTGGATATCAATCTCAGGCTTCTTAGTGAGTAATCTTCCCAAAAGCAGGGATTTTTTTTTTATTTTGGTCTTTGTCCTCACGCATAGTTTGTACTCATAAATATTGTGTTATTTAAGTGCATTTCTCATAGCCTTGACCCTAACACAAGGTCAGAAATTGAGTAACTGACCTCAGCCTTGAATAGAGAAAGGTTATAAAGACTAGAATGTCTCTCTTCTTAATGTGGATTAAAGTAGTACATCTAGGTGTAAACTAAATCAATCCTAACCCACTTATTTATGTTAAACCAGTATTACTAAAAATGTAAGCTGAGTGCAATTTACAAGTCTCACTGTTCATAACCATTAATGAGATTCCCATTCAGAAGTTTGTGTATTTAAAGCTGGTGAGGACCTTAGAGTTCATCTAGTCTAGTGTCTTCACTTTGTTACTGAAAAATTGAAAAGTTGAGGTCTAGAATGGTTAAATGACTCGCTTAAGGTCAGATGTGAAATAAATGGCAGTTAGGCTTTGAGCCCAGCTTCTGTGATTTTAAATCTAACATTTTTCCCCATTATACCACAAAGTTATTCATCTCTAACTCACTGTTTCTTAAAAAGTAAAGAAAGCAGTGACAAGAAAAGTTCCTTTCACACCTGAAAATGGCATTTTGTAACTAAACATACATGTTCCTTAGTGTGCATTCAAAATCAGAATTGCTTCCTTTACTGACAAAAATAAATCTGCACTATTGTCATCCTTGCTGAGAAGGCAAACTGAATTCTATTCCACAGAATATAGCAGAAGAGCTGCCAGTAAAATCCTGATCTTGGAATTTTCATTACTGATGATGGTGTATGAAGTAGAAAGCACACAGCTTGACTCTCTAGGAAATGGTTGAGCTTGCAATTGCTGACTTCTTAAGAATTCTTGCATTTACTTGTTAACTGAATGGGTTTGATAGGGAAATCACTGATGAGAAAGAAATGTGGAACACTGGGATGTCACTTTCAAAGTGTCACATGAGATTTACTACACTTTAAATAAAAGAACAAAGGTTATGAGCAGATGGTAAAAAAAAAAAAGAAAGGAAAAGAATAAAAATTCCTACCACAGCACTTTTGAACAGTAGGTAAGTTTTCTCTTTAACAATGCTGTTGAAATATGCTTGATATTTTAAAAAGAGAAACAATCCATCAAATAGTGTGACACTTGATAACAATTTTTCTCAACCATGAAATTGTATAAAAAACTTTATTATACTATAATAGTGACAATAATTGTTTTTGTATATATAAATAACTGTATGATAGATATCATAGTATAATGGATAGAAGAAAAACCTTGGAATAAGGGAAAAAAATAGGTCCAACTTGTCTCTCTGACACATGCTGACTATGTGAGTGGGGCTGTCTGACCTGCAGGCAACTTTCTAAGACCAGAAGTCACAGCAGAGTTGTTGATTTATTTATATTGTTGGAGCGAGTTTCCTCATCATATGATAAAATGACAAGAGAGAAATTGAGGATAGAGGAGGAAGACGAAGAAGAGAAGGAAGAGGAGGAGGAAGAGAAATGGGAAGGAGAAAAGTGAGTGCTATCAGATAATCTCTTTAAAATATATTGCTATTTGGATTACTTTGCATATCATTTGAATTTTGCATTGAAAAACAGATTACATGGTGAGCAACCTACTGACAACTCGTGCTGGGTTTCTGTGTGTGTTTTGTGTGTGTATGCACGTGTGTTTGTGTGTGTTTATTTTATTACCTTAGATGTTTTCCAGAAACAATGTGATGGCAGAATAATTAAACAAAGTGGGAGGTAGTTAAATTGTCAAATTTGTATAACCTTTAGCAAATCACTTAACCTCTTTAGGTCTGTTTCATCATCTGTAAAATGCAAAGTTTGGACTGAATGACCTGTAAGTTTTTCTCCTGCTCTAAGTCTACTGTCAAAGTTATAATTACTATTTAAGAAAGGCATGTGAGGGGGCAGCTAGGTGGTGCAGTGAGTAGAGCATTGGCCCTGGAGTCAGAAGGACCTGAGTTCAGATCCGGCCTCAGACACAACACACACAAACAAAACCCTAGCCCTGTGACCTTGGGCAAGTTACTTAACCCCAATTGCCCTCCAAAAAAAGAGCAAAAAAATTAAATAAAAATAAAAGGCACAATACCTATGCATTGGTAACTCTAATGCTCACACTCTGGAAAGGAATGAAGAGGTGAAGCCATAACAAGCTAGCATTAAATGCAAAATGAAGTGGCTGCTCCATGGAGGTAGAAAGGTGGTACTATTTCATCGGAATTTACTGTCCTTTGTACCCACATTGATATTTGATTCAGTCATAATATTTTTTAAAAGAGGGCAATTTTAGCATTTTCTGATAGGCTGATAAAAAAGGAATAATACCTTAAGGCTTAGCAATTAGGTATTTGAGAGGAAAAGGAATGAAGGCAAGCAGAACTGATGAAGTGTGAATTTAGCAGGTGATTACTGGGCATTTCTCATCTGTCTGTATCCATGTACACTGCTGGTCTTCCAACACCTTGAGGAAGGAAGTCCACAGAGGAAGTGCTGTGTGTGTGTGTGTGTGTGTGTGTGTGTGTGTGTGTGTGTGAGAATCTGCATATTTCTTCTGGTGTCTTACTATTCATATGTTCACTTCACATTTTACTCCAGAATACCAAAAATAATAGAAACGGAGCATGTTTACCCTATAAAGAAGAATATGTAAGAAATATCAGATTTGGAAGATTTTCCTAATTGAATGATCTGAAAGTTGACCCCTTTGCTTTAAAGATGCACCTTGATTCGGTATAGGGATATGACTCAAAGCTCACAATCATTTTCTCTGCTTCACTGAACCCACTTTTGAATTATTCTTAAAGTCTTGCTTTAATGAATTTTCATGACATTGAAGTGATCCTAAGTTCTCAAAGGCTATGGTGGCAAAGCACAAACTCTAGGAGATCCTACCATGTAGGAAAGGCTACAGGTAATATACCAGGAGCAGAATGTATGTGCTTTACAAAGACTAGCCCAGCTATGTTTGGAGAGACCCAGGATCAGTAGGTTGGCCATGTTCAAATAAAGAAAGGTGTAAAATAGCCTTCCACATGATCCCCTCCCACTATTGTAATGACAAGGGTTGGATGACAGAAAAGAGGATAGAGGATGCTAATGTAACATTCTTTCAAGGTATCATGAGGTACTCAGAATTGACTTTTTCTCTATTGCTATTTAACACTTGATTTGGGGTAGCTTTTATAAAAGGATATTCACCTTGAAAATATAGCAAAACCAAAGTACAATTCCTTCCTCTCTCTCCAAATACCTTAGAGGTATACTCTCCCCATGTGACCTTGATCTCTGGAGAGAGAGTGAGCTCAACTTACATTAGTTCCTACATAGTATTGATTTCACATCATGTCCAGAGGCAGTATTGTTGCTGGATGCCTCCTACTGTCTCAGCTACTACTGTGCTAGGGTCCAAAAGGTCATTCCTTGCTCTTTGAGGTATCAATGTTGCATCAACTGTAAGCATGAACTCTGGAACACTAGGATGCCAGGGGAGATTGCCTATCTTTCATTCATCGGGGCCATTGATGCTACACCTTGAGATCAAGAGGAGGAGGCTGAAGCTAACATGTCTTTTTGAATGATTCTTCAGTCAATCAAAGAGCCTTTTCTTATCACATGGTTATCTGACCAAAATCAGTTACAAAATGACCACACATGTTCTAGTATCTCCAATATATTCTCCTGTTTCATGACCGTTCTCCTGGAAGCAAGCTTCCCAGGTTCTTCACATGGAAAGGTATCATAATAGGTACGTGAATCAGACCCCTCCCTCTAATTACATTAAGAATTAGTATTTTGATGAGCAATAAATACTGATTTTGTTGTCGGTATTTTAAATGCTAGTTATTTGTTCAGATTATCAAGGAGATAATCTACTGGAGAAACTAAAGCATCAATCTTGACATTTCCCCTTATAAGTGAAATCAGAAGACAAAATGGAAACTGCAACTAAATGAAAGGACAGTTCACAAGTTCACAGAAAAAGCAGAAAAAGAAGTAGGTATAACTGGGTTCATAACACATCGAAGAAATATGAAATATCATTTCATTTGACATTTGGTAATCTTATATAGCAATGCACACAGTAAGCATTAGCAGGAAAACCAATATGATAATAATTGTGATTTATGAACTTTTCTTCATATTTTACTTTTATATATAATATAATATATATTATACTATGTAATAATAATATATTATAGATAATAACTATATAATATAATAATGTCTCATATTATTATATTACATAGAAATGTAATTTATAGGTTGCAGAAAAGATGAAGAGGTAGAAAAAACAATAAAGGGTTAAATGAAAACTTTCAAATTAAGCCAATATATATTTTAATCCTATGTGACTTGAATATAAAATTTTCTGTTGAAGAAAACACTGAGAAATATATATATATATATATGTGAAAACATGGCTCAGAAGTAGAAAATGAAATGTATCAAAGGGTTTTGAATGACACAAAAACCTCAAGATTATATATAATGAATACTTTTTTAGACAAGGCACTGAAGAAGGAGGTCACCAACTAAAATTTAAAAGTTCAACTTCTTATGCTTTAAAAGATAGAAAATTATTAACTATAGATCTAAGATCTAAATCAGTCATTTGCATCCAGTCAGATCACTGCCTTATTAGAGCAAAGATCAAAAGTAATAACAAATTAGAAATAAGAATAAAAATGAAAAGAAAGGGCATGCAGTTGAAGCAGCAACAACACCATGTTTTTGATAAAATTATTGATAAAATTATCTGAAGATAATGGGATTAGATAATAACTTGTATTATCATCATTTCCTCTGGAATGCTAATTTATGCAAACCAGTTGCCACAAAGAAGAGATACAAAAATTCTCAAAAACACTTCAGGTGGTATATAATTGATATTGTGGCCAAGAAAATACATAGTCTAATTAAAGGCTAAATCAGTGTAAATGAAAATTCATTTTTTAAAACCAAACAAGCAAAAATTTATGGCTGACATATTGCATACTTAATAAATACTTGCTGAATGAATGATAGAAAAAGGGAAAAGATTTGTCCAAAGAGTATTTAGATTCAAACTCTTACTCTGCTGCTCAGTACGTGTGTGATCTTGGGTGATTTATTTAACCTCTGTACATCTCAATTTTCTCATCCATAAAAAGGGGGAGTTGAATTGTATACATTCTAAGGTCTCTTCTAGCACTATCTATGGTCCTATGAATTTTTATTTTCTCTTTGCTCTTTTGATGACAGTGGAGCCATGCTATTTGGACTTTTTTTTCCTCTTTTGTTCCCTGCCCCTTCTTTAAAGGTTTGTTTTGCTTTTGTCTACTCTTTCTTTTAATCTATTCTTCCTTTTATTTCATTTGTCCTTTCCCTCAACTTCCTTCCCTCCTGTTTTCCTACTGAGTGAAATGAGTTTCTGTACCTTACTTATGATACACTTTTATATATCAATTACACTGCTGAGTATATATCCATAAGGAAGTCAAAGAGAGAAAGTTAGTTCCCATAGAAACTAAAATGTCTGTAGGGGCAATTTTTTTGTTATCTTAAATAATTGGAAACAAAGTGAGTTCCCATTGATTGATTATATACCACTAAACAAATTGTGTTGTATACATGAATTAAAATAGTATTATGTTTTAAGAAATAACAAACATGAAAAATTCAGAAAAAATTAAAAGATTTACATGAATTAATGCTGCTAAGAAAAAGTAGAGCCAAGAGAATAATGTATATAATTGCTACAATAACATAAATGAAAAAAAAATACCACCACTGTAAAACCTATTTGCATTCAAAGTAAAGAACAGTATTTATTTCAGAGAATAGAAAACTAAATATGGATTTCCCTTTGACACAGAAAAATAGTGAATTATTGTTGGTGAAAGTTTATGTGAGTATATCTATATAAATGTGTGTATATTTATGTATATAGATGTGATGCATAAAAAGTTCCAGAGACTATTTCAGGGTAATTAATAATTTTATTAATCATGTTAACAATAATTAATAAAATAGGTCAATGGCACTCTTGATTGCCAAAAATCCCTCATAGAACCAATTCTACACATATACCCTTGGAAGAGTGGCTGTTCCTGTGGGTGGCAATCAACTCCTATTGGTTAAAAAGTAATGAGAAAAATGAATATTATAATGAGAGGTAGACTTATTCTAATGGGAGATTTGATTCTGATCTCTCAGTGTCAAAGAGACTTAAGATAAATATTAAAACATATAATATTTTTATGAAAAACATTTAATGATTTCTTAAAAGCAACATCATTATAAAGAACACAAAGAGAATAAAGAAGGAACAAATAAGAATATATCTGTGAATTGGAAAATGGAATTAATAAAGACTAAATATTAAGAGAAATGAGGAGAGTTGCAAGAAAGGAGCAGAATTGCAAAGGAAAACTACTTGTGAAAAGGTACAGCAAAAGTAATTTATGTGAACTGAGAAGTTTGAGGTAGGGAGAAGATTTGAACTAGACAATTAGGTGAATGAGGAAAGAGCGGGGCAAATAGTAGAAACGTGGAGAAATGAATTTAAATAAATTTAAAGCTTTTGGGATAAAGCAGATGGGGAAGAACCTGAGCAAATATTGTTGGATAGTTGTGTCTGACTCTTCATGAACCTCTTTGGCCATACTGTCTATGGGGCTTTCTTGGTAAAGATACTGGAATGGTTTGCCATTCCCTTCTCCAGTGAATTAAGACAAATAGGAGTTAAATAACTTACCCAAGGTCAGACAGCTAGTAAGTATCTGAATCTGGATTTGAACTCAGGTCTTCCTGACTCTAGGTTCCTCCACTCTATCCACTGAGTCACTTAGCTTCTTCCTAATCATAGTAACTTAAGAAAAGCCAATTATGGGGTTAAAGGATGGGGAATTGTCTTTCAAAAGGAAGGGGAGAAATCAATCCAAAAGTAATCAAATGAGGTAAACACAGCCCTAATAATCATCCTTTAACAGGAATGTAAAAACACTTAGAAAGGCAAAAGAAGTTGGAAGGATAGATAAAATATTGGAATCTACTAGTATGCTAAATACAAGAAATCTAAAAAAATAAAAATGAATTCACCATAAAAAGTAGAGATAAATTAACAAATTTATTAATGAAAGATGAGCCTTTGTTTCAGGAAGTTTGGTGTCACTCTAAGCATTGTACAATTTTATAAAGGTTATCTACCCCCTTTCCTCATTCTGTTCAATTTTGATCCCATTCAGCCATTTGTAACATATATTTACTGACAGAGTAGCTCAATCATCTATCTATCCAACTACATGCTATAATTAAGACAAAATCATTCTTTCTTTGCTTTTAACAAAAGATTTATTGATAATATTTTATTTTGAAAACAGGCATTGTTCAGTATGTACCCCATTCCAGAAGAACCATTTCTTGTCAACAACAAATAAGTGCAACACAAATAAGCAAAATCTACCAAAACAACAACTACAACTGACAGTATTGTACATAATTATGTGTGTACACACACACATTAAATGCATCTGTGCAAGTATGTATACACAGAAACACATATACATATTTATTAGAGAAATTATTATTAAATAACCAAATATTAGGGAGATCCAGGATTTTTCCCCTTCCTCATATAGAGATTGGGTCAAAGCTTAGTTCTCTAAAGGGCAGGGTGGATGATGAGATGAAATCTTGGAGCTGCTACACCACACAACTAGGGAACCTTACAAAGAATTTAATCTAAGTGAAGAGGCAGACTCCCTTTTGTCTAGATTGCCATAGGCAAATTTTCAGTAATCTTTTGTTATTAGCCTAGAAATATAGACTGGAAAAATATTGTAAAGTGCTTCAAATGCCAAACATATGAGTTCCTAATAGAATCCTCCCTACACTGGAGGTTGAAATACTAATCATCAGGGGTTCTGTAGAAGTGATTCCTCCTTTCTGCTTTTCTTTAGGCCTATTGCATGTTATAAAAGTGCTTGAGATTGTTTGGTATAGAAACTACAACTAACAGCTTTTAAAATAAGGAAAGTCCTTTAACATCCTTTTATATTATATTTTTATCTTGCTCATGAAATCTTCACTCTTCCAAATTAAAATCATCTACTTATTTAATTTGACAATCATTCCTTCCAGATCACTGAAGGCAAAAGATAATAATAACTTATGCCAAATTAAGATATAGTTTAAATGAGCTAAAAGATTTTATTGAAATTAACTAAACCAAAAAAACTCCCTGGAAAAAGCATTGGCTAGATATAACTGAGGTTCAGAAAGCTTCAATATTCTAAAGCTCAAGTTGTACTGAAAGTAAGTAGGTAAGACAGGAATGAAATTTATAGGTTATGTCTGTAGCACCTGTTGTTCACACTCATTGATTCAAACCAATTCAATTTAACAAATGCTGAATTGAAGATCCCTTTAGCATCTATTATTATGGGCAGATTAGAATTTTCAGTAATCTCTAAACAACATTACCACAAACTGTGAATTTAAACCACAAGTTCTGGCTTGTGACAGTAAAGGACTAAATAGAATGGTTAGTTTAAAAAAAATTGTAGAATGCAAGTTAGGTGAGACTATAGTAACTATATGTTCTAGTCATATCTGAATAAAGATGCCTTATCCAACACACTCAGTAAGTGATAACCTTAAACAGGACTGAAAGTTTAGGCAGGAAAGATGCCTGAAAGGTGTAAGTTTTAATTTGTTGAGTTTGAGATGTTTTGGGCATGTCTAATTGGGGGGTGCCAAGTAGGCCTTTCCCCTCCTGGTTCACTGCCATGTCATGGTAGAGGGGCTTGCATAGCTCAATGAAACTATGAGCTATGCTGTGCAGTTACAAGATGGATAGGTCATAGTGAAGAGTTCTGACAAAAGGTCAACCACTGGAGAAGGAAATGGCTAATTATTCAAGTATCTTTGCCAAGAAAATGCCATGGACAGTGTCAAAATTATAAAAGGAATTAAACTGGAAGATAAGCCCCCAAGGCTAGAAGATGCCTCAAATACACTAGAGAAGAGTAGGGGACAACTACACATAACTCCAGAACTAATGAAGTGGCTGGACCAAAGCTGAAGCAATGCTCAGCTGCAGATGTGTCTGGTGATGAAGGGAAATCTGAGGGTATAAAGATTAATTCTGCATAGGAACCTTGCATAATGTAAGATCTATGAACCAAGGTAAGCTAGAAGTAGTGAAACAGGAGATGGAAAGGTTAAACATCTACATCTTTAGTGTCAGTGGACTTAAGTGGACAGGAATAGGGAAATTTAATTAGGAAATCATTACATATACTACCTTGGGCAAGAATCACTAAGAAGAAATGGAATAGCCCTCATAGACAGTAAAAGGGTAAGAAAAGAGGTACTGAGATATAATCTCAAAAATAGTCATATGATGTTTGTTTTGATCAAAGGCAAACCATTCAACGTCACAGTAATACATGTCTTTGTTCCAATCACTGATGTCAGAGAAGCCAAACTTGATCAGTTCTGTGAATATTTACAACATCTTCTAGAAATAACACTCCTCCCCCCCAAAAGATGTTACATTCATCACAGGGGTTCAGAATATTAAAGTAGGAAACCAGATTATTGGAATAATAGGCAAGTATGACCTTGGAATACAAAATGAAGCAAGGCAGACACTATAAATTTTGTCAAGACAACTTGCTGGCCATAGCAAACACTCTTTTTCAATAACCCCAAAGCTTAATCTACACATGGACATGACCAGATGGTCAATATCAAAATGAGATTGCTTATAAATTTTGTAGCCAAATCTAGAGAAGCTCTACGCAGTCAGTTAAAACAAGACCCAGAGTTAACTGTGGCTCAGATCATGAGCTTCTCATTGCAAAATTCAGATTTTTAAGTTAAAGAAAGTAGGGAAAACCATCAGTCTGTAGAGGTATGATATAAATAGAAAGTTGAAGTAATGCATAGATTTAAGGGATTAGATCTTGTAGATAGGATATCTGAAGAACTACGGACAGAGGTTTGCAGTATTGTATAGGAGGCAGCAACAGCAACAATAATAATAAAAATATTCCAAAGAAAAAGAAAGCAAAAAGGCTATCTGATGAAGCTTTACAAATAGCTAAGGAAAACAAAAGGAATAGGAGAAAGGGAATGACACGCTAAATGAAGAATCTAAATGTAGAATTTCAGAGAACAGCAAGGAGAGATAAGGTCTCTGAAATGAGTAATGAAAAGAAAACGATAGAATGAGAAAGACGAGATCTCTTCAAGAAAATTAAAGATATCAAGGAAATGCTTCATGAAAAAATAGGCATAATAGAAGACAAAAAATGGTAGGGATTTAACAGAAGCAGAAGAGATTAAGAAGAGGTGGCACAGAAGAAATATACAAGAAAGATCTTATTATTACTGATAACCACGATGGTGATTACTGATCTAGAGTCAGACAAAGAAGGAAGTCAAGTGGGCATTAGGAAACATGGCTAATAATTAGGCTAGCAGAGGTGATAGAATTCCAGCTGAACTATTTAAAATTCTAAAAGATGATTCTGTTAAAATGCTGCATTCAATATGTAGCAAATTTGGAAAACTCAATAGTGGTCACTGAATTGGAAAAGATAAGTTTACCTCCCAATCCTAAAGAAGGTCAAGGCCAAAGGATTACACTCATTCCACTCATGATACCAAGGTTATGCTTAAGATTCTGCAAGCTAAGTTTCAACAATATGTGAACTGAGAATTAACAGAAGTGCAGACTGCTTTTTGAAGAGTCAGAGAAACTAGAAACCAAACTGCCAACATTTGCTGAATGATAGAGAAAGTAAGGGAATTCCAGGGGGAAAAAAGCTACTTAGTTTCATTGACTACATTAAAGCCTTTGCCCATGTGGATAACAATAAAATATGGAATGTACCACATCACCTTATTTGTCTCCTGAGGAACCTGTATGAGGGTCAAGAAGCAGCAATAAAAACTGAAAATGGAATAACTGACTGGTTTAAGATTGACAAGACTATATAGTGTTACCTTATTTATTTAACTAATATGCAGGGTATAACATGTTGCCAGACTGGGCAAATCAAAAGTCAGAATTAAGGTTTCTAGGAGAAATATTAACAATCTAATCTCTTAATTAGTGTGGAAGAGGTGAGTATAAAAGCTGTCTGGAAGCATAACATTCAAAATAACAAAAACAAAAAAAACTAAGATCATAGCAAATGGTCCCTTCCTAGAAAATAGAGGGAAGCAATGTCACATTTTAGATTATTGGGCTCAAAGATATGCAGGCTGTGACTACAGCCATGAAATTGAAAAATGCTTGCTCCTTGGAAGGAATGCTATGGCAAACCTGGACAGTGTACTAAAAAGCAGAAATGTCATCTTGCCAACAAAGGTCCATATGGCCAAAGGTGTTTATTTTCCAGTCTCAATGTATGGCTATAAGACCTGAACTTTAAGGAAAGTTGAGCTATGTAGAATTGATGATTTCATATTATGGTGCTAGAGAAGACTTTTGAGAACTCTTTGGACAGCAAGGAGGTCAAATTAAACAATGCTTAAAGAAATTAATTCAGACTATTTGTTGAAAGGTCAGATATTGAAGCTGAAGCTTAAAAACTTTGACCACATAATGAGAAGACAGGACTCATTAGAAAAGACCCTGATGTTGGGAAAGATTAAAGGCAAAAGGAAATGACAGCAAGAGGATAAGATGGATAGATAGTGTCATGGAAGCAATGAACATGAGCTTGGACAGACTTCAGGAGGAAATGGAGGATAGAAGGACCTGGCATGCTATCAAAGTCAGACACAACTGAACAACAAGTAGGCCTTTGGCAATATGGGACTAGCAGTCAAGAGAGTGGCTAGATACATAGATATAGGAGTCATTTATGTAGAGATGTTAGTTGAATCAATATGAAATGATGAGATCACTATGAGTAAGCATATAGAGAGAAGAAAATAGCCTTTAGGATCCTGTTCTATACTATACCCATGGATATGCAGGGCATAGATATTTATGATTCTTCTCATACCTTTGCCTTAAAATTCAAAAACCTTAGCTATCATGACCTCCATCTCCACTTTACCTCAGTTATCCACAGGAAGGAAAGTAGTTGAACTACTGTAGCTCTGGATTTCCCTTCCTTTTCACTTTGCATCTGCTGCCCTGTCTGGTTTCATCTCCTTGAAACAAGTTGTTTCTTCCAGGCAAGCTCATCAATTCTCAATTCACCACTATACCACAAATTCAAACCTTAATAGACTCCACCTCCCCCTTCATCACCTCATTTCTTTTTGAAGGGCTGCAAGATGGAGTACCAAACTCCTCCCAGTGTCTTCCTTTATAGCGGTAGAACCTGGAGTCTCCGATCAGTTTACTTTGCATCTGTTACTCCCCTGCAGGTGTCCCCTGGAATCTTCTTCCCAGGCTCTGTTTTCCTACTTCCTTTCCTGTGTTGTCTCTCCCTTTATATTATAAGCTTGTTGAGGGCAAAGGGACTTTCTTTTTATTTATTTTATCTGCTGAACCAAGCACAGTGCCTGGCACATAGATTTTTGATAAATCTCTATCAGATTAGATTGGATAGAACTGATTATAATCTGCTCCTATATCCATTTTATGCCTTACTTTCTCTTGCACCTGCCCTTTGTCCTCCTTGTAAACTTGGTCTCTAGATACCTTCCATTTGTCAATCAGTCAATCAACATTTTTTAATTGACAATTGTGTGCCAGGCACAGGATTAAAAATTAAGGCCTTGAAGAATCTTACAATCTAATAGGAAGATAACATATAAACCAATATATACAAAGCAAGCCATATATAGAATAAATAGGAAATTACTAAAAGAGAGAAGGTATTAGAATTGAGGCCTTAGGAAAGGCATCCAGTAAAAGATAGGCTTTGAGGTGAGACTCAAAGGAAACCAGGAAAGTCAGTAAGTGGACCTAAGGGAAGAGGACATTCCAGGTATAGGGAACAAGGGGAGAAAATTCCTGCAGCCAAGAAATGGAATATAGAAGAGCCAGGAGGCCAGTGTCACTGAATCAAAGAGTATATGATGGGGAATAAACTGTAAGAAGACTGGAAAGGTAGGAAGGGGATAGCTTATAAAGGCTTTGAATGCCAAGGAAAGCATTTTGTATTTGATCCTGAAGGCAATAGGAAGCTGTTGGACTTAACTGAATAGGATGGTGACATTCTGAATGGAGGATGAATTGGATTAGGGAGAGACTTGAGATAGGTAGGTCCACCAGCAGGTTATTATAATAATTCATGCATGAGGTGATGAAGGCTTGCATCAGAGTTGCGGCAGGGTTAGAAGAAGTATATTCAAGAGATGCTGCAAAGAAAAAAAATTGACAGACCTTGTTAATAGTTCAGGGGTTAAGAAATAGTGAGTAATCCAGAATGGTAACTAGTTTGTGAGTCTGTGTGCCTGGGAGGATGATGTTGCTCTCTACATTAATGAGGAAAGTAAGGTTAGCAAGATCAAAGGCATGACATGATTGTGTCTGGCTAAAATGAGGCAAAAGTATAGCTAGGTGGCACAGTGGATAGAGTGATCCCAGGGAAATAAGTGAAAGTGCAGCCAGTACTAGAAAGGATAGTCACGGAGGGAGGCAGTGTTATCTAGAGGGAGCTAAGTTTCAGGAATAGCTAGTAGATGGAAAGAGTGAAAGAGGAAAAAATTTAAGATTATGCCAAGTTTGTTCTGTATGAAACAAAAATTTCAGAGGTCACAGTGGAAGAGGTGGACAGTCCTTGATTGAAACTTTGGGTTGAGAGTTTTGAGAAAGATGTTCACCTAAGCATATTGGCTATAAAGTGGCAGCAGAAGTGGTAGACTCAATCTATGGAGGGAAATCCTTTGAGGCAGATGGAAGGCACCTGGCCTGTTTTGCCCCTTGTCACCTTCCCTCCCGGGTATGGGGTATATTGTGTGTCCACTGAAGATTAAGGGCACAAGGCTCTCTTTGTCTCCCACTCCTTACCTCACAATCATAACTGTATAGTCAATTGTTCAAGGATACATTGTCTTCCACATGTAAATTACTTGCCTATGTGTCCTTTAGTTGTTTCCATCAAACTAATCTCAACTATAAGTCACTTCCTGGTGTATTTCATTCCCTCTGAATTACTTTCCCTTGATCACTTAGAAATTTTTCACTTGACATAACATTATAGTAGTGAAAAAGAAAAATTTACCTGAAATAGAAATTCTAAATAACAAGGAATAAAACCCAGACTGAATACCCTAATCTAACTTATTTTACCAAAGAAGCTCAGTAGTTGCAGAAACTACTAAGTTAAACAATGTCTGATGATGAGTCTTGATACACCACATTTCTGTTCTAAAAGAAACTTACACCCCAGGACCTCAGTGCCCTGATTGGTGACTGCCTCTCCCAGAACACTGTTTCAAGAATACCATAGCCATAGTACTTACCTTCACTCTCTACTCTGTAGTCATCTTTTCCTCTGCCTCACAAAACACCTAGACATCACCCAAGCATCTTTTCATGCCACCTCACTCTAGAAATCATGAAATATGATCAAATCAACTCAACTTTGTTCCTGGGTAGAAAAGTTAAGTGGAAGCAAGGTCAAGGTTTAAAGAGTCTAATCTCCTCATAACTTCAATTGTCATCTCAGTAACTTTCCAGATCAAAGCATGCCTCCCTGGTTGTCACTCCACTCTGTCGTCTCCCATATTAAAATGTAAGCTTCTTGAGGGCAGGAAGTATGGTTGTTTTTTGTTTTTTAATCCCCAGCTCTTAATACAGTATTAAGCCCATAGTAAGTGCTTAAAAATGCTTTTTAATCATTCACTTCATTTATTCCTACTTCCTAAAAATGTAGTTTCATCACTGCTAATATCCAGGGAGGAATGAGGAAAGGAGTATAAGTTCATTCATTTCCACTTCCCTGAGGCATAAAATGGCCCAGTATTGCAAATGAGATCAGAAAAGAATTAAGGACTTGCCTGGTGGATGAATTCTGACATCTAATTGTCTGGGGAGGCCATTATCTCTTAGGACTGTACCATGGAATCTCCAGGGTCTTGCACAGAAGGATATAAAGCTTCCAGCTCAGCAAAGCACTACCTCATCAATATCTCTAAAGTTCAACACTGTCATAAGCAGTGAAAACTCCTATTGATATCATAAGAACACAACTCAGATGACATTAACTTCTTCTTAATAGTCAAGGGTGGATGTTGCTCAGTACTAACACTTGACACTGTTTCTGTCATCTTACCTTTCCTCTTTCTCAATTTATGCCCTGATCAAATATTGCCACTTCATCATCATCTCTTGCTAAAATATACCTCAGATTTGCGTCACCCCACCCCCCCACTATCATTAAGTCAAAGTATCAGGAATGCCGAGATTTATGGGCAAAATGACAAAGCACTGAAATCATACATAATGGAAAAGTGAATTGTATTATGGCTCCAATTACACTTCTAATTTGCTTAAAATAGCTTGTCCTCATACATTTTCAATATCCTACATGTGCCATATGGGAAAAACTGTTATTTTAAAGTGTCTTAAAAATAAAGCCAGATGTGACTGTTCTCTGAATATCATGGATCAATAACATTTTTTACACTAGAAGAATTCAGTGTAAACATACAAAGATAGTTCACACTTTATTTTTTTCCTCCTCTTCAAATCTTGAAAGGTCAGTTTTCTCTTGAATTTTTGTTTGGCTTCTAAATGAAATGAAAAATTCATTTCCTGACCTGCATTCTTATTATCTTTAGTCTTGGAAGATGACTTAGAACCTTTTCTGGTGCTATACCAACAATAACAAACAGTTGATAATAAAACACCATGAAGCTGTTGGTAGTGTCAGCTTCATTAGATAAAGAAGCTTAGACTTAGAAAGGCTGTGTAACTTATTCAAGTATTTATCAAAGGCAAGACTTGAACCCCAGTCTGTTTTAAGAGGCAGCTAGTTGGCATAGTGAATTAAGCTCCGTGCCTGGAGTCAGGAAGACCTGAGTTGCTTTAGACAATGCATGACCCTTGGGCAAGTCACTTAACTATTGTTTCCCTCAGCTCCCTCATCTTTAAAATGGGGATAATAACAGCACCTACATCCCAGGGTTGTTGCCAGGATCAAATGAGATAATAATTACAAAGCACTTAGCATAGTGCCTAGCACATAGTAAGCACCAAATAGCATTCAGAAAAGAAGTGGAAGTGTTGGAGGGATGTTACAAAGGTGAAATCAACAGGTCTTGTCAACAGCTTCTATATGGGGGGAGCAGGGATGAGAGATAATGAGGAATCCAGGATGACCATTAGGTTATGAGCCTGGGAACTGGGAGGATGGTGTTGCCCTTTACAGTAGTAAGGATGGGGGTGTGGTTTAGGGGAAAAGCTAACGAATTCTAATTTGGATACCATGAGTTTAAAATGTCTACTGGACATCCAACTGGAGATGTCTGAAATGTAGTTGGAAATGTGAGATTGGATATCAGTAGAGAGATTGGAGCAGGAAAGGTAGACTTGAGAATAATAAGCCTAGAATGCTAACCATATCATCTTCATTTTATTCTGAACTTAAGAAATGGAACAAACATTTCTCTAACACAATTAAAAAAAAAGATGGGGGTGGCTAGGTGGCACAGTGAATAGAGCGCAGTCCTGGAGTCAGAAGGACCTGAGTTCGAGCCGGCCTCTGACACTTAATCCACACAAACAAAAACCTAGCAGTGTAACCCTGGGCAAGTTACTTAACCCCAATTGCCCTAAAGGGGCAGCTAGGTGGCGCAGTGAGTAAGAGAGCCGGCCTCGGAGTTGGGATGACAGGAGATCAGATCCGGCCTCAGAAAATGAGCACCCACGCATAAATAATGACTAGCCCTGTAACCTTGAGCAAGTTACTTAACCCCAATTGCTTAAAAAAAAAAAAAGATGATTGCACATGAAGCTACAATTCTATTATGTAAAATATACTATTCCTTTTAAATATATAATAGTTATCACATAACTTTTTCTCCTCCCCCTTTTTTCCTCCCACCCTAGAGATGACTATCATAAGACAGAAATATGTATGTATGTGTGTATGTATGTATGTATGTATGTATGTATACACATATATGTAAAATCATTACATACATACTTCTATTTATCAGTCCTTTCTCTGGATGCAGATAGTGTCTTCCTTCTCAGATCCTTTATAGATAATTCAGGTATTTATAATAGTCAAAATGACATAGTCACTTAAAGTTGTTCTTAAAACAATATTGTCATCACTATATACAATGTTCTCTCAGTTCTGCTTATTTCACTCCATCATTTCATGCAAGTCAATCCATATTTTTCTAAGATTAAGTTCCTCATTTCTTATAGCAAGTTCCTCATTTCTTATAGCACATATTTCTTATATCACAATCATACACCACAATTTGTTCAGCCATTCCCCAATTAATGAGTATTCCTGCAGGTTCCAGTTCTTTGCCACCACAAAGAGAGCTGCTATAAATATTTTAGAACATATAGTCTGTTCTCCTTTGTCCCTAATCTTTTTGGGAAATAGTTGTAGTAGTTGTATTGCTGAGTCAAAGAGTATAGGCAGTTTAATAACTTTAGGGGCATAATACCAGGTTACTTTTCAAAATAGCTAGATCTGTTCACAGTTCCACCAATAGTGAATCAGTGTCCCAATTTTTCCATGTCCCCTACAACATTTGCCACTTTCCTTTCAACCATTTTAGCCAATATGATAGGTGTAAAATGATCTCTCAAGGTTGTTTTAATTTGCATTTCTCTAATCAGTAATGATTTAGAATATATTTTCATATGATGATAATTTTTTTTATTTCTTCATTGAAAAATTGTCCGTTCAAATCCTTTGACCATTTATCAATTGGGGAATGATTTGTATTTTTATGGATTTGACAGTTATTTTTATGTTTGAGATATGAGACCATTATCTGAGAAACTATCTATAATTTTTCCCCCAATTTTCAGTTTCCTGCTTTCCTTCTGGTCTTGGCTGCATTTGTTTTATTTATGCAAAAACTTTTAATTTAATGTAATCAAAATTGTCCATTTCACACCTTATACTGCTCTGTTTCTTGTTTATTCATAAGTTGTTCACTATCCATAAGTCTGCTAGCTAAAATGCTCCATATCCTTTAATTTTTTTTTTACAATATTTCTCTTTATATCTAGATCATGTATCCATTTTTACCTTGTCTTGGTAATTAGTTTGAGATATTGGATTATGTCCAATTTCTGCCAAACTGCTTTCCAGTTTTCCTAACAATTTTTTAACCAAATAATGAATTTTATACTTGTCAAACACAAAGTTATTATACTGATTTATAGTAGTGTTATTAAGTATATATTAAGGTTTTGATAATGATAATGATAACCCTGCTCTTTCTTTTATTTATCAATGAAAAATTTAATCTCTTCCTTGATTTTCAGAATTTCTAATTTTTGTTTACTTTTTTTTGTTTTTCCAATTTTTCAGTTACATTCTTAATTAATTAACTCATTCTTAACTGATTTTGCTAATGAGTATTAAGAGATACAAATGTTCCTCTAAGGAATGCTTTGACCATATTTCAAAAATTTTTATATGTTGTCCTATTGATTTCCTCAATGAAAGTATTTATAGTTTCTATGATTTATACATTGATTCTCAAATTGTTTCAGTTTGTTTCATCTTCATTTAAATTTGCTTTCTTCAAAAGCCAGTTTTTTATATGTTTTAATTTTGTTGTAATCATTAAAGGATATTTTTTTTTAAAGCAATTGGGGTTAAGTAACTTGCTCAAGGTTACATGGCTAGTCATTTGATTTATGCGTGGGTGCTCATTTTCTGAGGCCAGATCTGATCTCGGGTCATCCAAACTCCGAGGCCGGCGCTCTTACTCACTACGCCACCTAGCTGCCCCTTTAGGGCAATTGGGGTTAAGTAACTTGCCCAAGGTTACATGGCTAGGTTTTTTTTTGTTTGTGCGGATTAAGTGTCGGAGGCCGGCTCCGAACTCAGGTCCTTCTGATTCCAGGGCCGGCGCTATATTCACTGCGCCACCTAGCCGCCCCTCATTAAAGGATATATTTAACATTTTTACCCTTCTGCATTTGTTTATGAGATTTTTATGCCCTAGCACATGATGGGTTTTTTTGGTAATACAATACACAACTGAGAAACACATTTATTGCTTCCTGATCCCTTCAACAATTGTCAGAAATCTGTTATAGCAAACTTTCCTAAAATTCTATTCAGATTCTTCACTTCTCTTTTATTTATCTTTTTGTCAAATTTCTCTACGTATGTGTAATATATTGAGGTCCCCAAACAGTTTCATCATCTATTTCTTCCTGTAATTAATTTTTCTTCCTTAAAAATACTCAGATATGATTTCATTTGGTATGTATGTGTGTTTATATGTATACATATATTATATGGTATTAATATTATATCATTATCTATAGTGACTTTTAGTGTAATGAGATTTTCCTGTTTATCTCTTTTAATTATGTTTGTCTATGCTGCTGCTTGTCTAAAACCACAATTGCTACAATTACTTTATTTTATTCACCTGAAGCTTAAAAAAAAATCATACTCCAACCTTTCATTTTAATTCTATATAAATCTTTCTGCATCAAGCAATTTTGTAAACAAGATTATAAGGGATTCTTCTTTCTAATTTATTGTGCTAACACCCTCCATTTTATGGATGAATTGATCTCATTCACATTCATTGAAATGATGGTTGTGTATTTCTTTCAAATAGTTAGAGAGTAAAAATTAATTAAGCATTAACTTGGTTCCAATCATTGTGCTAAGTGTTGGGGTTGAGGAGAAAGGCATATGATAGTCCCTGCTCCCAAGGAGATCACAGTCTAATGGGGGATATAAGGTGCATAAAATCTATGTTCTATCTATCTATCTATCTATCTATCTATCTTTTCTACCTACCTACTATCTACATGCACATATATATGCACACATATTCATAAGCATACACACAACAAATTGGAGAGAATTAGCAGAGAAAAAAGCACTAGGTTTAAAGAAGTGTGTCAGGAAAATGTTATAGAAGGTAGGATTTTAGCTAACCCTTGAAAGAAATAAGAAAAGACAGGAAGCAGAGATGAGGACGGAGAGAGTTACTGGCATGGGCAACAACTAATGAAAATGCACAGGATCTGGAGATGGGGTATTTTGGGCAAGGAACAGTAAGGAAACCAGTGTCACTAGGTAGCAGCTTATTGTTGGGCATTTGGGAAGAGATGACAGGAAGTGAGTATTTGGAATAGGAAGATTGGAAAAGTACAGATGGTGTGCTCTTCTCAACAATGCAGTGATATGGGTCAATCCTGAAAGACTCATGATGGAGAGAGGTATCTACATCCAGAGATATAACTAGAAAGAACTGAGCTTGAATCCTGATGGAAGCAAATTAATTGATCTTTTTCTTTTCATTGTTTGGTTTTATTTCTTCTTTACCATTTTCCATCCCACCTAGTACAATATGCCTTTGTAACATGACTAATTTCTAATATGAATGTATTTGCAGATCATATACTGGACTATATGCTGTCGTGGGAGGTGGGGAAAGAGGTAAAGGAAATTTGAAATTCAAGGAACTATGGAATTGAATCTTGTTAACTGAAACTAAACTAATAAATTAATTTAAAAAAAAAGAAAAGTAGAGATGGAAAGAAAGAAGGGATCTACAATTGGCAGTCTGTAATTAAAGAAATCTTTTCATAGAAATTTACCTCTCCTCTTTTTATGAAGATCATACCCTGATCTCTGGTTCTTTTTCTTTCTTTCTTTCCTTCTTTTCTTTCCTGCTTTCCTTCTCATCTTTCTTTGTTTCTTTCTCTTTCTTTCTTTGTTCCTTTATTCTTTCTTTTTTCTTTTCCTTCCTTCCTTCCTTCCTTCCTTCCTTCCTTCCTTCCTTCCTTCCTTCCTTCCTTCCTTCCTTCCTTCCTTCTTTTTTTTAGCTTCATGTTGCAAACCAATTTAATGGCACAAATTTCAACTTAAATAAAAACTGCTTCCAAGTTCCATGGCAAGAGACTTGGGTCCAATCCCCCCAAAAATAACCCACATCTTTGCTGGTAAACCAAAGCTGCTGGAGGCCCCCAGTTCCCCATAGAGGGTGATGGGAAGGGAGAGTTGTCTGAGAGCCCCAGGGAATTGAGTCATGGGCAGTCACCAAAGGGAACTCAATATCAGCATTCATTAAATCACCCTTGTGGGATGACAGGGCCTCAAAACTTGGCCAGTGGGACTTAACTGAGGGATGTGAGCAGTTTTTCACAAAGGTGGTGGTAAAGGTGGGGGAGGGGAGGTGGAGTGAATTGGAATCTCCTATTGGGTAATACCACCTCCTCCTTCCCTCTACAGATAGTGCTATTACATCAGAAAGGATCAGATCAAAGAATGGGGAAGTGAGGTGGCATAAAGGGGAGGACAAGAAATGGCTAAGTATCCCAGCAAATTGGGACCTTCAGACTAGGTGGGCATCCCATGCACATCTCCTACCATTGCCAAGTGCCTTTTGGGAGGGAATACCAGTCACCTTCCCATCAATCACATCACAGGCCTCATATGTCAGGGGCCTGGACAATCAGTGGCAAGACAGGGAGGGCAGATCTTCTAGACCTGGAGCCTTGACTAGCTGGAGCTGCAGAGCTGGCATCTTTCTATGATGTGGAACAACTTCCATCAGACCCTGGAAATAAAGCAAGCCCCATCTATCAAGGGAACCAAGATCCCTTCAGCTGTCTGGTCTGAGGGTCCTGGTCTGCCTAGAATGGGGAGGGGAAGGAGCTCAATGGTTGGTCACTGGCATAGCTGGCCAACATTCTGTCAAGTTCCTCTCTTAGACAGATGGACAGACAGACAGACAGACAGACACACACACGCGCACACACACACACACACAGCCCTCCCCACTAAGGATGAGGAAGGTATTAGAGCTACTCAGGAAGATAAGACAGATCTCTAGGTCTTGGTTGAGTTGGGACAGGGGTATGGAGGCAGGGTACTGGCCACATCAGGGAAAGTATATTTTCCTTTAAAAGAAAACAAAAAAACAGGAAACAAATAATTTCCCTGCTGAACCAACACCAGGGAATTTTCACAAAACAATGAAGCAATTCAAACCTGAATATCCCAAATAAATACAATAGGGACTAAGTGCATCTGAGGCATAGAAAAGCACCATTATTTGTGTCTTAACCCCTCTGAGGAGGGGGTTCCTACAAGGAAGGAGCCCTTCTGCCCAGCCTGGAAGCCAGGGAGAGAAGCATTGATCAGGAATGGGGATCAGAAGGAAGAACAGCAATCCTGACCCTTAAGTCAGCCTCAAACAAGGCTGGACATGGAAGGAAGGCAACCTCCCACCCCATCCAACTTCTGAATACCATCCCACAAACAGCTGTTGTCCCAACTTTGCTGTTACTAGAATATGACGCCTTGAGGAAGGGAAGGGAAAGCTGATGGTACTGGGGAGCTACAGAGGGCCTAAGAGGAAGGATACTCCCCTGACCCCAACCTCCAAATTCCTGTAAGGGATAATTTGCAGTGAAGTTTCCCCATTCTGAAAAATCAAATCTAGAGTGGCTTCAGCATCCACTAGGCCTAAGTTTAGAAGTCACCTGACTTTGCGGAAATCTGGAACTTAGAGCAATGGAGACCCTCCCCAGTCCTACCTCAGCACAAAATATGCCAAATAAGGACAGAAATGCTTTCTCAAATGTACATTGGGTGGTCTGCTGTTTCCTTGTTCTGGCACTTGAGGTAGATTGCTGGGCTTAGATTGTGCACCTGACCTCTAGCCAATGGAAGAAAAGGGTCAGGAGGGGGGTGGGAGAGAATTCCACTGTAGGGCATTATAATTTCACCATGTCCTTTTGTAAATTGCTTCTCCTCCCTGACCATTTTTCAGGAGGGTAGCCCTTTCTTGAGATCATAATAAACCATTCTTTTCTGTTTCCTACCTTGAGAAACCTCTGAGTATCATTTGTTTTATTTTTTTATTTTTTTATTTCTGGAGGGTGGAAAGGTAGGACAATTGGGGTTAAGTGACTTGCCCAAGGTTACACAGCTAGTTTGTTTTTGTTTGTTTGTTTGTTTGTTTTTATGATAAGTGTCTGAGGCCAGATTTTGAACTCAGGTCCTCCTAACTCCAGGGCCAGTGCTCTATTCACAGCTCCATGTAGCCTCCCTTTTGTTTTGTTTGTTTGTTTTTTGGTCTGAGTATTATTTGGGGAAGGATTCTGTTGCACACAGTTTTTAGGGTACACACAGTTTTGGGGGCCTCTTCTGGGATTTATTCTTTCATGAGAAAGTCCCACAGACCCTTAGCAAGGACCAGGCTCCAACTGAGATTTCTCAGGGGTCCCTGGAACTGGTCTGTGAGATCTGACTCCGATAGGGTAACAACTAGAAGAGAGGGACTAGGTATGAAGCAGAAATTCTGGTTTTGTTAGAGAAGACTGCTGGCAGGGATCACACAAGTTTGTGTACATAAACCCAGGTAAGCAAGTCCCCGGGTGATCCAGAGGTGGGAGACAGTCTAAACAGTCTGAGTCTATAAGATGTCTCCTGCCACGGGAAAGAGTTAGATAGGCCTAATAGATCCTGATAAGATTAAAACCTTGGGTTAAGAGCAATCTAAAAATACCTTCCTAACATTCAGGAGGATAGTCCTCTTAGAGATAGACTAGCTAATTGGGATAATTTATCAAAATACAAAGGAAAAAACCACAGGAAGATGATAAAATACTGGGCTGGCACCCCTCTGAGAGGAGGCATATCTTGGCCAAAATACAGCTCCTCTGAAGACTGGGTGTGCCAAAAACTCAGTGTGTATATGAATTCTAAGAAACCTTTAACATAAAAGTGAATATGTCCTGAGGTAGTAGAACAAATTTGCTCTAAAGAAGGGGGACGAGCCCAAAGGGAAATCTGAAGAACCAGAACAGAGGCCCCATCCCTGGGACTCCCTTCTTTCTCTACCCTAGCCCTACATTCCTTCATCCCAGGGATGGGAACAGGGACTTCCTGGCCCAGCCTCAACTCCTCCTTCCCTGCCCTCCACACCCTTTGAAAGGGAATCTGAAAGGGGTGAGGACTTAATTGACTTGGCTGGGTCAGGCACACCCATACTTGCTCCTGTCTGGAGAGAATTCAAACAGTTGATAAAAGATCAAGAAAGTTTTTCTCTCCCTAGGATTGAAGAAGCGCTAAAAGCTCTCCCTCTTCAGGAAGTCCTGGTGGCCCAGGGGACAGGTTATGTGAATGTGAATGCCCCCCTTCCCCCCTCAAGCAGCACTAAAATTAGAACTTTTAAGAAAGAAATGAAGCAGTCAATTGAAGACCCTCAGGGGTTGCTGATCAGGTAATCAGTTTTTAGGACCCAATTTGTATACTTGGGGGGAATTATTATCAATTTTGTATGTATTATTTTCTGGGGAAGAGTGGTGAGAAATTTGGTAGCAATTGGGTATTAATACAATTGACTGAATTATGTAATAATAGGCAATAATTTATAATCCTGATGGGTGATTTGATTTTTATGAACAAGAATAAATATATGAATGAATAGGTTATTTGAGGCTCACTTTAGAGATGTTCCTTAACTGATGTGAGATTATAATCATATCTTAAACTAATTGTTGGAGCTTGTTATTTAAGATTTGATGGGACTGTTAACTGACTGTTCCTTTGAGTCTAACTCCAGATATGGATATTAAGAAAAGCTATCCAAGCCACTGATCCATGATGCCAGACCCTGTGAAGTACAGGTATGGAAGGCCTGTGAAGTATTGGTATGGAAGGTCGGGAGAATGACTGTTCTGCATGAGCTGAGGTAGGATTCTCCTGACTCAACCTTCCCAGTGACACCTGGCAGACTTTGAGCTTGGCTCAATGTAGATTTCAGCCTGTTATACATTTTGCCTGGAAGTTGGGGAAATGGTTCCCTCATTACAGTTTCATCCCTATTCTTGGTGGCAAGTTTCAGTAATCAAAAGTTTTGAAAACACAACAACAAATCTATTAAATATTTGATTCTGGAACATCTCAAGTTACTATTAAGATAAAGCTATTAGGCTTAGGATTTAGTATAGGTATTCCTGTATAAGTCAGGGTCCTTTGGTTCTTTGTAATAGTATAAGGACAAATAGATCCAGGGTTTGTGGGAATATTGTTCTGGTATTTAGTTAGTATCACACTTGTCTCAACTTTGTTACAATTGGTCCATGTTAAAAGGGGGGTAATCTTTGGACTACTTGGTAAAAAATTTAATTGTTTTAATTGTGAGCTTAATGTAAATCCCTTAGTGGAATCCCATCCTCAGATTAATGCAAAATAATATTGGAAAATGGTTTTAATGTATGATCGTGACAATTGACCAAGACTCCAATTTTAATTTTATAAGAATGATAAGGATTCTGGAGTGGTCATTTAAATTGGTTCCAAAGTTCCTTTTGTAGGTAAATGAATGAAAGAAGGTAGAAGAAAGAGAGACTGGGATGCAGTACTGAAGATGGATGACCCTAAGGGACCAGAGGACTTCCTCAGATCTGGACAGCAGTGTGAAAAGAGACTTTTGGACTTTGAAAGGACAGTTGTATATTATGGTTTTCTTTTGAATTTCTGTATCTGCACTCATAAAGCAGACTGCCCCTTCGTATGTTGTCAATGCCACGAAGGTAATTAGAATTAAGAAAAGTGGGGAAACTTCAAAAGGTATAAAAGAACAAGAGGGGATTTGTGAAGGATAATTTGCAGTGAAGTTTCCCCATTCTGAAAAATCAAAGCTACAGTGGCTTCAGCATCCACTAGGCCTAAGTTTAGAAGTCACCTGACCTTGCAGGAATCTGGAACTTAGAGCAATGGAGTGCTACCTCCCCAGTGCCACCTTAGTACAAGATATGCCAAATAAGGACAGAAGTGATTTCTCAGATGTACATTGGGTGATCTACTGTTTCCTTGTTCCCATATTTGGGGTAGATTGTATACCTAACTTCCAGTCAATGGAAGAAAAAGGGTGTGTGTGGGGGGGAAGAACTCTGCCTTAGGGCATTATAACTTTGCAATTTCCTTTTGTAAATTGCTTCTCCTCCCTGACCATTTTTCAGGAGGGTGGCCCTTTCTTGAGATCATAATAAACCATTCTTTTCTGTTTCCTACCTTGAGAAACCTGAGTATTATTTTGATAAGGATTACTGTTGCACTAAGTTTTTGGGGTGCACACACTTCCCAGTCCCATAACAGCCACTGAAAGTGCTTAGTGCTGATGAAGAGATGGAGAGCTGAAGATGCTTAGTTCTTTAGTAGATCTCTCAGGTCATAGGATTCAAAGAGGTTGCTGACCCCCCTCTCAGCCATCCAGGTCCCACAGGTAGTCCTTCTCATCCATAGGTGGGTAGAAGCTGACCAGAGGGAAAGTGCTCAGGGACAAGGACAGGAACTGGTCTACTGCAGGAGGCAGTGGGGCAGGTCTAGAAGGCCCTCATTTATGTCTAGCAGGACGTGGGACAGCTGGGACTTCAGAGCCACAGCTGGGAGTGCAATGAGATCTAGGCCAGACTGCTGGGCAGGCTTCCTTCCTTATTTTTATGAACTCTTTATGATTAACCTCTTGAAGTTGAAATTTGTTTTGCTAATGACTGTTCCCTACATAGATCTATACTCATTCCTATTCTTCTACTTCTTTTCTGTCTGCATAGGTATCCCTGCTGATTTAATATACTCTTATCAAGATCAAGTAAGAGATCATAAGATCTATCCCTACCTCTATCTATCCCTTTCTCCATGCGTATATATATATTTTCCTCTCACAAACTTTTTGTATTAAACATCAGTTTTCTCCCCTTTCTTCCTTATTGCTTTCCTAGTGTATCATTGTTCCCTGCCCTTTTCTTTCCTCAGTTAAGACCAACAACATAGAGCAAAACCATATTCAGGTCCTGTGTTTGTCCTATTTACTTCACTCTAAGATGGCTTGAAGGCATTAGGATTTTGAAGTACTTGTATCTCATCCCTCTATTATAATGTAAGAAAGTCACCATCAATTCACACTTCAATTGCTCAAATATATTTACCTCTTTTTTTTTTCTGCTTTTTGGAGGGCAATTGGGGTAAAGTAACTTGCCCAAGGTTACTCAGCTAGGTTTTTGTTTGTGTGTGTTAAGTGTCTGAGGCCGGATCCAAACTCAGGTCTTTCTGACTCCAGGGCCGGTGCTCTACTCACTGTGCGACCTAGCCGCCCTCAAATATATTTACCTTTTTATATTTCTCTGGACTCTGTTGGCAATTCAGAGGTTCTGCTCAACTGATATGTTTTAAAATAAGAAATGCTTGAAATTCTTCTAATAAAATAAATGTCCATCCTACCTCCCCCACCCCCACACTCCTAAAGAATACTCAGATTTGCTTAGTCAGTTATTCTTGATTGTAATCCTTTATTTTTTGCTTTTTAGAATTCCATTTTCCAAGAATTTCTCCTACGTATTATAGTTTCTGCCAAGGCTTGTGCGATCCTAAAAACGTTTCTTGGATATTTGAACACATTCATTCTTGGTACTTGCAGTATTTATTTTTTTTCTTTCACCTGGGTGGTCTAGATTTTTACCTCTGACAATCCTGGAAGTTTTGGGTTTTGTAATTCATTTTAAAATGTGAATAGTACTTTCCTTCAGTTTTCACTTTGTCTTCCAGTAGATCTGGGGAATTTTCTTTTATTATTTCTTGAAATATAAGGTTCTGGGGCGGCTAGGTGGAGCAGTGAATACAGCACCAGCCCTGGAGTCAGGAGGACCTGAATTCAAATCCAGCATCAGACACTTAACACACACAACACAAAAAAACCTAGCCCTATGACCTTGGGCAAGTCACTTAACCCCAATTGCCCTACCTTCCCCCCTCCCAAAAACAAAAAGTCAAAAAGAAAAAAAAAGAAATATAAGGTCTTGTTGTTTTGTTTTGTTATTATTTTCAAGGAGTTCAATGAGGCTTAAAACTGCTTCCTCTTATCTTGTATTTGATAGTAGGTAGCTTATATTTTCTTCTTTTTTTCAATGTTACATCTTTGTTCTTATATTTCTTATTGTTTCTTGTAGTTGTTAAGTTCTGTTTATCTCATTATCTATTTTAGGGAGTCTAGTACTTGGGTAAAATTTCCACCTGCTGTTTATTTTTCTATTCTCCAGGACCCTTTGTAGTAAATATGGGCAAGCCATTTCTTTCTGTGTAGTTGTTGTGGGTCACTTTCTCTTTTCATTTTATATGTTAGTTTTCTCTTAACTCTTCGGCAATGTCTCTTGTACGTTGATAGCTTTGTTTTTTCTAATTTATGCAAATTTTTAGCATCAGTTCTTGTGGGGGATTTTGTCCTTGGGTCAATCTCTGATATTCTTGGATAGTTTAGGCTTAGTTTGGTTCTCTCCTCTTTGTTGTTGGGCGGCTGCTGCCTTTGTGATGCATATGGGGTGTTTTATATTAAGTAAGAGGTCCCAACCTCTGACTCAATCTCTGTATTGTCTTTCAGTCTCCTGGTATTCCACTGAAGTTTTTGGTCTTGTATTGTTTTCTTTTTCTCAAAAGACCTCCAATCTAGAATTGATTTCATCCTCTACTGTGATCTTTCTAGAATAGTACAATTCTGGAGATCACAGCTTTCTTGGCACTGATGTTGACTCTATATGTTGATATGGCTCATAATTAATATCAAGACTGTCTTACTAGAATCAATATAATTTCATAAGACCCAGTTGGGGCTAATTCTGTCATTGCTTTTGTTTAGACAAGCCAGGGTTAGAATTTGACTTTATATCTCTGATTCTTGGTGCTTGTGAAAGATTGTGACTTCCTCGGTCAGAGAGTTGGCTAATGGGTTTCAGAACTATTTATGGGAGTTCCTGCTGGCTTCTCTGTCCGATTTGATCTCTTTGCCTCAGCTCATTGGGCTGTTTACCTGAGTTCATATTAGCATTTTGTCTCTTCAGGTGATTTATCTGAGTTCATACTGGTTCCTTTGTTGGCTTCTCTTTGTCTCTATCAGCTTCAACTTTTAACTGTGCTTGAACTGGCTTCCCTCAGCAAAGCTGTTTACCTTTCTCTGTCAGTTTCTGGTAATCTTTGTGTAGTGTTCTGGACTAGGAGATTATTTCTGATTTGTTTCACTTTTCCTTGTTCACCTTTCTAGGTCTGTTTTCCAATACTTGCTCAGGTTTATATGGAAAGCTGGGCTTTTCTGTGACTGATCATATCACAAGCCTAACTAAGATTCAATTACTTCCTTTTATATTTGAGCCAAATGGTCATACTTGCTCTCTATAATAAGCACATCACATCTTTCCCACATTTTATTGTCCATTTTCTTAAAATGCTCTCTCTTATCAACTTCACTTCTTAGTTCTCCTAGTTTTCTTCAAGATTTAGCTCAAGTTCCAGTTTCTATAAGAGCTCTTTACCAATTTTCCCAGTTATTGATGCACCTCTCCCTCTCTGAAATTACATCAAGTTCACATTTATTTTGCATATGCTAACATATAGTTACTAATTTGTGTGCATTTTGTACCCCTGAGTGGAATATAGGTGTCTTGAAAGCAAGATATACTTTTTTATTTTTTCTCTATATCCTTCTCACTTAATACAGCATCTGGCTTATAGTAGGTTCTTAAGAAATGCTTGTCAAATTGACTTGAATCTTAGAAGTTTGAAGTTACTTTTTGTTATCCATGTATTCCTAGTTAATATTTTTGTTAGATTCAGCACAATTTTCTAGTCTATCAATGGATAGTGTTTATCAATTCTGCCTTCTCATTCAGTATGTTGGCTAGTCCTATAAACTTTGTGTTACCTATAGATTTGATAATAGTGCTATCTTTAAAAGACAGTTATAAGGGGCTCACTTTGAGAAGTGTTGTGTGATTTGACCAGATGAGACTCTGGGCAGCCATTGAAAGCTCCCTGGCTTTGAAAACCCAGATGTTGATGCTTCCCTCTCTGGTAACTGTGATTTGGTATTGATAATGGTTGGACGGTTTGGAAGCCTGTCTGTTTGACCTTTTCCCCCTGAGCTAGGTAATATATGTTTGTTTGATTAAAGTAAGCTTGTTAACCCAAAAAAATAAATAAATAAATAAAAGACGGTTATAAAAATCTTAAATGTCACAAAACCAAACATAGATTCCCCTGATAATTCAATAAAGCAGTCTTTCAAATTAACTTCAAGTCAATAAAGATTATTTTTTTATTTATAGCCAGTTAATCAATTCTGAACCTATATAATTTTATTATCATCTATACCATATCTCTATATTTACTAATTCAGTGATTTTGTTTAAAAAAATGATGCTTAGTTTTCTATGAGGTTTTTTTTTTTGTTTGATACAGCTATACTAGCTTTTATTGGCCATCATTTCCTTTTCCACATTTAAAAAAACAATTTCTTTAACAATGTGTGGAAGAATTTCATTAGGAAACAAAGTCTCTCTTTTTTTTTTTCCGCTTTATAGATTTATATTTGTAGGCTTTGGGTTTCTATTCTCTTCCCTTTTTGAAAATCAAGACAACATTTGGCCTTCAATTGTCTGGCAACGTTGCTACTTTTGCTTTTTCAACTATTGCTGGCAGTGGGTTGGCAACATCTGCCAGTACTTAAGGATGTTGTTATCTGGGTCAAGTGAAATCACTCAAGAAAAAGAACTCAAGAGTAAGGGGTATTATCTTGTTATTTCTTTCTTTACTTAGGTCATTTTTATTTTGCTCTTTATTTTCCATTGTTCTTTAAATGATAACTCACCTCAGGGGTAATTCTAGCACCTTTTCACCACTTAAGAGTCGCACAATATATCTTTTACATTTCTCATTAACCTTCTGTTTTCCCTTGACAATTCATTTTATGTAACCTTTTAAAAAAAAATCTTGCCTTACTAACTACTTCTCTTCTTCTTTAATCCTCTTCCACCACAGGTCCTTCTTTTCAAATCTCCTCCATATTGAACTCTTCTCCTTCTTGAGCACTCATTATTCACTTCAAATGTTCCTCAGGTTCTCCCAGATTTCTCCAATTGGTAGCCCCATGTTGAACAAGATATTAAGAAAAGTCATAAAATCTGTACTCTTGAATAATATAACACTTTAATGTGTTTTAATTTTTTCATAACACTTTAATGCATTTATGTAAAATTTATTTTATTTAGGATTTCAGAGAATTCCTGTGGTAGCAACAATATCTATGAAGGTGCATGCCATGCAAAGTAGAATATTTTTTCCCCCTAAGAGGCAAAGCTGCCTTGATTATTGTCTTGATTATTGCAGAAGACGAGGGCTGATGGCAGAATTCAGGTCCTATAAGGGCACAAAAAGAAGCTAGTTTTTTAGTCTTCGTAAATGTCCAGTAGGTTGTAAGTCATTTCACCCTGTTCATCAGATGCTTTTGCATATAGATTTGGAAGTTAAGGGAACGCATCTACCTAACCTAGGGCTTCTTCCCTCCTGTATGTCCTTTCCATTCTTTGGCTAAGTAAATCTTTTTTTGTTAGCTATTAGATTGTCTATAAATGTCTCATTTCTTTCCATTCTCAAATATGAACTTCTATACTAGTCTGAGTCATATCTGGCCCAGTATAATACATAAAATACAGATCCTACGTACCTTTTACTTAAAAAAAAAGTTTAAAAAGATTTTTCATCACCTTTCTTTTTTCTAATATATCTCTCCTTCCCCCTGCCCCTAACCTATCAAAATTATTGACCCTTAGAAGATAAAGAAAAAAAATTGGTTAAAATAACTGAACAGTATACCAATCAGATTTAACATATGCAGTAGTCTACACCCACAGTTTCTACCTCTGTAAGGAAGGGAAAGTGATGTAGTCTCATACCTCTTTTTTGGTATCAAGCATGATCATTCATGGAAGTATGGAAACCTACCAGTGAGCAATCCTTTCCCAGATACTTGTGTCACCTCAGTTATATACTGAATAAGGCTTCTATTAAATGTTACTTCTTATAGTATTTTTTAGTGTCATGCCAAAATTGATATAATTTTGAAGTATTTCTTTACTTTCAAATATTTATTATCTCTCCATTTCATTGCCCCCATTGAACTGAACAATTTTCAAAATTAAAAACAGAACCATCATATCAAATATGCAAAATACACTTCAAAAAATCCCACTTTAGTCATGTAAAAAACACATTTCATGTTTTGTTTTGTTTTCATTTTTAAATCCATCTCCTCTCTAGCAGGAGTGTACTTGGCTTTCTAAAATTTAAGGTAAGTCTTCTCATATGCCTCTATTCCCCACACAAGGAAATTTTCAACTGCATTGTCCATATAGGTGAGCTTCATTTTAGTACTTAAATTAAGCATGCTGAATATTGGAAATAGCAATGAGGGTAAGATATGACTTGGAAAAGTATCAACTCATGAAAAACATTCGATCAAAAAATATGTTTTGCTAGTTTTAGTGCTTTAATCTGATAGATTACATATTTGACCTATAAAGTTATGGAGGAAGAAGCCAAAGAGATCCTTTAAAAAAAAAACATACTATAAAATTTATATAAAACAGGCATGAATAAGCATTACCAAAAATGTGAGCATATTTAAGTAGTTGTATTTCAGAGACTATAAGTAAGCATTACCTAAATGTTAGAACACATAACTATGTGTATATTTTGGAAGAATGACTATTTGATAAGTTTTGATATTCTATACTTTCTTAACTGACCCTAAATTGCCTGTCACATCTGATTGGAGGGCTGAGGGATGTAACACTAAACTTCTCCCAAAGCCTTCCTTTACAAAGGTTCGCAACTTCCCTCATAACTCTTTTTCTATCAACTGTTCTGTTTGGCTTTGACTCAGGCCAGGTAGTCCATGGTGCTTTCCCCTTTTCAGCTTACTTTTGTGTGTTGTCTCCCTCCTCCCCAGACTGTAAGTTCCTTCAGGGGAGGTACTATCTTCATTTCTTATTTTTATCCCCAGTATTTAGCACAGTACTTAGCACAGTTGTTTTTTTTTCATTCTGTCATGCCCAACTCTTCCTGATCCTGTGAATTGCATCAATACTATGGATGGGGTTTTCTTGATAAAGATACTGGAGTGGTTTGCCATTTCCAGTTAGCTAATAAATATTTGCCAAATTATTGAACTGAATTAAGGTGGTTATATAGAAAAGCACGGGCTCACAAGTATTTGGAAAGTTGACCAAGTGGTGTGTTAGAAGGTTATTGGGATTTACCAAGTTATTTTTCTTATTAAGTTATGTTTACAAGGGCAGCAAGGATGAGAGGAGCAAAAAACCTAGAAAATTATTTTCTCTCTAAATTCCATTAATTGTTTTTCTTCCATATTTGACATGTTGCTTTACTAAATTTTCCCTGTATGGTAGTTAGAGGTTGAGACTCTCTAATTTAGTTTCCATCTCTCAACCATGATCCCAAAACCTTCACTGAAAAACTCACATATATAATATAGCCAGTGAGTGCTTCAAAATACTAATGAACCGATTGGGTTTTTTTGTTTTGTTTGTTTGTTTTTTTGTTTGTTTTGCTTTTTAGAGGGCAATTGGGGTTAAGTAACTTGCCCAAGGTCACACGGCTAGGTTTTTGTTTGTGTGTGCATTAAGTGTCTGAGGCCGGATCCGAACTCAGGTCCTTCTGACTCCAGGGCTGACACTCTACTCACTGCACCACCTAGCCGCCCTAATGAACTGATTGTTAAAAAACAAAACAAAAAACAGAACAGATAGAGGAAATCTGTGATCAACCCTTCCCAAAATGTTTTTTTTTTCTCTATTAGACTTAAACATTTACAGATGAGTGACTACTATCTCTAAAGTAATTTTCATCAAATAAACTCATATCCACTTTCTCAGCTTTGTGTAATTTCTCAGCTTTGTGTAATTTCTCAGCTTTGTGTAAACAACACAATTGCAAAGGGAATATATCTGAGAGAATGGTATTGTCTTAGCATTTCTTCTTTCAAATGAAACTAAAGCAAATAAACAGACATTATTCAAGTAATTGTCTGAAATGATTAATATAGTATATGTAAGGTAGATTTTAGTGCAAATATGGTAGATTTTGTTATTTTTAAGATACTAGTTCCCAGGAACCATTGTCATAACAATCTCTAGTTCCCAGGCTCATGGTTGTAAATATCTCCACCATCTTGTGCAGCATCATATAATAATAAATAATATAAACATTTATGGTTAAAGTTGTAAATATTCACTGCAACTGCACAGTGAGATATAATGATGAGATAATGTAAACTTGTGAGGCTATTGCTGACAAATGGCATTTTTTGTTATCCTATAAATTAAGTAGGCACTGGTCAGTAAGTGGGGAATAGGAATGCACAAGGGGAATGGGCATGTGTGTTTGACTCAACCAATCCCCTTTGACGCTTATGGGGTATGCACAAGCTAGAATGCTGTGTATGCCTTGTTCAGCCCCCATCAAAAGACTTGGGGGGATTTGTTAATGTGTGTTAGTATCAACTGACCCACACAGAGATTTAGGGGACCTGTAGGAATTTTAGCACTTACTATATTCTCCCCCACCCCTGTGAGAAGAATTAGGAAAGTTGTAGGAGTTGGTGTGCCCATTATCAGCAACCTGTTTGAGAAGACTAGAATAAAATAAGTTTAATTAGCACCTTTTTATGTCTCTGATGCGGTTCTTCTGGCTGCCCAGTTCAATAGTGGGCCTCCTAGTGCTAGAAATCTTCCTGTGTTACCTCCCACCCTACAATTGGCATAATTGGTGTTATCTGTTTAGCATGTATTAAAGCTGTTAAGTAAATTGTAGTAAATTAAGTAAAAAATAGTAAAAAAAAAAAAGATTAGAAAAACCTATTATTAAATAAGAAGCTACATAGCAGTAGGTAGGCCTAAATAAGATATGAAATTCAAGTGCTATTAAAATCTAGAGAGAAAAGTTAAATAAACTAAGGTCACTGAAAATCTTCTTTTAATAAAAACTCAAAAAATTATACATAGCTTTAAAAAATTCATGAACAGAATAGTACCAATGCTGCAAATGATATAGAAAAGTAGAGCAACATAAATAGACTAAAATTCAAAAAAGCCTTTTTTGATTTTGATCACATGACTTCAACTATCTTACTAATTATACCAAATCAGAATAATTGAAAACAGAAGAGAACTACGATAGCCACCATGAAGGAATATATAATATCACATCTTACTAGGTATGAAGTAAATAATACATTTTTATAATCTGATGTGATATGCTGCACAATTTTCTGTGGGGCCCTTGTATAATCTACATTGTCACTAAGTCTAAGATCCTTAAGGAAAACCCTTCTATGGATTCTGATGGTGACAAACCAGAACTGAGGTTGTTCACTATTTTTCATGGACTGGAAATCAGTAAATTCTCATATTAGAAATACCAACCTTGGGAAAGCTTGGAAAACTCACCATATAAACTATTCTAGAAATTGATCATTATCAGAAAATGAACTGTCATGCATAATTGCCCAAACATGCCCTTTACCCATGAAAAACTTAAGGACATCATTTTTAATCAATGTTGCCATACTAAATACTCAATCTCCAAATGGTGTTGAACAAAATACTTCAAAAATACACAGAGCTAGAAGAACAGATCACTATCACATGGGAACAGGATGATGTGTGCATCATTCTGTTGCCTGGTTATGTTGAGAATGATTATGATTTGCCTACAGTGGACAAACTTAGATCCTAATGCTTTTATTCAATTATAAACTGAAAAAACAATTATTTTATTTACCTGTACAATAGGCTTTAGAATATTAAGTGGAAATTAATAGCACCATATGGTTACTTGTTTCAGAATCATTTTATTGGAACTCCATTGAAAAAAATGGGAAGAATGAGAAAATGACAATAAACAGTAATAGGAATAAAAGCAGGAGTGGAAGGAGCAGGAAGAGGAAGAGGAAGAAAAATGAGAATCCCATAGAAACAATATGATATACATTTTATTCCCACTGTTCTCTGTCCCACTATCTGCTACTGAAATTTGTCCTGAAAATGTTTTCAGTAAATTTATTGAAGATGACCTTATGACTCAATATGTTTAGTCATTTTTTGAAAAGCAGTTATTTTATTCACCTTGGACTAGTCTGCAGAACATTAAATTTGAAACAAGAAAATGTCAGGTCCTGTGACTGCTTCTTTCCAGAATGTCTCAGTAACAAATATATCGGACCAGAACTTTAGAGTGAGAAGGGACAACAGAGGCCATATAGTTCAAAGCTCTTATTTTACAGATGAAGAAACAGACCTAGGGAGGTTAGACACTTTGCCCACAATCACAGAGGTAATAACTCTTAAAGATGCAATTTGAATCTATTTTCTCTGACTCCAGAGTTAGTAATCTTTCTACTACCCAGGGGTGAGGAACCTGAGGCCTTGAGGCCATATGTGGCCTTCTAGGTCCTTGGGTACAACCTTTGGACTGAGTCTAAGTTTTACAGAAGAAATTTTTTTATTAAGGGGATTTGTTCTGTAAAGTTTGGATTCAGTCAAAGGACCATACTTAGGATCACAGTGGCCTCAAGGCCACTGGTTCCCCCTCCTGTATACCTTATGGTTGGACTTCATTGAAAAACATAAAAAGGGAAAATAATAATAATAATAGTAATTGACATTTCCCTGGAGCTTTAAGTTTTGCAAAGAGCTTAACATACTTTATCTCATTTGAGCCTCACAACAACCCTAAGATGTAGGTGCTATAAATATTATAATATGTTCTTTACAGATAAGGGAATTTTGGGTCATAGAGGTCACATGAATTGCCCAGCTGACACAACTATTATAAAAATCTTAACAGAGATTTAAACAAATGTCTTCCTGATTCCAAGTCTAATACTTTTTTCATTATGCCATGCTTCCTGTCATTTCTTTCATCATAAATGAAGACATTTTTTAAAAAACATGTTAAATTACTTTAGATATGAGCCCAACACACAAAGAAGTTTTTATTTTTTAAAAATTGGTGGCACAAAATAATCCAAGGGTGGTGAGGGGAAGGTGAGATCTAAATTAAATTCTATACATACATGAACATAAGCTAGTTCATTTTGTAGGAGGGCAAAACAATTAGTTTTGTGTGCATGTGATATCTCCTATGATTCATAAAGCACTTTATACCTCAGCAACAAACAATTATAATGCATGTTCCATATATCATATTAAATTTTCAAAGGAGCCCATGAAGAAGGCAGAATAAATATCATTTGTGTCATTTTACTAAAGAATAAACTGAGGCTCATAAAGGTTGTAATTTTGTAATAATCAGACAAGTAGTGAAAGGTCATAGAACTCAAACTTTGGCCCTCTGATTCTTAGAAAAATATATTTTCTAAGATTTCATACTTGTTTCTCTTTAAAAATTAATGAGATATTTTCATAAAATTGCACATTACTCCTAAATATTTCCATTCCTAACACATTAGCCTTTAATGAAATCTAATTTATTCTTTGGAATCTCATTATCTATAACTTATAGTACAAAGTGAGAAAAACAATGTTGCTGTCACTTCAGCGGTATATATCCTTTAATGCAAACACTATAAAACCATTTGAGATAAAATGGGATGGGAACTGTGGCCAATTAAGTTTTTTACAGACAGATTTGTGAATTTTGTAAAATCAGACTATATATAACTTATTCAAAGGAGAATTCAGAATGGAGCACTTACAGTCTCTTCCTTCCTTCCTTCCCACTGAATTTAATGTTTACTTTTAATGAATAATACAAAGAGAGGTCCTTCAATTCATATGCTAAATTAAAAAAAAAAGACTCACTTGCTTAACGATGGGGAGAAGATGAATCTGAGATATCAATAAGAGAGCATGAGTATCCACACAGTTTATTTAGCTGTAAAAGTCAAGGTGACAATGTTTAAATAATTTATATGCCCTGGTTGTTGCTCAGGAAGCCACAAATATGCCATTTACAATTTTGCTAAGAAAATGCATGGCTTCTCAGTGAGAATGGTTTGATTTCCTGGGAGAATTGTCTGTTTTATAATTCATAGCTCTTTGAATTTGATAGTCTGTTTAAATGAATGTTTCTATGAGTTCTTAAGCAAAGGAAATGTGCAATATATATATCTATAAGTTTTATAAAAGGCTGTTATTGCAATATGTAGGATCATCCAGTCCTCCAATCCTCCTTGGATTAATTGTGTCTAATCACCCAAATCTCTACATGCCACACAAAAGATAACATAACAGGAAGGGTGTTTCTACATAATACAGCAGAATGAATCTTGGTTCATTCTCATCATGTGTAGTAAAGGGATGGATTCCACTTAAGGCTTGAGACCAGGAGTATATTCTTGAACAATTCATTTTCAGTGTAGAAAACTTCATGGCTCAATGGAAAGAACACTAGTTAGATTCCAAATATCTGAGATCTTGTTTCATTGCTATCATTAACTATGTGACTTTAGCTCTGACCTCAGTTTCGTCATTGACAAAACAAGGGAACTGAGGTTAGAATGGGCTGTCTATGATTGTAATTTGGTTATATTTCTGAAAGAGTGACAATAGTTCTTGAATGTCCTTTATAGTTCCTCATATATTCTCCCCCACATGTATACACATATACACATACATACATACACATACTACACACACACACACACACACACACACACACACACACCACTTTTCAGAAGAATAAAGGGAGATCACTCTGAAAGAAAAAGTGAACCACTTCCCTACTTCTCAAATTCAGATTTGGCACACAAACAATTCTGAAATAAAGCACAGTTGTTGGAGACCTGACTTGAAGACTAGTGCCCTCTAAGTTCAGGATCAATGTTGGGATGAAATGAGGAATTCATAAGTCACTGAACATTTAACAAAGGTGAAAGTATATTGTGTCCTAATACAGCAAGAGTATACAAAAGGATAGAATGGCATTTAGCTTCTTTTGACCTGGCTCTACTTGTCTCCATCTATCAGGGTATGGTAACTTGAGTGATTTCAGGCAACTACCAAGCCTGAGAAGCCCTGAATCAAAGGAAAGAAGACATGAAGAAGAGGAAGCTCCTTCCAAGACATAGGTTTGCCTAGAAAGTCATGTGTTCAAAGCAAACCCAATGGTGGGAAGGGCACTCCCTACTGTCCATAGTTCAGTGAGTTGTCCTCCAACATTATGGTCAGCAACAAGGAAAAATCTAAGGATGGGAACTGGGGCCAATTAAGCATTGTTCGCATGAGCAAAAGGAGGGTTCCTTCATCCTGCATCCCTAAGGCATGTTATATAAATGTGCAGGTCTGTCTATTTTTCTATAGCTTTATAGCAAGATTATGAAATGAAGTTAAATGAAGCTTGTCCATAGATCACAAATACACACATAGATGTGTGCATGTACATACATATAGATACTATTTAGATAGATTATTATATGCATATACACAAACATATACTTATATATACACATATATACATTATAAATTCATTTGTGTTTTGTTATATTTGTTCTATGTGCCCCAGACAAAGCCCATAGGTGTACATGCATATGCATATGGGCACATATATATGTTCATAATTGTTTACACATATATGAAAATAGATAGTAACATAAATATGTGTCTATGGTCAAACTATAATTTATGCATACATATACATATTATATATTTGTCTTCCTATGATTGATATATCTTTATATTTGTACATATGTGCACAGATGCATAAATGGTTCTCTACATGCATGTGGTAGTCATAAATATTCCATAATTTGTGTATGCATATAATATATACATGTGTATATATGCAACACATATGCTCATGTGTATCTAAGTCAAGAAACACTTATTAAGCACTTAGACTGTGTGTCAGTGTAATGTTTTATATAAGTATATACACTCATACAAGCATACACAGCTACACAAAAGTGTATCTTCCTGTTTTATACCTCTCCTTATATTTGTGATCAGAGGATAATTAAACAAAGTTATTTTAGGTTTAAATCTTTCAATGAACCTTAAATGATAGCAATATATGAAAGGGAGATACTTCATAGGGAGAAAAACATGAAGGCAATGCTTTACACTGATGAATAAGTTGTTTTATAAAGCCAACAAATAATAAACACAAGCTCTTGTACTCATTGCACCTCTGAGTCAGCTGGATGATAGTAAAGATTCTGTCTATTGTGGAATAATTACAAAAATGGAGAAAAGAAAAAGGAAGAAAGAAAGGGAGGGATGGAAGAAGGAAGGAAGGAGGGAAGGATGGAAGGAAGGAAGGAAGGAAGGAAGGAAAGAAAGAAAGAAAGAAAGAAAGAAAGAAAGAAAGAAAGAAAGAAAGAAAGAAAGAACAATATTAAGACAGTAATATTTGGGTTTGGATTAGGAGAAAAGTTGGAACTCAAAAGTCATAAAAAATAGAATGTTAATATTTTACATATAATTGGAAAATTAAATTACTTTAAAAAAACAAAAAAATCATGAAGATGTCTTCGGAACTGGTTATGATGATTAAAATAACACATAATTTGGAGGAACAGACTAGATAAACAAGAACCAGAAAAAAAAGCTTTAAAAAAAACAAAAAACAGTGGCCCAGCATTCAACAAACCCATAAAGAGAAATGACTGAGAAAAAGACACCTTACTCAACAAGAACTATCACTTTCAAAGCAAAAATCTCATAATATTATTGTTTTATTTTGCCAGCATTTATTTTTATGTGGTATGAAAAGCATGTGGTGTGTTACAAATGAACCAGAGTAAAAGTTGGACTCAAGAAATTAAATAAAAGCTGAAAACTGTTAGAAAGACATTGAATAAGCTTGTTGTGTACAAAACGTCGATATTCTAAAGGATTGTCATTTATAAAGCTATTAGTCAACTCCAATACCTGTTTATATTGATGGCAGCCTGAAAAATAATTGTACTCTACCTTAATTGTCAGCAGGAGAAGTGGCTGTATGAGGCAGGACCTCTTTGGACTGCAAATACACTTTGCTTATTGCCATCTAATCAGAGGGAGAGGCCATGGGGGCACTGGGCACTTCTGAGGTGTAGATTGCAGGGCTGACATGATCTTCTAGGATAAAAAGATTTCTGTTGTTGGAGAAGGAGGGTGTCATTGGATTGTCTTTTTGTCACTTGTGTCACTTACCATCCTTGTGACTGTCAAGGACAAAACACTCTCCCTCTCACCTTTATGTTTTGCCTCCCCTGTTAGAATGTAAGCTGTATTACCATCACTTAGCAAAGGGCTAGGCACCTAATAAATGCTTGTACTTTCATTCATTGTCATTTTGGGTGACTCTCAAATACTTTAAGATGAATGCCAGTGCCACTATCATTATGTATGCCAGAATCTACAGTGATAGGGGGAGTGATGCGGAAATGTTTTTTATTACAAATCATGTTTCCTAATTGTTGTACAAAGCAACATTTGAACGTTCACCTGTACTCATAGAAGTCAAGGTAGAGAGAATGGAATCCATTAAATTAAAATGTGATGAATCTTAATAGGTGAATTGATCTTTATTCCCTTTCTTTCACAGGGGCAGGTAGATGGAGAACAGAGGGCTGGGTCTGGAGTCAGAAGAACTCATCTTTGTGAATTCAAATCTAGCTTCAGGTACTTACTAGCTGTGTGATCATAAGTAAGTCACTTAACCTGTTTGTCTCAGGTCATCACCTGTAAAATGAGCTGGAGAAGAAAATGGCAAACCACTCTAGGATATTTGCCAAGAAAACCTAAATGGGGTCACAAAGAATAAGAACTGAACAGCACTGAATGACAACAATAACAACAACAGTTCATGTTTTTCCTTTATAAATTCAGTTACCACTAAATCTAAAGTATGAATTTTATATGCACAAGGGGTAGAATTGTTTAGGAGTAGATTAATTACAACTATTATATTTTGTTAGTAATGATACTAATAATTTCTGTGTAATCTCTGCTACTATAGTCTGCTACATTTGGTTTTTTGGTAGCAAAAACCCTTCCTAAAATTTATATAAGTTTGTTTTCTATTAATTTTTTAAACTATAAGTGTTATTTTTCCTTTATGAATGTAAATGAATTGAAAATACTTGCTAATCTTGTATACATTCATATACACATTTAATACTGCCTGATGGCCCATCTCATAGCTATGACACCACAATATTTGAAGTACAAAACAAAAAGACTGAGTGAATATTAATCTGTTTATTTCAACTCTAATTGTTTTAGAGTTTGGAGCCTAGTTGTGAAAAGGTAAGAGGTAAGTCATAACAACAAATAGTGGCAATTTTGTTATTTGTTTAGTCCTTATACTAGTACAGAGGGATGAAATGCTGGGGTATAGGAGGTTTACAGATAAATGTTTGATGGATCCACTCAAAGTCATGAGGTAGGCCCCTATCTTAATGAAAAGAGGCCCAATCATTCTTCAGTCATCTGAGGAGAGATGTTTAGTGTCCTGCCACTGACTAAAGTGCTCTAATTGTTTCTTGCCAGGGTTAGTTCATAATTTGTAAAGAAGAGGGACAAGAGTCAGTAGGAAGGAGAAGGTCATGCTGACCTTCTAAGTCTAATCACTTTGTCCACAGCACTTCCCTCTTGTTGCCACATTTCATTACTTCTGCTTGTAGTCTTTTTACTCGATACTAGCAGCCAAAATCTTGTTGCTTTAAGCAGTGTAGGAAGTGCAGGAGTACACAGACAAAAAGAGCAGTTGGAATGTCACAATAAAGTCCAAGTAGGCATAATAGCTAGACATAAAGTTTGTATGTATACACAACACACACACACACACACACACATATTCAAATAGAAGAGAATAGGAAAAATCATTTAGATCTATAGTGAAAACAAAAATCTTAATCCAATGATAGGGGATAACATAAAAGATTTTCCACTAACATCAAATTTTATAAATTTTGCCAAAAGTAAATGCAGCAAAAATAAGAATAGAAACTATCATTTGACTGTAGAAGATCATTACATCAAATGTTAATAATAAAAGTTTGATACCCAAAATATACAGAGAATCGACATAAATATGTGAGACCAAGAACCTTTCCCTATAGAAACACAGGAAAAGTTTATAGAGAGTTTTTGAAAACAACAACAACAACAACAACAACAACAAAACATCTATAAGCAGCTAGGTGATGTGGGGGATAGAGTACTGGAACTGAAATTAGGAAGACCTGAGTTCACATCTGGGTTCAAACACTTAGTAGCTGTGTGATACTGGGCAAGTTACTTAATCCTGTTTGCCTCAGTTTCCTCATCTTTTAGGATGAGATGAATGAGAAATCTGAGAGACAGAGTTTCTGGGTAATTATTAATCAATTTATTAATTATTGTTAGGAAATAATAAACTCAGGTCAGTGATTTCTCTTGTAACTGAAGAGCAATCATGGAAGCTTCTGAAGGATGGAAATTAACTCTGATTGGTTAACAATTAATGAGTGTAAATAGTATGATGAGAGATGGGTTTATTCTAATGATGGACTGGGGGAATATGGCTTTGATCATGTCAGTCTTGGACAATGAGACTCATTTCTACCCAGACTATTAGGTCTTCAGTCATCTATAAAAAAGGATTTATCCCCCACCCAGTCCTACCAGAGTAGAACAATGGGCTGGAATTCACCTGTATTAGATTCTCTTTACCCTTTAATCAGAAATAATCTCCCATTTGGGTGGGGTCCTGGTCAAGACTGTGGGGAATGTCTCATTGTCAGTCCCACCCTTTGCAAGGACTAGGCTTTGAACGAGGAAATAGAGAAAAACAACAACAACTAGATCCTTCCCCAACATTAATAATTGGTTATTAATAATCATTTCTGTAAAGGCAAATGTACATTTGGCATTTGAACAACATGATCAGTCCATCAGAGCTTCACTTATCTGCAATAGATTTTGAATATTTGGCAGTCCTGCTCCCTAAATACCTTCAGTGTTTGGTACCTTATCTTGCCAAGTGATCTTCACAATCTTCTGAAAACAATTCAAATGGAAGCAATTATTACAGCATTCAAAATTTCTCCATTTGCTGTAACTGATGGTTCCATGTATGGATAGTGCAATGCTGGCTGTGAGAAACTGTTTTCTTGGTGTTTTATTGTCAGGCCAAAATTAGCGCAAGTGGCAAAGAATTGATCTATATTATGCTCTGTTGTGTCTCAACCTCAGATGTTTTACTATAACACTACTGGTAGAGCTATGAATTAATCTATTCTGAAAAACAACTTAAAATTATGCAAGAAAAATTACTATTTTCTTCACAGCCTTTCAATTAGTGATCCTCCTAGATATACACCAAAGAGGTCACTGAAATAAAGATTCTAGATTATGATTATGATGAAGATGATGATTGTGGTAGTGATGATAGCTAATATTTCTGTCTAACAAAATATTCATAGCAATTTTTTTTGTCATAATAAAAAAAAAAAAGAAACTGGGCAGAACCAAAATGGTGGAATAAAAGCAAGAATGAGCTCTTCCCCCAAATATCTCCAAATACCTTCAAAACAAATTACTCTAAATAAATTCTACAGCTATAGAACCCACAAAATGACAGAGTGAAACACATCTCCAGCTAACAGCAGCCTGGCAGGCTGACAGAAAGGGTTTATTGCACTGGGCTCAGAGCAGAGTGCAGTCCTGCTTTGCCAGCACTGACCAGGCTTCACTGACCAGGTCTTCAGGGACACTGGCAGCTGTGGCAGTTACCAGACTTCTCAATACACAAATATCAAAGACAAAGTAGAAGATCAGTGGGGAAACTCTGTTGGACCTGCTAGAGAAGAGCTTGGTCCAGCCCCAATCCTGGGGCTTCAGGGGTGGAGGCAGTGGAGGCAGCAACAGCTGTAGCAGGAGAGGCTACTTTCAGAGCTCCAGGCCCACAGATGGTTGGGGGGATCAAGTGACTCATCAGTTGCAGCTATCTCTTTGATGGCACTAAGGGAAGATTCTCTTGCTTTGCCCAGCTTGGATCTGGGTTGTAGTCTTGGGTGGAAGTCCTGCAATGAGAAGCATGGCATGGCAGAGCTTGTGATGGCTATGGAGAGGGAGTCCTCCTAATAGTTCTGAGACTGAAAAGAGTGTTTGTGGTCAATCAGAGCCCAGACCAGAGGCCAGGAGAGGAGTAATCACCTCTCCTTTGATTATGTCAACTTAGAAGAAGTGAAAATTTACAGGTGCTTAGAAGTATCTCTGATAACAGCTGTGCAAAACCCCAGAAACTGAGTACAGAGCACTCTCCATAAGTGTGGAGATAGAGAGTGTGGAGATAAAGAGTATCTGGAAGCATAGACTTACTGTGGCAAAAAACTCAAAAGTCAAGTAAGTGGCTAGAAAAATGAACAAAGAGAGAGGAAAAACATCAGACTATAGAATCTTTCTTTGGTGATAAAGAAGATAAAAAAAATACAACCAGAAGAAGACAACAAAGTCAAAACTCCAGCATCAAAAGCTTCTGAGAAAAATATGAATTGGTTGCAGGCCATGGAGGAGCTCAAGAAAGATTTTGAAAAGCAAGTAAGAGAAGTAAAGGAAAATTAAAAAGAGGAATGAGAATGAGGCAAGAAAATCACAAAAAATGAGTTAACAGCTTGCTAAAGGAGACCCAAAAAAATACTGAGGAAAATACCTTAAAAAATAGACTAACCCCAATGGCAAAAGAGGTCCAAAAAGTCAATGAGGAGAAGAATGCCTTAAAAAGCAGATTTGGACAAATGGAAAAGGAGATTCAAAAGCTCACTGAAGAAAATAATTCTTTCAGAATTAGGATGGAGCAAATGGAAGCTAATGACTTTATAAAAATCAAGAAACTATAAAACAGAACCAAAAGGATGAAAAAATTGAAGATAATGTGAAATATATCATTGGAAAAACCATTGACCTGGAAAACAGATCCAGGAGAGATGATTTAAAAATTATTGAACTACCTAAAAGTTAAGATCAAAAAAAGAGACTAGACATCATCTTTCAAGAAATTATCAAGGAAAACTGCCTTGATATTGTAGAATCAGAGGATAAAATAGAAATTGAAAGAACCCACTTGAAAAAGATACCAAAAAGAAAACTCCTAGGAATATTGCAGCCAAATTCCAGAGTTCCCAGGTCTAGGAGAAAATATTATGAGCAGCTAGACAGGAACTATTTGAGTATGGTGCAAATGCAATCAGAATAACACAAGATCATGAAACTTCTATATTAAGGGATTGAAGGGCTTGGAATATGATACTCTGGATGTCAGAGGAGCAGGGATTAAAATCAAGAATAACCAGCAAAATTAGTATAATACTTCAGGGGAAAATATGGCTATTCAATGAAATAGAGTTCTTTCAAGCATTCTTGATGAAAAGACCAGAGCTGAACAGAAAATTCAACTTTCAAATACAAGAAACAAGAGAAACATGAAGAGGTAAACAGGAAAGATAAATCATAAGGGACTTATTAAAATTGAGCTATTTACATTCTTACATGGAAAGATGATATTTGTAACTCATGAGATTTTTCTCAGTATTAGGGTAGTTGAAGGGAATACATACATGTATATATACATATATATGTGTATATGTATATGTATATGTATATATAGACAGAGGGCACAGGGTGAATTGAATATGAAGGGATGATATCTAAAAAATAAAATTAAGGGCTGAAAGAGGGATATATTGGGAGAAGGAGAAAGGGAGAGATAGAAGGGTAAATTATCTCACATGAAAGAGGCAAGAGAAAACTGTTACAGTGGAGGGGAAGGGCAGGGAGGTGAAAGGGAATGAGTCAACCTTACTCTCATTGGATTTGGCTTAAGGAGGGAATAACATACACACTCAAATGGCTATTTATCTTACCCTACAGGAAAGTAGAGGGGGAGGGGATAAGAAGTGGGTGCTATAGAAGAGAGGGCATATTGGGGGAGGGGATAGTCAGGAGCAAATACTTTCAAAAAAGGACAGGGTCAAAAGAGAAAATACTATAAATGAGGGGGAGGAATAAGATGGACAGAAATACAGTTAGTATTTCACAATATGACTACTAAGGAAATGTTTTGCATGACTACCCATGTATAATTTATATTGAATTATTTGTCTTCTCAATGGCAGTGGGTAAGGAGGGGAGAAGGGGGATTTGAAAAGTTTTAAAAATGAACATTAAACATTTAAAAATTTTAAAAACAAATGGTAATATTTGTTTTTATATGCAACTGGAAAATACAAAAACCTATCTTGCCCTACAAGAAAGCAAGGGGGAAAGGAATAAGAGGGGGGCAAATGGGGGAATACAAAGGGAGGGTAGGCAGGGGGAAGGAGTCATCAGTATGTATGCCATCTTGGGGTGGTAGGTAGGGGAGACATTGGGAGATAATTTGGAACTCCAAATCTTGGGGAAATGAATGTTGAAAACTAAAAATAAAGAAATGAATTCTTGGGAAAAAAGGAAACAGACTAGACTGGGCACTGTTTAATTGGAGTATGACAAAAAATGTGGTATGCAATGCAATAGTTTATTATTTACCTGTAAAAAATCAAAATAGAAGAATTCAGGGATATATGCCAAAACATGAATGAAATGATTCTGAGTTGGAAAAAAGGAAGAGAGGCAGAGTCAAGACAGTGGATTAGAAACAGCACTTCCTCAGAACTCCAACCCACACCACTTCAAAATTATGTAAAAAGGGGACTCTGAACCACCTCTGGAGCTCCAGAACCCACAAAATGAAACAAAAGCTAACTTCCCAGTGAGGACAGCCCAGCAGCCCAGCAGGGAGCCGCCAGCAAAGCACTCTGGGAGCCAAACCCAGGCCTCTGAGAGTTGCGGTTTTAGCCTGAGGGTGGCCAGCCCAGCAGCTGGCTGGAGGGACCCCAGAACACCAGCAGCTGTGGTGTTTCCAGAATTATCAACACATAGATGCCTAGGACAAAGTGAGAGGTCAGGGTCCTATGGACTTTAGGACTGGTTGGGAGAATACATCAGCTTCTTGCCCTGGGGGCGAGAAGCCACTGAGGAGCCACCGTAACTTGCACCTCATTGCCACATTTTAGCCTCAGCTCTTGGCCTGTGAACTATAGGGGGATCCAGAGATCAGTCTTGAGGGTAATCGCTCTTGCTTTAACCTTCGTGGATCTGGATTATGGTCTTGTGGGGAGGTCTTGGGGTGTGTGACCAGCTTGCCAGTGTGTGGAGGCTTCACAGAGGCCACCCAACTAATACCTCTAGCAGTTGAGAAAACCCCAACTTTTGAGACAGAAGTTCCCCTGGCTGGTGGCAAAGTCCTACTGTGGCAACAAGCCCAAAAGTCAAGTAATTGAGTGGCAACGTGCTGTTGCAGCAAGCACCCCAATATCCCCAGGGTGACTGCCAACACAGGTTTTTAGATCTGCTTTTCAAAAGGAAAGCAACTCAAAATGGGTTAACAAGCTTACTTTAATCAAACAAACACACATTACCTAGTTCAGGGGAAAAAGGTCAGCACCCCAAACTTCAGAGTTACAGAACTTACAGATCAAACAGACAGGCTTCCAAACTGTCCACCCATTATATCAATACCAAATCACAGTTACCAGAGAGGGAAGCATCAACATCTGGGTTTTCAAAGCCGGGGGGCTCTCAACAACGGCTTCCCAGAGTCTCATCTGGTCAAATCACACAACACTTCTCAAAGTGAGCCCCAAAGCAAAGCCTCTCCTCAGGGTTTATATAGCCTTCTCCTAGCTCAGAGAATGTAACAACCTTCTGGACCCACTGCCCAATCACAAAGTATCAAGGTGTGGGCTTTCCTGAAAAACAAGCCTCCCACCACTGGCTCCAGGTGCACTTAAGCTAGGGGCAGGGAAGATCTTTAAATTTGCATTTCCATTACACATGCCTAGGCAAAGGAAACAAAATAAACAAAAAAATGCAACATTAGACTCATATTTTGGGGGCAAAGAGGACCAAAGCATGGAACAGAAGGAAGACTGTGAGGTCAGAAATCCTGCACCAAAAGCCCCAAATGAAAATACAAGCGGGTTACAGGCCATAGAGGAGCTTAAGAAGCAGATAAGAAAAGTGGGCTAAAAATTAGGAAGAGAAATGAGAAAGATGCAAGAAAAGTGTGAAATGAGGGTCAATAGCCTGACTGAGGAAAATAACACCTTAAAAAGTAGACTAACTCAAATAGCAAATGAAGTTCAAAAGGGCAATGAGAAGAAGAATGCCTTAAAAAGCTGAATTTGCCAGATGGAAAATGAATCTCAAAAGCTCACTGAGGAGATTCATTCCTTCAGAGTTAGACTAGAGCAAATGGAAGCTAGTGACTTTATGAGAAATCATGATGCTGTTAAGCAGATCGAAACAAATGAAAGAATAGAAGGCAATGTGAAATATCTCATGGGAAAAACAACTGAAATGGAAAATAGATGCAGGAGAGATAATTTAAAAATTATTGGACTACCTGAAAGCCATGATCAAAGAAAGAATCTAGAAATCATCCTTCAAGAATTTCTCAAGGAAAATTACCCAGATGTTTTAGAACCAGAGGGCAAAATAGAGGTGGAAAGAATCCACCAATCACCTAAAGAAAAAGATCACCCCAAAAAACTCCTACGAATATTGTAGCCAGGTTCCAGAATTCCCAGATCAAGGAGAAAATACTACAAGCAGCCGGGAAGAAACAATTTCAATATTGTGGAAACACAATCAGGATAACACAGGATCTGGCAGCTTCTACCTGAGGGATATAAGGGCATGGAATATCATATTCTGGAGGGCAAAGGAGCTGGGTTTAAAACCAAGAATCACCTACCCAGCAAAACTGAGTATCATGTTTCAGGGGAAAATTTGGTCATTCAGTGGAATAGAGGACTTTCAAGCATTCTTAATGAAAAAAACCAGAGTTTAATAGAAAATTTGACATTCAGATTCAAGAAGCAAGAGATGCTTGAGAAGGTAAACAGGGAAAAGAAATCACTATGAACTTATCAAAGTTGAACTATTTACATTCCTACAGGGAAAAACAATAACTCTAACTGAAGAAATTTTTCTCAGTATGAAAATAGTTGAAGAAGGGTATATGGGCATATGAATACATATGTTAATGTGTGTATATATGTTTTCAGGTATACATAGATAGAGGGTACAGGTCGAATTTAATAGGAAGGGATGATACTTAAAAGGTGTGGTCAAAAGGTGAGAGAGTAATGTGGTGGGGGGGAATGGAGAGAGATAATGGCTTGAACTATCTCATGTAGAGGAGGCAGGGGAAGGTTGTTGCAGGGGAGGGGAGGAACAGAAGGCAAAAAAGCAAAACCTTATTCTCATTGAATCTGGACCAGGGAGAGAATGACATGCATACTAAATAGGGTGTCCCACCCTACAGGAGAGTGGGGGGGAGGGGGGTGGGGGAAGGTGGTAGAGGGGAGGGTGGGCTGGGGCGGGATGGATGTTGGAAGTACCCACTTTTGAAAAGGGACAGGATCAAGGTGGGGAGTGGACCAGGTGGATGGTGGGATGGAGGGAAGGAAATATAGTCAGTCTTTTACAATATATCTACTGTGGTAATGTTTTACATAGCTACACATGTACAGCATACACTGAGTTGCTTATCTTCCTTTTAAAATCAAATTATAAATATATAAATACTATGCTTAATACTATTTTGCATATAATTGGGAGATAAGATGTGCAGGCAATGGGGCTTGGGGATTCACCTCGCCCTACTGGAAAAGTCGAAAGGGGTATGGGAGAAGAGATGGGAGAGAGCAGATTGGATGAGGGGATATCCTGTATGACTGTTATTCTGGGGTGGTAGGTAGGGGGAAAATGGGGAAAAAATTGTAACTCAAAATCTGGCAGAAATGAATGACGTAAACCAGAAGTTAATAAAGCATTTGGAAAAAAAAATGATTCTGAGTTAAGAAAGGACAGCCAAGAGATCAAAATACATAGAGACTATTGTGATGTAAAAGAAAAAAATGAAGACTTAAAAGGAAAATGAATACAGATTAATAGGAATGACCTAGCTTGGTCCTAAACAACAATAATCACAGGAGCAACAAAAAAAAAAGCCTTCACTACTCTTGGTAGGAAGGAGGTGGACTACAGATATTGTATAATTTGTCACAACTATTTTTTCACTGTTATAAAGGAGGATAAGATTGGTGGTGGGGACATGCATTGTAAAATTATGTGAAATTTTTTTTTTAATTCCAAAGAAAAGAAGTGAGTAGGAAATGATAACCTGAAGACAATGATTATAGATATATTTTTTCTAAGAGTTGACTGAGCTATACCATTATAGCTTGTAGAAATGGTAACTTAGGCTGACTAGGTGGTGCAGTAAGTAGAGTGCTGGCCCTGGAGTCAGAAGGACCTGAGTTTGGATCCGGCCTCAGACCCTTAAGGCATACAAACAACCTAGATGTGTGACCTTGGGCAAGTTACTTAAACCCAATTGCCCTCCAAAAAGCTTTAAAAAAAAAAAAAAAGGTAACAATTTCTCATTGCATATATAGGAATGTGCTGTAGCTAGCTCATACTGGCTCTGAAGAGCTCATTGTTTAACATTCAAAGTGGGCATTGACACCTGGGTAATAGGCAAATGATACAAATCAGAACCTATTGTATTGTAAAGATTATCTAAACTGAAGAAAATTATAGAGAAAATGTCAATAATTCAGATTAAATTTAAAAATATGGTTTTTTTTTCCCCAGAGAACTTGTTAAACATTTACCAGAACACCAAGGCATCAGTGCATCTGTAATCCTTTCAATGTGAATAGTCCCATCATCAGTGTAGATTATAATACATTCCTACCTTAACAACCCTGTGAGATTCTTGTCCAGTTTTATCCCTTAAGATCCTCACAAAGGACCAACTTGATGTGTGGGGGGACTAACTTCTAGATCTTTTTACATTGCTTGAATACTAGTATAGCATTCAGGCTGTTGTTATAGGAATGTAAATTTTAAGATCTTCCCTACCCCCTAGGTTAAGTGTACCTGGAGCCTGTGTGACCAAGCAAGGGCACTGAATATGTTTCCTTACTGCACCCCACAGTTTGGGACCCAGGAAGGAGGATGGACTTGTGTCTGTGGTGGGTGGGATGAAGTGCTATGGACCCCCAAGGACTGAACCCTGTTGGTTTTGTTGCCCAGCTGCCTCTCAGGACTTGAAAGCAGGGGCTGGAGCAGTGTGAGGAGGACACCACCCTACCCCCAAGAGAACTTGATTTGGACATTTTTGTTTTGGATTGAAGAGATTAAGGCCCTGTGGCTACTTTGGTAATGGCTTGTTACCTCTTGCATCTTGCTAATTCAAATGTAAATTCGCTATGCTATGGGCATGAAAGATCTTGGGATCAAATGTTATAGGAATATAAATTTTTAAGATCCTCCCTGCCCCTAGGTTAAGTGCACCTGGAGTCTGTGGTTGGAGGCTTGTTTTTCAGGAACACCCATACCTTGGTGCTTTGTGATTTGGCAGTGGGTCAAGAGGGTTGTGACATTCTCTGACCCAGGAGAAGGCTATATAATAATCCCTGATGTGAGAGTTTGCTTTGGGGCTCACTTTGAAAAGTGGTGTGTGATTTGACCAGATGAGACTCTGGGCATCCCTTGAGACTCCCCCTCCCCCCTTTGAAAAACCCATATGTTGATGCTTCCCTCTCTGGTAACTGTGATTTGGTATGGATGTAATGGTTGGACAGCTGGAGGCCTGTCTGCTTGAAATGTTTCTGTCTATATACTCTGAAGTTCAGGGTGCTGACCTTTTTCCCTTGAACTAGGTAAATTATATGTTTGATTGATTAAAGCAGATTGTTAATCCATTTTGAGTTGCTTTCCTTTAGAAAAGCAGATCTAAGAACCTGTGTGGGCAGCCACCCTGTGGACACTGGGGTGCTCGATGCAACAGCTGTCCCTTAGGTATCCCTTTGTCTCATGAATTGACACACCCTCCTCCATCTTTAAGCCTACATTTCCTAGATGTTACCCTTTATGCCACTTCTAATACTGCAGTCCATGTGCATTCTAATTATCTCCCCAAAGCCTTTGCTTTAACTTTGACTATTAAATTCTTTGGTTTCCAAGATTCACAACTGTACAATATCACAGGAATAGTACTTGTGTTAAAAATATCAGTTTCTATGCTTGGGGGTAGTTGAAGATTGTCTAAATCACTGTACATTCCTAGATGTAATCCAGGCCATTCTTTCCTTTTTCAATTCTGGGCCAAATTCATTGTCCAATTCAAGTACCTGTTCCCTATGTTGTTGTGCATCCCTCATTTTTGAAGAAAATCAATGACCTCACCATGTTGGAATCAGGGTAGATGTGTTCAACTGTGACTGATCAGACCAACAGAAATTCAGGAAGGCACTACCATAGATTGGGTACAAATGGTACATCAGAACATTTTTAGTGGAAATGGCTCTGGATTTGTGCAACTCATGTTTTCTTTGTGCTTTCATGATTCTGCTTTGCTCATGGAGTACAGTGCCTTCATTAATGTGGGTACACCATGACAGATGGTCCTGTGCCAGCATTTCCCATGTCTCACAGTCAATACTAAAGTTCTTCAGAGATATCTTGAGAATGTTTTTATATTGCTTCTTACTATGTGAGTGCTTACTATGTGTGAGTTCTCCATAAAATAGTCTTTTCAGCAAAGGCATATGGTATTTGAATTCTGTGGCCAGTTCATCAGAATTGTGCTCTTTGCAATAGAGTTTGAATACTAGGCAGTTCTCACCAGGTAATTTTCAGGATCTTTCTGAGACAAGTTGAGTGGAAGTGATTCACTCTGGGTATACTGTATAGGTTTCACAGGCATACAACAATCAAGCCAGAACAACAGCTCTATAGACCTTCAATTTGGAATGCAGCCTAATACCTCTTCTCTCTCACATTTTCTTTTGGAGCCTTCCAAATGCTGAGTTAGCTCTTGCAATACCTGACAACCTCTTCATCCATGTGGACATCCCTGGAAAGTGTATGCCAATGTAAGTAAACTTATCCACAACCTTCAAAATTTCTCCATTTACTGTGACCAATGGTTCCATGTATGGATGGTGTGGTGCTGATTGATGGAACACCTCTGCATTCTTCATGTTGGTTGTCAGGCCAAAATTAGTACAGGGCAGAGAATCAATCCATATTCTGTTACATCTTGGCTTCAAAGGCTTCATTGAGTGTATAATCATCTGTGAACAAAAAGTTGCACACCTTCTCCCCCTCCAAAATGGTCTTGGTTTAGAGCCTTCTAAAGTTAAATAGAGTTAAATAGTTAATCCTCACTGTGGAAGCTGATCTCATTGCTGGTTTTCATCCTTGTTGAAGGTGTGCAATAACATCCAAGAAAACATCATGGGAGCATAGGAAAATGGCAACAAGCATATGGTCCTACTTCACTCGGTGATTGGGAAAGGATCATTCATGTTCCAGACACATTTTTTGAGGGACTCACTATCCAACTGAATTAAGCAATATGAAAAGTAGGCACTTTCATTCATTTTTTATTTCCTTTTCTGATTCTTAGGCCTCATTCTTTTGAATAATCACTTATCTCATTGAAGAAATCCTATAAAATTTACAGTCAATGAAATAAACACTATGTCATTCACAAAAGAGAGTATCTACAGGAATTCATCATCTCTAGGGAAGCCCTGCTCCATTTGGATCCTGCACAGAACATCCTTCATGACAGTGGAAAACATTTTTGGAATTTATATCTCTCTCTGTTTTATGCCTCACTTGACATTTAAATCAAAGAGCTATTGGAAACAGAACTTTTCCCCCTGTGGTATGAGTTGAATTTCCAGGGCAAAATGAAGGGATCTTTCAGAATTTAACATATGGTCATAGAACTATAGATTTGGAGTAGGAAGGGACCTCAAAGGATATCTAGTTCAATTTTCTCATTTTAAGGATGAGGAATCTGAGGTCAAGAGGAATTAAGTAACTTGCCCAAGGTCACATTGACAGTAAGTAGCAGGGTGCTTCTGAAACCAGATATTCTAACTCCAAATCCATCACTCTGTCCACCGCAGCATGCTGTTTCTCTCGCACATGTGGGAGATTTGATGTTAGAGAAAAATTTTAAAGGCAACCTTTTGCTCTACAATGTCATTTGAAAATAACTAACAGTTAATTAATATTAATTAATTAAATAATTAGTAAACAGTGAAATTTCTGTATCTTATAGTGATCTCCATTTTATTAATATCTACATCTCCATGAAATATCTTGTGAAATAATTCTTTAATGCTCCTATGTAAATTACATATAATTTTCTATATGTAGATTTTTCTCCATTGATTCTTCTGATCCAGCTATTCCTTCAGATTCCATTTTTTTGTAAGAATCATTTATATTTTCTACCATATTGGGGTCTGAGTTGTTAGTCTATCATCATTGACCATAGAATCAATAAATCATTTAGAGAAAACACTGGTAAATTTTTTTCCACTTTTGTGTCTATTTGTTGTCCTGCTAGTACCATCTATGATTGTACTTAGTATTATTCTACTTAGTGTGGGTTTCATACCAAGCTTTCTTTAGACAAAATTTCACTAATTTTGGGGGTTTTTTAAGAAGCAATAACTATCAAAATCTTCCATCATCCTTGTTCATAGTTATTTACAAATGAGTTTGTATCTGATATCTTATTTTTAGGTATAAGGTAATTAGGTATTCCTTCTTAACAAACCATCCCTCTGACTTTTATAAAGGATGTTTGATATGATTTCCCATTCAGCAACATGGATTGGAGCAAAGGAGGAGGACGGTGGGAGTGATCCTGGGTTAAACTGTGGCAAGGTAATCAGCAGTAGGACAAGAAGGCAAGAGTGAGATTCAGGAGGAGAGTGGAGTAATAAACTGGTTCAAGCAAGGAGTTGAAATCGAGAAGAGAAGAAAGTATAGCTAAAGAAGGGATAATGGCTGGGGATGTTTTAAGAAGTGGTGAGATTGGAAGTGATGGTGAAGATGAAGCATAAAGATAGGGATATTAAAACAGAGAGAGATGGAGTGATTTAAACATATATGATCAGATTCAGACATTTTGCACTTCTTGAACAGGGACATAGAACATGCATAGGTGACAAGATCAAAGCTATGACTATTCATAGCTGAGGCAGAGAAGTAGGCCATAAGGGCTGAATAGATTAAGATTAATTGGCAATTAGAGTATGTGAGGAAATATCTATATATATGTTAAAATCCTCTAATGAGAGGACAAGAATTGAGGAGGAATGGGACACAATAAACCAAATACTGAACTCATTGAGTAAAGGGGAGGAATGTCTTGTGGTTTGATAGATAATAGCTATTAAGATCTAAATAAGGAATACAGATTACTAAGTGATGGTGGTGGAGGGTCTGGAAAGGGAAAAGTAGACCAAGTATTTTGACTCCCTGACTGGGAGTAGTGAATTAGAAGGTACAGGAAGAAATGCAGCCAGCATTGAAAATCAAAGATACAGTGTCTCATTTGAAAGGATCCAAATTGCAGTAAGTGCCAGTATATGAAAGCAGCGGTAGAAGTATAAAGTGAAAGAATATTTGTTCATTAAAGAGCAGAACTTCAAAAGGGGGAGCATTTCTAGAGTAGGTCAGTGGGACATCAGAGGTAGGTTTGGAGTGGATGGAAATCACAGAATAAATAGCTGAAATTGGTGAGGGAGGAGATTGTTCTTTGGCCATTAAGGGATTTACTAGGATAGTGAGTGGAACAGAGAGTGAGTGATCTAACCATTGGGAAATAAGTCCAGGCAGGGCTTCAGTGGATGTAAAGAGGTTTTCTGTTGACCTTCCTAGCAAGTGAATGAACAAACAAATGAAAAGGGCATTTCTTAGGAAAAAGTGTTTAGTACTGGCCATAATGTGCCAAGCACTGTGTTGAGAGCTGACAATACAAATAGAAATGTGAAGACAGTCTCTGTCTTTAAGAAGATTATATTCCAGTAGGAATAGACAATGCCTATAAGGAATTTGTGGCCAGAGAATGATATTTTGGTTTGGATAGTGAGTGGCTTCACAGGGGAGTAAACTGACATTTGTATTTGCAGAATTAATGGTTCAAGAACTGGAAGGTGAGAGGGATATGGGTACACACACAGCAATAAGGCTGCTGGCCAAATAATGGCCAGTGTGAAGTGTGGCATGGCCCCTAGATAAAAATAGATATAGTCGACAACTGAGACATCCACTAACCAGGACAGCAGCACCCCCAGGTGAAAATTTCTGGGGATGAGAGAGTTAAGTCCTCCATTTCATGGTTTCTGGTCTGGACAACAAGACTTTTGAGATGGTAGCCAGAGGAACACATAATAGATTAATACATATGCATTGACAGCATGAATGATGGTTTTGACATCAATCCATACTTTATTTTGTATTTATTTATAACTGTATGTAAGTCTTCTAGTGTGTATAGCTTCATTTGAGTCCTTACATTCTTTAAAGAGTAGGGATTGGCTACCTGATAAAAGAAAGCGTTAAACAACAATGGGAGGCTACAGAGAGATTTTATCCTTCCCCAACCTACCGAGAAATTTGGTGTTACCAAAGTTGTCACTCTGCAGAGCAAAGAGGAAAACTGAGTAGGTGCCACATGAGCACATTTGCCATAGCTTGGAGAAGAGACAAATCTTGTACTGAAGGTAATATAATTGGATATACCCAAGAGTAGGACTAAAAACCTTCTAAAAACCAAACACGGACAGAACACTATGTAGATATCAAAAAAGACAACCTTTAGATTTGAGCAGAAAGTTTTAAAAAAGTATTCGTACTAATTGGCAAAATCTAATCATATATTGTACATATGTAAAGAAAAAATACCATTAAGTGAAAAAGTATGTGGAGAAAGAGGTGAAAGAAATAAGCAAATACAAATATTTTCATCGCAAAGACAACAGGAAGAGAGATACATCTTAGCAGTCACAAAAGCAATTTTTACTTTAATTCTGTTGCCTTAAGAGAAAAACTTTGTGCCTTAGGGTATAATGTTTATTTGCCCTTAGGGATACTACAATTTCCTTCCAGATGCACTTAGTTAAACTCTGATTTACTTGAAAATTATTTCTTCCAATTTGATTTCCAGATTGTCTTACATCTATGGAGGAAATCTTCCATCAGTTAATACTCTGAGCATAACCACAGAGGCTTTTAACAACCAATAACATTCCCATTGTTCTTCTAATCAATCCAAAGTAGGAAATGAATATTTAGGGAATAGTTTAAAGGTGTGTGCTAAAATTTTAGATACTAAAGTGGTTTACATACTCATTACTTTAGTAATTGAGGATTCCTCTGTGAATCAAGTTAAATACAGACAAAAGCATATCAGCTAAGGAGTTCTTGCTGGGTTAAAATTTTACTACTACTATTACTATTACTACTGCCACTACTTCTACTATTACTATTGGAATTTACAAAATATTTTACTAATATATCTCATTTTATCCTCACAATTCTAGGAGGTAGATACTATTATTTTCTACATTTTACAAATGAGGAAACTGAAGCAAGTTGAGATTAAGTGACTTGCCTAGGGCCACACAGCTAATATGAGACCAGCTTTTAAAATGAAACCTTCCTGACTCCAAGTTCACTGCTCTATCCACTACATTTACCTAACTGCCTCTTAACTTTAAATATGAAGCTGGAGTTGGAACCTTATTGGAATGGGCTATCACCTTTTAAATTTCTTTTATTTGTCTTATCTTCAGGATCATCAAAAATTACTTATTCTGCATCTGCTGTCCTTCAATATCTATTACAAGGCTAACCTTTATAAATATCTTTCACTCAATGCATATTTATTTTCCTTATTTTCCTCATACACAAAACCTTTTTGTGTATGATTTATATATATATTCAACCCTCCTTTGTCCAGTTCAGATGAAAGTAAGGGTCCAGTTTAAGCTGTTTCCCCATTCCTTTCTCCATGATTGTTCTTATGCACCCCATTTATGTGAATTCATAAAAATTACTCCTTTCCTCTTTCTTTATTCCCTCATAAAATATCCCTTTTTCCTTTTATTGTCTAAAGATCACCAAAAAATAACAGGACTACTTCTAGGCCCTCTGCTAATTTACTCCATATAAGCTTCTAGAAGACACTAGGGTCCTGATAGCACATGTAGTTTCTCCATCTATTTAATATATTTGATACATCTAATAGATTCTATTAGAATATGAACACTTCATCATTATATGGATTCTTCCAAGTGTTCAAATGTATTTATCTTTCAGTGATTATCTTGATTCCTGTCTTAGTAATTCAAAGTATCTACTCAATTCTGGTCTTTTTATCAAATATTTGGGGTTCCTCTATATTATTAAAAGTTCATTTCCCCTCTACATGATTATATGCAATTTGGGGGAGGGGAGCGCATGTTCTTCTTGTTGGAAAATCTTGGTCTTTTGGAATATTGTATTATAAACTCTTCTCTCCTTTATTGTGCTAGGTCTTATGTGATCCTGACTGTGGCTTCTTAGTAGTTGAACTCTTTCTTTCTGTCTGCTTCCAATATTTTCTCTTTGACTTACAAATTCTGTATTATTGTCTATAAGGTTCCAGAAGTTTTCCTTTTGGGGTTTCTTTCCTGAGGTAATCAATGGATTCTTTCTATTTTTACTTTTCCCTCTGGTTCTAAAAGACATAGGCAGTTTTCTTCTATGATTTCTTGAAATATGATATCCAGCTTCATATTCTCATCATGGCTTTCAGGTAGTCTGATGATTCTTAGATTATCTCTCCTTGGCATGTTTTTCAAATCAAATACAACTCAACAAACCCTTATCAAGTGCTTATTATGAACTAAACATTAATCTAATTGTTGGGAACACAAAGAAAGTAAAAAACAGTTCCTGACCTTAAGAAGCTTACATTCTGATGGGAAGGGCAATATGCAAACAATAGTGTATATACAAGATACAGACAAAAGCAAGTTAGAGAGAGAAACTATCATTAAAAAGGACTATAAAAGACATCAGAAGACAGGATTTGAGCTAGAATTGAAGGAAACAGAAGAAGGAGATCAGGATAGAAGATTCCAGGTATGAGGATCAGACAATTAAAAGTCAGAAGATAAAGCGTGATGTGTGATGAATGGCAAGTAGGTCAGCATTAGTGTATCACAAAGGAGAGTAAATGGTAAGAAAACTGGAAAGGTAGAAAAGACAGGCTGTGAATGGTTATATTTTATCTGAAAGGTTAGAAGGAACTGATGTTTACTGAAGGGAGGAGGTACATAGTTAGCCCTGAATTTTAGAAAGATCAGCTTGACCGGTGAGTAGTTAAGTGAGGATACATTTGAATGGAGAAGAGACTTGAAGAAGGGAAATCAACCAACAGACAATTGTAATTGTTCAGGGCCAAGGTAATGAGGGCCTGAAGCAGGATAGTGGTAATATCAGAGGAAATAAGTGGATATATATGAGTGACTCGCTTTCACTAGACACCTAAGTTGTTTGTACATAGCTGTCTTCTTATTGTCTCTCTAATTAGACCATGAGTTTCTTGAGAGTAGAGAATATTTTTTTGCCTTTCTTTGTTATAATACTTATCACAGCACATAGAAAATGTTTATGGACTAATTGGATGATGAGAAGAATGCTGCCCCTTGCAGGTAAGATGGAAGCTGGGAAAATGAAAGGGTTAGGATAGGGGGAAAATAATAAATTTGGTTTTGAACATATTGTGTTTAAGATGTCTGAGTTTTACATAAGAAATTCTTTACCTTTACTGACATTTTTAGTCTTTTGATTTTATTCTAGTATTTCTTGTTGTCTCCTGGAGTCATTGATCTCTTTCAGGTCCAATATTCAAGTAGTTTCTTACCTAAGTAAAGTTTTTCACCTCTTTATGAAATGATTTATTCTCCATTTAATTCTTTCTTCTAGATCCCTTATTTCCCTTCCAAATTGTTTCTAGAGCTGTTTTCTATATACTTTGAAATATATTTTAATTTAAATTTAATAATTTAAATTTTAACAAATTTATATTAATTTAATTAATTATTAATTAATTAAATTATTAATTCATCTAATATCGATTTAATTATTTATTATTTTATAAAATAAATTACTAATTAATTATAATTTTATAGAGATTAATTTAATTAATTAATAATAGTTTAAATAAATTTTAAATTTTAATGTAATAATTTCAAAATTATTCTTTTCTTTCAAGAGCTCAATAGCACATGTGACAAATGTGTGATTTTCTTCGAAATTTTGTTTATATATTATTCATGGAATTTATCATCACTAAAAACTTAGAAAACCACAGCATTGACTAATTTTTAAAGCCCTATAATACTTTGAAGATTCAATTGCAGAAATACACAACTGAACAGAAGTATATATGTCCAAGAGAAAACAGGAATAAAAGTAATTAGATGACAACTATAGAAGCAAAGTGGGCTAAAAACAGAAAAAAGACATTCTTAAACTGATGCACCATGTTATGCTCTATTTTTCATCTTTTGTCAATCAAAATATCTATTTAGAGTTTTTGTACTTTATTAGAGGGTAACACATATATGTTTAGTTTTACCTTTTATGCTACATTTTTTTATTGCATTTTAAAATATTTTAAAGACATCTGAAAGTGATTTTTTCAAAATGAGATACTGAAGAAAATTTTATATGTTCATGAATAATTAAGGTAGCTTAGGAGAAAGTTCAACTGACACATATGAGGAAAGGCTAGAATGATGTATTTCTGAATATTAAAAAATATTAGAGTGAAGATTTACTTATGAGATAAAATTGCAACATGAAAGTACTTGCTGGTAAGATGATGCAAAAGTTTTACTTCTGGATCCCCATGTATAGTCAATTTTAATTGTCACATTAAGAGAAAAAATCAAGTCATGGCAATCAGAATATAAATCACACTGAGTTGCCAATAATATTATTAGTATTAGTATTATTATTATTATTATCATTGTGGGACATAGATGCAGTGTGGTTTGTAAATACAGTTATTCAGTTTAATGAATTTAACTTGGGCATATAATTCTGGTTTAAGCTTCCAAATCTGTAAGAGAACATCCTTATCTTCCAAAACACTGTTCACTATATGTGTAACATATGTGTGACAACTCCTTGTCAATGTCAAGATGTTATTACTCCTCAATACTTCAGCGAATATATGTATATGCACATGTGTCTATAGACATGTATGTATACATGTATACATAACATACACATACACAAATATATATACATAAATGCATACATACATGCATATGTATCCTGCACAGTCCCTCCAAAAAGTCCTGTTTCATTGCTTCGATGTGTCATGGTGGTAGTTCTGGGTAGAACCAAGATGGCTGAGTAAAAAAAGGAACTCACCTAAATTCCTCCATGAATTCCATCAGCAACTTCTAAAAAGTGAATCCAAATGTATTTTAGAGTGACAGAATCTATTGGGAGATGCAGCATGGCAGATTCCCAATCTAGAAAAGTGTGCACACAGGACTGGCCAGGGGGAGTGTGGAACACATGAAGGCTGCTCACTGCAGACCCGAAAACAGACCACAGCAGAGCCAGAGCAAGCCCCATCCAGTGGATTCAATCAGCACAAGGGCAATTCTCATATCTCCTTCCACAGGATGGAGGATCTGTTGGAGCTGGGTAAGAGAAAGTACAGGGCCTGAAGCAGCGACAGCAGCTCCTCCTGGGACTATCAACCCACTGCTTGGATGTTTTAAAAATCACGTACCTGAACTTCCAGGAGCCAGGTAAACCCTAGTGGCTCTAATCCCCCACTCTGACCCTGAAAACCCAAAGATTATTGCCCAAGTGTAAAATCCTGAAATAATAGAACCAGTGGCAGGCTTGGTAGTCCTAGAAGAAGGGTGTGACTGAGGTTGTGTGGAGCCTGAGGTGAAGGGTAGCAGGTGTCCCGACAAGCCCCATCTCAGTTGATCAACAGGAGATCCTAAACCCCAGGGGGTGGAGCCAGCAAGCACTAACACCAGAAGCCCAGGGATGCCTTAGCACAATCAGTGAAATCTGTAGACACCAGCAAGTCTGGCCACCAGCTGCTGAACCTGCCTGAGCTCTAGCCCAGGAGCACAGAGGAGGAAACCTGAAGTGGCCAGACCACCCTTCCTGTAGTCTCACATCTTACTCTGTGAGCCTCAGAGTAACCCAGAGGAAGCACTGAAAGTACTGGCCTTGGCCTCAGTCTAGACACCCAGAGGCTACAGCACACAAAATCAACAACGAGGCCCCTAGCTCACAGCTTGGGAGGTGTGGGTCTGAGCCCTCTGTACTCGAGAAGCAAAAATCCACTTTAAATGCCAGGGAATGGGCAGAATGGGCCAGAACTAAGGGAAAAACAGAAAACCAAAGATGACTGAATCCTATTATTGTGAGCAAGAGGAACCAATTTCAGAAGGGGACACCACTGACTCTACACCCACTCCTGAGACCACAGAAGGAAATAAGAACTGGTCTCAAGCCCAGAAAGCATTCTGGGAAGAGCTCAAGAAGGATTTTAAAAGCCAAAGTAGAGAGGTAGAAGATAAATTGACCAATTCTTTTAAAATTACAATTGTCCAAGTGGAAAAAAATCTCACTGAAGAAAACAAATCCTTAAAAGGTAAAATTTGTGAACTGGGAAGGGAGGTTCAAAATCTAACTGGAGAAAATACCTCCCTAAAAATGAAATCTGAACTTATGTGAAAGGAGCTTCAAAAACTAAATGAGGAAAATAATTCACTAAAAATTAGAATCAATCAAATCAAAGCTAATAACTCTATGAGGCATCAAGAAGCAATCAAACAACCTGAAGATTGAAAAATTAGAAGCAAAAGTAAAATATCTCATTGGAAAAACAACTGATCTGGAGAACAGATCTAGGAGAGATAACCTAAGAATTACTGGTCTACTGGAAAGCCATCATGGGGGGAAAAAAAGCCTGGACAACATCCTCCAAGAAATTATCAAAGAAAAATTCCCTGAGGTCCTAGAACCAGAGGGTAAGATAGTTATCGAAAAAATTTACCAGAAACCTCCTGAAAGAGATCCCAAATTGAAAACTCTAAGAAATATTGTAGCCAAGTTCCAGAATTATCAGGTCAAGGAGAAAATACTGCAGGCAGACAGAAAGAAACAATTCAATTATCATGGAACTACAGCCAGGATCACGCAGGACCTAGCACCTTCTACATTAAAAGATCAGAGGGATTGGAATATGATATCTTGTAAGGCAAAAAGAGTTGGAATTGAAACCAAGGATCAACTATCCACAAAAAGTGAGCATAATCTTTCAGGCAAGAAGATAGTCATTCAATGAAATAAGGGACTTCCAGACCTTCCTGAGGAAAAAGCCACAGGTCAATGGAAAATCTGATCTCCAAATATAGAAGACTCGAGAGACATAAAAAGGTAAACAAGGAAAACACACACACACACACACACACACACACACACACACACACACACACACACTTACACTCACATAACTTGTGATTCAATAAGAGCAAACTGTTTACATCCCTATATGGGAAGCCTGTCAATATTGAGAATTCTATCATTATTGCAACATTTAAAAGGGATATACATAGATAGAGAGTGTGGGTACAAATGAACTAATCTGATGATAAAAAACCTTATTAAGGGGTGCAAAGGGATTGAAATGGGAGAAAAAGAAAGGAGGAGGTAGAAAATTATGCCATACAGAGAGGCATAAAAACATACTATAATAGAGGGAAAAAAGGGAGGGAGATGAATGTTATATGAACTTTACTCTCATTGGTTTTGGTACAAGGAAGGAATAACATACTTTGTTAAGTATAAAAATCTATAGTGCCTTACAGGCAGTAGGAGGGGAAAAGGGGGAAAAGGACTGGGATGATTAGAAGGGAAGGAAGAAGTAGTAAGGGAGAAGGGAAGATAAAGGGAGGGGGTGCATAGGGAGGGAATACTGAAGGAGGTGGTGGTCAAAAGGAAAACTCTTAAGGAGGGGAAGGGAGAAGGGAGAAATAAATGCATAAACAGGGGAGGGAATAGGATGGAGGGAAAGATACAGATAATAATTATAACTGTGAATGTAAATGGGATTAACTCTGCCATAAAACGGAGGCAGATAGCAGAATGGATTAAAAACCATAACCCTACAATATACTGTCTACAAAGATACATATTTGAAACAGGGGGACACACACAGGATAAAGGTAAAAAGCTGGAGTGAAATATATTATGCTTCAGTTAAAGTAAAAAAAAAATCAGGGGTAGCAATCCTTATCTCAGATAAAGCAAAAGAAAAAATAGAGTTAATTAAAAGAGAAATGGAAGGAAACTACATCCTGCTAAAAGGCACCATCGAAAATGAAGCAATATCATTACTAAGCACATATGCACCAAGCAGTATAGCATCCAAATTCCTAAGGGAGAAGTTAAGGGAGTTAGAGGAAGAAATAGATAGAAAAACTATACCAGTGGGGGACCTCACTGTCCCCCTTTCTAAACTTGATAAATCTAACCTCAAAATAAACAAGAAAGAAGATAAGGAGGTGAATAGAATTTTAGAAGGGGTAGATATGGTAGACCTCTGGAGAAAACTGAATGAGGATAAAAAGGCATATACCTTCTTCTCAGCAGTACATGGCACATACACAAAAACTGACCATGTACTAGGGGGCATAAAAACCTCACAATTCAGTGCAGAAAGATTAAATGTATCCTCAGATCATGATGCAATAAAAATTATATGTAATAAAGGGCCATGGAAAGATAGACCAAAACGTAATTGGAAACTAAACAATTTAATCCTAAAGAATGAGTGGGTCAAACAAGAAATTATAGAAACAATCTGTAACTTCATTTAAGAGAATGACAATAAGGAGATGACACACCAAAACTTGTGGGATGCAGCAAAAGCTGTTCTTAGTGGAAGTTTCATATCTCTAACTGCATACATGAATAAAATAGAGAAAATGGAGGTCAACAAATTGGGCATGCAATGGAAAAAGCTAGAAAAAGAACACATTGAAAATTCCCAATTAAATACTAAATTAGAAATACTGAAAACCAAAGGAGAGACTAATAAAATTGAAATTAAGAAAACTATTAAATTAATAAATAAAACTAAGAGCCGGTTTTATGAAAAAGCCAAAAATAAATGATAGATCTTTAGTCAATATTATACAAAAAAGAAATAAGAAAGACAAATTACCAGTATCAAAAATGAAAAGGGTGAATCTTCCTCCAATGAAGAGCAAATTAAAACAACAATTAGAAATTATATTGTACAATTGTATGCCCACAAATTTGATAATTTTAGTGAAATGCATGATTATTTTCAAAAATATAAGCTGCCCAGATTAACTGAAGAGGAAGTAAATCACTTAAATAACCCCGTGTCAGAAAAAGAAATTGAAAAATCCATCAATGAATTCCCTAGGAAAAAAAATCTCCAGGGCCAGATGGATTTACTAAGGAATTCTATCAAACATTTAAAAAAGAATTGATTCCAATACTTTACAAACTATTTGGGAAAATTGGAGAAGAAGGAGTCCTACCAAATTCTTTTTATGTCACAAATATGGTGCTGATACCTAAATCAGGAAGAGACAAAAAGAGAAAAAGAAAATTATTGACCAATTTCCCTCACAAATATAGATGCAAAAATTTTAAATAATTTTCATTAAAAAATTTAAATAATTTAAAAAAGACTACAGCATCTTATTGTGAGAACAATAAACTTTGGTCAGGTAGGATTTCTTGTGATCATATCAACAACAAAACTAGTAGAAACCATAGGATTATCTCAACAGATGAAGAAATTTTTTTTTTACAAAATAAAATACCTATACCTATTACAAACACTAGAAAGTGTAGGAATAAATGGAGGCTTCCTTAAAATAATAAGTTGTATCTATCTAAAAAACATAAGCAAGTATTATACATAATGGGGATAAGCTAGAAGCATTTCCAATAAGATTGGGGGTAAAACAAGGATGTCCCCTATCACTGCTCTTATTCATTCTGGTACTAGAAATGTTAGCAGTAGCAATAAGAGAAGAAAATAAATTGAAGGAATCAAATTAGGCAAAGAAGAGACTGAGCTATCACTCTTTGCAGATGATATGGTGATATACTTAGAGAATCCTAGAGAATCAAGTAAAAAACTACTTGAGATAATAAATAAATTTGGAGGATATAAAATAAACACACGGCAGAGCCAAGATGGTGGGGTAGAAACAGCACTTCAACAGCACTCTGGCCCACACCCCATCAAATCTATGGAAAAAGGGACTCTGAACAACCTCTGGAGCTACAGAACCCACAAAATGACACAGAGAAGCTAACTTCCTGCTGAGGACAGCACAGCAGCCTGGAAGGGAGCTGCCAGCACAGCACTCTAGGAGCTGAGCCCAAGTCTGCATAAGTTGGAGGTTTTAGCCCCAGGGCAGCTGGACCAGCAGCCAGCTGGAGGGACTCCAGAACAACAGCAGCTGTGGTGTTTCCAGAATTATCAACACATAGATGCCTAGGACAAATTGAGAGGTCAGTGCCCTATGGACTTTGGGACTGGTTGGGAGAGCATGTTGGCCTCTTTCCCCTGGAGGCAAGAAGCCACTGAGTAGATGCAGGGCAGCAAGTGCCATGTTGCAGCTTCAGTTCCTGGTCTGCTGACTGTAGGGGGATCCAGCAATCAGTCTGGAGGGTGGGGGGGTAATCAATTTAGCTTTAACCTTCTTGGATCTGGATTGCAGTCTGGGGTGGAGGATTTGGCGTGTGTGACCAGCTTGCCAGAGCATGTGGAGGCTTCAGAGAGGGTACCCAACTAATATTTCTGGCAGCTGAGAAAACTTGAGCATTTGGGACAGAAGCTCCCCTGGCTGGTGACAAAGTCCTACTGTGGCAACAAGTCCAAAAGTCAAGTAATTGAGTGGCAACGTGCCTAGGTAAAGGAAACAAAATGAACAGGAAAATGCAACATTAGACTCCTATTTTGGGGGCAAAGAGGATCAAAGCATGGAACAGGAGGAGGACTGTGAGGTCAGAACTCATGTACCAAAAACCCCAAATGAAAATACAAGCTGGTTACAGGCTATAGAGGACCTTAAGAAACAGATAAGAGAAGTGGGAGAAAAATTGGGAAGAGAAATGAGAAAGATGTAAGAAAAGTATGAAATGAGAGTCAACAGCCTGACTGAGGAAAATAATATTAAATAATATTTTAAAATAGACTAAAATAATATTAAATAATATTTTAAAAATAGACTAACTCAAATGGCAAAAGAGCCTCAAAAAGGCAATGAGGAGAAAAATGCCTTAAAAAGCTGAATTTGCCAGATGAAAAAGAATCTCAAAAGCTCACTGAAGAGAACCATTCCTTCAGAATTAGACTGGAGCAAATGGAAGCTAATGACTTTATGAGAAATCAAGATGCTGTTAGGCAGATGCAAACAAATGAAAGAATAGAAGGCAATGTGAAATATCTCATGGGAAAAACCACTGAAATGGAAAATAGATCCAAGAGAGACAATTTAAAAATTATTGGACTATGTGAAAGCCATGATCAAAGAAAATCTAGAAATCATCCTTCAAGAAATTCTCAAGGAAAATTGCCCTGATGTTTTAGACCCAGAGTGCAAAATAGAAGTTGAAAAAATCCACCAATCACCTAAAGAAAAAGATCCCAAAAAGAAAACTCCTAGGAATATTATAGCCAGGTTCCAGAATTCCCAGATCAAAGAGAAAATATTACAAGCAGCCAGGAAAAAACAATTTGAATACAGTGGAAACTCAAGCAGGAGAGCACAGGATCTGGCAGCTTCTACACCGAGGGATTGAAGGGCTTGGGATATGATATTCTGGAGGTCAAAGTAGCTGGGATTAAAACTAAGAATCACCTACCCAGAAAAACTGAGTATCATGTTTCAGGGGAAAATATGGTCATTCAGTGGAATAGAGGACTTTCAAGCATTCTTGATGAAAAAGCCAGAGTTAAATAGAAAATTTGACTTTCAGATACAAGAAGCAAGAGATGCTTGAGAATGTAAACAGGGAAAAAAATCATAATGAACTTATCAAAGTTGAACTATTTACATTCCTACAGGGAAAAACTATAACTGTAACTGAAGAAACTTTTTTCAGTATGAAAATAGTTGAAGAAGGGTATATGGGCATATGAATACATATGTGAATGTGTGTATATATGTTTACAGGTATACATAGATAGAGGGCACAGGTTGAATTAAATAGGAAGAGATGATACTTAAAAGGTGAAATTAAGAGATGAGAGAGGAATATAATGAGAGAAGATGGGGAGAGACAGAATGGGATAAACTATCTCATATAGAAGAGGCAAGGGAAAATGGTTACAAGGGAGGAGAAAACAGGAAGGCAAAAAGGCAAAACCTTATTCTCATTGAATTTGGATCAGGGAGAGAATGACATATATACTAAATAGGATATCTCACCCTACAAGAAAGCAGGGGGGGAGGGGATGAGAGGGGGGATGATGGAAGGGGGAGTGGGAAGGAAGGGGGGAGGGAGTTTGGAAGAAAGATACATAAAAAGTCCGAGTTATGCAGAAACTGTGTCTCTCAGATTTGATGAGAGCCTGAGATTACATAGGTTGCCATACTCTGAAGATTTATTGCCCAGATGCTTTTCCAGGTAGAGATGAGGAATGTATAACCACTATGGTAATGCTTGACTTCTCCCAGCTAGAGAAGTAAAGCACTGCTATATCTTTGTTGCATACTCTTGCTATGTTAGGGCAAAGTAAATCTCCTTTATTAAATATTCAGTGACTTGACAGTGTATCATTTCATCCTGACAGCAAACATCACAAACATTTTAAGTTTTAATTTTTAAGTTTATAATGTTTCTTTTTCTTATTGTATATTTAACTTTTAGTATTTAAGTTTAAAATAATTTTTTTAGCCCTTTCCCCACTGCTTCCCACCAGATTGTCTTTACAACTAACCTTTCACTACTGCCTCACTTCTCACGGAGTGAAGATGGCAACCAGTTTCTTGGTGCATGAGAAGATCTGGTTTGACAAATTCAAGTACGATGATGCAGAGAGAAAGTTTTATGAACAGATGAATAGTCCCGTGCCTGTCTCTTCCCGACAGAGCACAAACACCAGCTCTTCCAGTGGTCCCAGTGGGGACATAGTGAGGTGGTTACCAGAATTTCCAATCTAGAGGCAGAGAACCAGAGCCTTTGGAGTGTGATTCAGGACCTACAGCTCACCATCTCCAAGCTTAAAATCCGGCTTTCTACCCTAGAGAAATGGTCCCCCTCCCACAGCTCTCTGGCTCCTCAGACTCAGCATGTATCCCCTATGCAGAAGGTGGAGCTACCCACCACATCATATGCTAAGAAGGCGGCCACCCCAGCAGAGGATGATGAGGATGATATTGACTTGTTTGGTAGCAACGATGAGGAAGAAGACAAGGAAGCAGCCTGACTACTTGGGAAGAATGGCTTCGGCCGTATGCAGAGAAGAAGGCCCAGAAGCCAGGGCTGATTGCAAAGTCTTCCATCCTCCTAGATGTCAAGCCTTGGGATGATGAAACAGACATGGCAAAGTTGGAGGAGTGTGTCCGCTCCATACAGCTAGATGGACTGGTCTGGGGAGGCTCCAAGCTGGTGCCTGTGGGGTATGACATTCATAAGCTGCAGATCCAGTGTGTGGTAGAAGATGACAAGGTGGGCACAGACATCCTGGAGGAGATCACCAAGTTCGAAGATTATATGCAGAGCACTGACATTGCTACTTTCAATAAGATCTAAAAGGCTCCTGAATGTGTGTGAATCTGTAACCAAAATAAAGGCTGAGATTTAGGTGCTTGGGCCTGTTCTGGACCAGGGTCTCTAGGGAGGGAGATGTGGGAAGGGCAGCCTCTGAGGAAGACAGAGCAGGGGCTCTGACCTTCCCTCTCATGGGGGGAGAATAAGACCCTTGAAAGATGCTTCAGCTGGATTTGGAATGGAGAGAGCATGGCCACTCTCGTGTCTAATCCTCTGAGCCACCAAGCAGACACCAGGATTCTCCACTCTGTCAGGGCCTGGCATTCCTGGTCCAGGTCAGAGACCATAGGGTCTGGAGCCTTAAAAGTGAATAAATGTAGAAAAATGGCCAAAGGGAAAAAAAACAAACTTTTTAAAAAGACTAGAAGGCAAAGCAAAATAAAACATCCCAAACATCAAACCCCAACATAAGAGTCTGCTAGCATTAGAGCTGTACCTAGAACATACCTACTATGTGCCAGACACTGTGCTAGGCATGGGAAATAGAAAACAAACAAACCAAAAAAATGAAACAAGAACAAATACACAAATGAAACCTAGGCTTTTATACAAATCTCAGACATTTTGTGTGAGGCTTTCCTAATTGGTAGAAATAGTGACAATTCAAACTTGATGTCTTTAATGTTTTAAAGAATAAGGGACAGTTGGTGCAAAAATTGTGGAGAGGAAAGCCATTTTTTTTGAGAGATTACATGTGTAGTCTCCAGACATGTGGAGGCAGACTTTTGAATCTGTTGATATGTAAGGGAAGATGGCTCCTCAATATATTCTTGTTTTCCAACTTTCCTTGCTAGACACTTTGGGGAGGCTCACTCTTCTTGGGTGAGATTAGACCCCTCTCAGTCAAACTAAGATTTTATTTTACTTTGATCTGAAGAGAACTTTCCTGATTCTCTTTGGTATTTGCTTGGATAAAGTTGCTTATTTTTACTTACTATCTTGTGCTGTTGAGTCACTTCAGTCATATCTGACTCTTCATGACCAAATTTGGGTTTTTCTTGGCAAAGATACTGGCGTGCTTTGCCATTTCCTTCTTGAGCTCATTTTACTTATGAGGAACTGAGGCAAACAGGGTTAAATTGACTTGCCCATTGTCACACAGCTACTAAGTATTTGAGGCCAGATTTGAATTTACAAAGATTAGTCTTCATAATATTAGTTATGGTTTTATGTGTAACCAGTGTCTCCCTTTCCCCATAAGGGCCAGGAAAGTAGCCTTATTCTCAACCTATATTCTCCCAGAAGCAGGAAAGGTTAGGTATAACCCTAGTCTGGTGCCCCATAATAGAGATTGGATAATAGTGCCCAGCCTTGTGGACCTTTCTTCTTCTCTCAAGGCAGAAATTGCAGTAGCCCTTGGAGAAGAGTGAGCAAGATTCAATGTCTCTCATGAGCTTCATTTAGACAACATAAACATATGAACATATATATCTTATATAGGCAACATAGAATTCACGTAAACATTTATTTTCTGCAGGTGAATAGTTTATAGTCTACTAAGTGCGTGTGTGAGCAAGAAACACATATGCAAAATATACATGTAAAACAGAAATAAAGCAATTGGGAGGTACTAGCAATTTGGGTAATAAGGAAAGGACTAGTATAAAAGGTTCCATTTGAGTTTAACTTTGATAGAAGCCAGGGCAGATAGGTGGTTCAGTGGGCAGAACATTAGACTTGGAGTCAAGAAGACATGAATTTAAATCTGATCTCAGACACTAGCTGTTTGACATTGGTCAAGTCACTTAACCTGCTTTCCTTAATTCACTGGAGAAGAAAATGGCAATATCTTTGCCAAGAAAACCTCATGGACAGTCCATGGAATCACTAGAAGTCAAGACATTGAATAACTGAACAACAATACTTTGATGGAAGCTAGGCAATCTGAGGCAGAGGTAAAGAAGGACTATATTCTGGGTGTGGAGGATAACGTTTAAAAAGTAAAAAAGCAGGGATACTATCTATGAAGAATACTAAGTAAGTCAGTTTGGCTAGGACATGGTATATTGAGGTGAGTAATGTGTAACAAGTCTGGAAAGGTCAGCTAGACCCAGATTGAAAAGAGCTTTAAATGACAAAGGGAGTCTACAATTTATCACAGAGATAAGTTTTTTAAACTGGGAAGTAACATGATCAGATATATAGGGTATAGGCTATGCAGAGAGTTGGTGACAGAAAATAAAGGATAGTGGCAGGCTCACCACTTATTTATTTCAATAGTCCAGAGGAGAGAACCTGCATTAGGACCTGCATTAGGCTGGCAGCTTTGTAAGAGAAGAGGAAGGTATATATCCATCCAAGAGATGTGGAGAAAGAAAAAATAAGAATTAAACATTTATTGGATATTATGTGTGTAATCTATGCCCTTATTGAAGCCATTGACAAAAATTTTAAATCTCACATGGATCAGGAGATCCTACCCACAATATTCTTTTGAACTTTTCATTCCAACTTGATAATGCATTCTTAATGACTTGTTCTCTGGGTCCAACCATTCAGCAAATTCTGAATCATTCTAACTATATTATTGTATAGCCCGCATTTCTCCAACTCTGCCACAATGCTTGGTTTGCTAAACAAACAAAAATCTTAACTGCCTGTCATAAACAGAAATGTGACAAACCCATTCTCACTAGTCAGACTGCTCTTTATGATCTCTATTTCCTTTCCCAAATGCTCTACTATATACTTTCTAGAATTTCAGCAGGTCTAGTAGTCAAGTTAACTGACCTCTACAACAGAATCTACTTTAGTATTTTTTTTTTAAATCAGGACATTTGCCCTTTTCCATTCCATTGCCACCTCTTCCATTCTCCATGATCTTACTAAGATTGAATTGGTTCAGCTAACACATTTGTCAATTCTTGCAGCTTCCTGGAAGAATTTGGGTGCTTGTGGTGACTTGTACTTACCAAGAACAATTAGGAGTTCTCTTAAAATCTTCTTAATTTTGGGTTTCTATTTCTCTATTAGTCATTTTTGCTCTGTTTGTCCCTATCCATAACTGATTATCTTTAGCAAATAGAAGCAGAGCTTAGTTGAAAAGATTTCTGTCTTTATCTTAAAGAGCATCCCTTTACCTTTATTGACTTTCTACCTTTACCTTTTTCCAATACAAGGGAAAATAAGCATCCTTTTCTAGTCTTTAGTTTTTCTTGAGTCGAGTGTTGCTGATACTATTTTATAGTATGGTGTCAGTTTTTTTATTCATCGGTAAGGTGCAGTGAAAAGATCACTGAACCTGGGCCATAGGACTGTGAGTTCAGTTCAAATTCCAATTCTGTAATTTTCTACCTATGTGATCCTGAGCTAACCACTTAATCTAATTGATCCTTAGTTTTCCTATCTGTAAGATACAGATAGGTAGTTGGACTACTTGACCTCCAATTCTAGATATAAGATCCTATGATCACTATCTTTCAGTGCTTCTACTTTTTGAAAGTATTTTTTAAAAATCTAAGTTTGTCAATGAGTTTCCTGTACATTTCTATCCAGCTCTTTAGAAACACCACTTTTCTGTAATCATTTAGAATGATTTCTCATGTTTCTAGAATTTTTTTTTTTGAGAACTTTTAACCTCTCCTAGGCTGATTCTCATGGAGTTCTGTGCACTCCTTCTCTCAAACATGTAAATGATTTACATTCAGGCATATGCTGGAGCCAGCTCAAAATGGCTCAGAGAAACAATTGTTAAATTTTTCATTGTAAGCAATGAAATCACTTGGAAATCACTGAATGATAACAAAAGCTTGATATATCATTTGTTGATTGTACAGACTTAAAGTGGTGGAGAAATTGTTAATAATGCAGAGTAAAATTAAAAGTATGTCATACTCATTCCCTTTCTCCCCCAGCTAAGCACTTATCAGTATACTTTCATCTACATTCCATTGTCTCAGGCCAGGTGCACATTGGCCCCAAATACAAGTTCATGAGTGGGAAAAAATAAACCAATGAGGCAAATATATTTATAAATCCCTTCTGCTGAATATAAATAAATAAGACATATAGCTCATATAGGAAAAGTTTATCAAATATAAAGAGCTAATTTCCATTCTTTTTTTTTGAAGAATATTTCCCCAATTATATGTAAAATTTTTTAGCATTTTTTTCTTTAATTGAGTTCTAGCCTTTATTGCTCCCTCCCTTATTCCCTCTCTGATATAGGTTATACATGTACAATCATATAAAACATATTTCCATATTAATCATTTTGTGGAAGAAAACACAAACAAAAAAGTGAAAAATAGTATACTTTAGTTTGTATTTTGACATCATTAGTTCTTTCTCTGGAGGGGGAAAGCATTTTTCATCATGCGTCCTTTGGGATTATCTTGGATTATTGTATTGCTGAGAATGTTAAGGCATTCATAGTTCTTCATCATACAATATTGGTATTATTGTGTACAATATTCTCCTGGTTCTGCTCACTTCACTCCACATCAGTTCATGTAAATCTTTCAAGGTTTTTCTGAAATCATCCTGTTCTTCATTTCTTAAATATAGCACAATAGTATTCCATTACAATCATATACCACTACTTTTTCAGTCATTCTCTGATAGGCATCCCCTTAATTTTTAATTATTAGCCACCAGAAAAAGATCTGCTGTTAGGGCCCGCCTTACAGGGCTTACGTCAAACTCACCTCTCCTGCAGCCTCTACAGCACTCCAATCGCCTTCCGAGATTCCTGTCGCCCCTACTACCCGGCTTGCCTCCACAAGCCCTTCTCCAGCTGTCCCTGCAGTCTGGTCACTCTGGTTGCCCCAATGACCTGGACTGCCTCTACAACCCTCTCTCCAGCTGCCACCACATCTCTAGTCACTCTGGTCGCCCCAATGACCTGGGTTCGCCCCCACGAACCCCTCAGGGAAGGCTGCTCCTCCGAGAATAGACAAAGGAGTCCTGACACCAAGATGTAATGTCTTGCCATTTAATCTCTTTCTCATTTACAATCACCTCATCTCTCTCTCTCCCAGCTTTCACCTTGCCTCCCTCCTTTTAGCTCCTTTCCCCTCTCCCGACTCTCTTCTCCCACGTGCCTCAGCAGTAACAAGCTTCTCATAGCAGGGGAGTGCTCCCCTGTTAGCAGCACATATATCAATACCCCAAAATCACGGAGGAGAATAAACGCCCAGGTGCCTCCACCCTGCTTGAATTGCTCTGTCCTTTGCCTGAGTTTTCTGTGGTTTTTCAGAGTTCGGTTAGAGTCTTAAAGGGGCCCCAACAATCTGCTATAAATATTTTTGTACAAATAGGTCCTTCTCCTCCCCCTGTCCCCTTCTTAAATCTCTTTGGGATACAGAATTAGTATTGACATTCCTGAACCAAAGGATGTGCACTGTTTTATAGCCCTTTGGGCATAGTTCCAAGTTGCTCTTCAGAATGGTTGGAGCAGTTCACAATTCCACTAAATAGTGAATTAGTGTCCCAGGTTTCCCACATTCCCTCCAGCATTTATCATTTTCCTTTTCTGTCACATTAGCAGATATGATTGGTGAGAGTGGTACCTCAGAATTGTTTAAACTTGCAGTTCTCTAATCAATAATAACTTAGAACATTTTTCCCATTATGACAATAGATAGCCTTGATTTCTTTTTCTGAAAATTGCCTGTTCTATCCTTTGACCATTTATCAACTGGAAGATTTTTTTTTGAATTCTTCTAAATTTGACTCAATTCTCCACATATTTGAGAAATGAGACCTTTATCAGAAATATTTGCTATATATCCCCCCTACCCATTTTCTGCTTTCCCTCTAATTTTGGCTACATTGGTTTTGTTTGTGCAAAACTTTTTAATTTTATATAATCAAATTTGCCCATTTCCCATTTTATAATGCTCTCTATAACTTATTTGATTAAAAAAATTATCCACAGATCTGATAGGCAAATTATTCCATGCTTTCCTAATTGCTTATAGTATCACTCTCTATGTCAAAATCAGGTACCTATTTTGACCTTATTTTGGTAAAAGATGTAAGAAGTTGGTCTGTGCCATACTGTCATACTGTTTTCTAGTTTCTCTGGAAGTTTTTGCCAAATAGTGAGTTCCTGTTCCTAAATCTTGGGTCTTTGTGTTTATCAAATACTATGTTACTGTGGTCATTTATACAATGTCTTGTATACCTAATCTATTTCACTGATCCACCATGGTATTTCTTAGTACCAGATTGTTTTGATAATTACCACTTTATAATACAGTTTAAGATCTGGTATGGCAAAGTCACCTTCCTTCACACTTTTTTCTTGATTCTCTTGATATTCTTAACCTTTTGTTTTTACAGAGAAATTTTGTCATTATTTCTAGCTCTATAAATAATCATTTTGGTGGTTTGATTTGGTGTGCCACTGAATAAAGTAGATTAATTTAGGTAGAATTGTCATTTTTATGATATTGTCGTAGCCTACCCACGAGCAATTATTTTACCAATTGTTTAGATATAACTTTATTTGTGTAAAGTGTTTTGTGATTATGTTCATATAGTTCTTGGATTTGTCTAAGCAGGCAGACTCTCAAGTATTTCATATTGTCTACAATTATTTTAAGTGGATTTTCTCTATCTCTTGTTGCTGGAATTTGCTGGTAATAAATAAAATGTTGATGATTTATGTGGGTTTTATTTTGTATTCTGAATCTCTTTTAAAGTTTTTCATGATTTCAACTAGCTTTTCACTGGATTGTTCAAGTATAATTTTGTAACACCTGCAAAGAGCGGTAGTTTTCTTTTCTCATTGCTTATTCTAATTGCTTCAATTTCTTTTTCATTTCTTATTGATATCCTTAGCATTTCTTTTTTTTTCTCCAGAATTTATTTATTTTTAGTTTTCAACATTCATTTCCACAAGATTTTGAGTTATAAATTTTCTCCCCATCTCTCCCCTACCCCTCACCCAGAGATAGCAAGAATACTGAATACCCCTTCTCCCAATCTGCCCTCTTTTATACTCCCCCTCTACCCCCCCCCTACTTTCCTATAGGGTGAAATGGATTTCTATACCCCATTTCTTGTATATCTTATTTCCCAGTTGCATGTAAAAACAATTTTTTTAACATTTGTTTTTAAAACTTTGAATTCCAGATTCTCTCCCTTATTCCCTCCTCACCCACCCCCACTGGGAAGACAAGCAATTCAATTTAAGTTATATATGTGTAGTTATGCAAAACATTTCCATAGTAGTAATATTGTGAAAGACTAACTATATTTCCCTCCATCCTATCCCTTGACCCATTCATTCTATTTTCTCCTTTGACCCTGTCCCTTTTCAATAATGTTTGCTTCTGACTACCCTCTCCCCAGTCTTGCCCCATCTTATCCCCTTCCCCCGTACTTTGCTGTAAGGAAAGATTGAATGTGTATGCTATTCCTTCCTTAAGTCAAGTCCAAGGAGAGTAAGGTTGACTCATTTCCTTTCACTTCCCAGCTCCAGCCTTGCCTGGGGAAGAGGTGCCCTATCGGGGCACTATAAGCCTCGTCAGGCTCTCTTTCCCTCTAGACATTTACCGGTATATTTAACCAGACATACCACAGAGGTATTTAACCAGACATTTACCAGTATATTTAACCAGACATACTGGCGAAGGCCTCCAAATGTTGTACCTTAATAAAAGCGAGAAAGAAGATCCCCAAGATTAAATTTAAAGAGTGGATTTTGTTACCGCGGAATACCACAGGACTGTCGGGGTACATGGTCACCCAAATCAGACAGCCATTTTGCACAGACAGTGTGCTGTTTTTATAGAGGTTCCATAGCCAGGTTACTTAAGCTGTGATTACAGTGATGTAAGCTGAAACTCCAATGATTGGTCAGTATACATTTGGATTTACTCGCCAGCGGGGAAACCCTACAATTAGTATACATTTGAATTTCCCGCCAGTGCCAAACCCTAGGCTGGGACTCCCACCCACAGATTAATCAAGGGTAAGCAAGGGGTGGGGGTTCTGCCTGTTTACAGATTAAGCAAGGTGGAGTTGTTTTACAAATCAATGAAGGAAAGGTTGGGCTGCCTGCTTTACAAATCAAGGAAAGGGTGAGTGGATTTGTCTGACATTCAGGAAGGGCAAAGGGACAAATTAAAGAGGGAAGGGTAGAGTGGAGCTGGGTCCAACATGTCCTCTTTTGTTAATTTGAGGAGTTTATATTTTAGTAAATAGTTATCCATTTCATTTAGATTGTCAGATTTAATGGAGGCATTTAATTGGGTACAATTGCACCTAATAACCCTCATCATTGGTAGTGAATTCACCCTTTCATTTTTGATACTGGTAATTTGGTTTTCTTCTTACTTTTTTAAAGTAAAATAAACAATGGTTAGACTATTTTATTTCCCCCCCCCATAAACTACCTCCTACTAGTTTTTATTAGTTCAATGATTTTCTTATTTTCAAATTTATTATTCTCTCCTTTGATTTTCAGTATTTCCAATTTGCTAATTGGGGATTCTTAATTTGTTTTTCTTAGGATTTTTTTTTTTTAAGTTACATGCTCAATTCATTGATCTGCTCTTTCTCTCACTTATTGATGTAAGCATTTAGAGATATAAATTTCCCCTAAGTACTGTTTTGGCTAAACCTCATGAATTTTGGTATGTTGTCTCATTGTTGTCATTCTCTTTAATGAATTTATTGTTCTATGACCTGTTCTTTGATCCACTTATTCTTTAGTGTTAGGTTCTTTTGGTTCCAATCAATTAATTTTTAATGTAACTTTTCATTGTCCTTTATTGAATGTATTTTTATTGCATTATGATCTGAAAGTTATGCATTTAATGTTTCTGCTCTTTGTTGTGAGGTTTTTATGCCCTCATAGATGGTCAATATTTTTTTGAAGTGGTGCCATGTACCACTGAGAAAAAGTATAATCTTTTCTATTCCCATTTAATTTTCTCCAGAGGTCTATCATATCCAACTTTTTAAAAATCTTACTCACCTTAACTTCTTTCTTATTTTTTTTATTCAATTTATCTAGTTCTGAGAGGGGAAAGTTGAGGTCCCCACGTATAGTTTTACTATTTCCTTTTGTAACTCATTTACTTTCTTTAAAAATTTAGATGCTATATCATTTCCTGTGTCTGTGTGTTTATGTATACACACATATACACATATATGTATATTTCTTTTTAGTATTGATATTACTTCATTGTCTATGGCACTTTTTAGCAAGATAATTTCCTTCTTTATCTCTTTTAGATTTTTGCTTGTGCTTTGTCACAGATCTGATTATTACTCCAGCTTTTTTCCTCTTTTACATCAGCTGAAGTAGAACAGGGTTTGCACTAGCCACATACATTTAATCTCTGTTTCTGTGCTTCAAATGTTTCTTATAAACAGCATATTGTAGGATTGTGTTTTCTAATCCATTCTGTTGCTCCCTTTTTATGAATGAGTCCATCCCATTCACATTTACAGTTATGACAATTGTGTATTTCTTTCATCCTATTTTCTCCATTTATCCTTTTCTCACCTTTCACCCTGTCCTTCCTCACAAGAGCTTTACTTCTGAACACTGCCTCCCCAAATCTGCCCTTCCTTCTATCATCTGCCCCACTTCCCCCTTACTTCCCTATAGGATAAGATAGAGTTCTGTGTCCAACTGAGTGTGTGTTATTCTTTCTTTAAGCCAATTCCAATGACAATAAATTTTAAACATTGACACGCCCCCGCCAGTTTCCTCTCCACTTGTAATAACTCTTTTGCACCTCTTTTATTTGAGATAATTTCTATCTCTGTTCCCTCTTCTCCCAGTTCAATCTTCTTTCTCACCCCTTTTGCTTTTCGGGATATCATCTCATCAGAGTCAACACACTCTTAGCCCTCTGTTTATGTATATCTCTAAATGCCCTGATAGTGATAAAGTTATTAAGAATTATAAGTATCACCTTCCCATGTGTGAATGTAAACAGTTTAACCTTATTGAATTGCTTATGTTTTCTTTTTCCTGTTTACCTTTATATCCTTAAGTCTTGTATTTGAAGATCAAATATTTTATTCAGCTTTGTCTTTTCCTCAGGAATGCTTTAAAGTCATCTATTCCATTATCTATATGCATTTCCCTCTCCTCCCTAAAGGATTATACTGATTTTTGTTGGGTGATTCTTGGTTGTAATCAATCCTAATTCCTTTGCCTTCCAGAACATCATATTTCAAGCCTTTTGGTCCTTTAATATGGAAGGTGCTAAATCCTTTGTAATCCTGACTGTGGCTCCACAATATTTGAACTGTTTCTTTTAGGCTGCTTGAAGTATTTTCACTTTGATTTGGGAACTCTGAAATTTGGAATATTCCTGGGAGTTTACATTTCATCTTTCAGGAGGTGATAAGTAGATTCTTTCAGTTTTTATTTTGCCCTCTAGTTCTAGGATATCAGGGCAGTTTTCCTTGATAATTTTTGAAATATATATTATATATCATGGCTTTCAGGTAATCCAATGATTTTTAAATTATCTGCCTTATATCTAAATACCAGATCAGTTGCTTTTCCCATGAGAAATTTCACATTTTCTTCTAATTTTTCATTCTTTACATTTTGTTGTTTATTGATGTTTCTCAGTCATTAACTTTCACTTGCTCAATTCTAATTTTTGAGAAAATCTTTCTTTATTGAGTTTTTTTGTACTTCCTTTTCCATTTGGCTAGTTCTATTTTTTAAGGGGTCCCCCACCTCCCACCCTGCCGTGAATTATTGTACATCTTTTTTCATACAGTCAATTCTACTTTTATTTGCTTGTTTGTTTTTTGGAGGGGGGAAGACTGGGCAGTTGGAGTTAAGTTACTTGCCCAAGGTCACACAGCAATAAGTGTTAAGTGTCTGAGGCCGGATTTGAACTCAGGTCCTCCTGACTCTAGAGCTGGTGCTCTATTCATTGTGCCACCTAGACGTCCCAGCCAAATCTATTTTTTAAGGAGTTATTTTCTTCAATAAATGTTTGCATCTTTTCTCCCCATTTTTAAGCTTCTTTTACTAAGCTGTTGCCTCTTTTTTCATAATTCTCTTGTATTGCTCTGAATCCTTTTAACAATTTAACTTCTAACTTACTTATATGATTTTTAAAATCCTTTTTGAACTTTTTTCAATTTTCTTTTTTAGGCCTAAGACCAATTCATACTTTTAAGTCCTGATATGTAGCTATTTTGACAGTATTGTCCCATTCTAAGTTTGTGCCTTGATCCTCTCTGTCACCATAGTAAAGTTCTATGGTAAAGTTCCCTCCAACCTCAGTGAGACAGACCATTCCTGCTGACCCTGCAACATATCCTAGGCTTGAAAATTGCTTTATTGCTCTAAAACTGGTTCGGAGGCATTATTCTAAGGTTTCTTGGAGAAGAATTTGGTAGAGCTCAGGTAAGTTCCTGACTTACTTCACCATCTTGGTTCTCTACCCTTCATCTTGATAATACTTAAGAATTATCATATATTAATTATATAATTAATTACATTAATATAAGATTCCCTCAAAAATGGCCAGTGTTTAGTTAGTCTAGCTTTTTAACAGTCTTTATGGCTAAAGGTTATGCATGCATTTTCAATGACAAAAATCACATATCATACCCAATAACAACGCCTAAAAGTATTCTATCCCTTGATTTCTGTCCTACTGTGACCAAAGCAGAATGGTGACTATATTTTGTGTCTGTGAGCAAATGTACCAAATCTTGGTTCTAAGTACTAACAATTAAAACATTTAAGATTTATAAGCCATGTTCCCAAAGAGAAACTTACAGTCAAAACCATAACTACCCTCCCAAAAGTCAGAACAATTAAAGTATTGCTAAATCACACACTAGTCAGAAAGTCACAAGAGAACTGGAGCCTAGTGATTGATAGCAACAAAACTTCAACCAGCAACAGAAAATCAGCCACAAGGACCAGAAATCAAAAGGCTTGTCTGTCCCCAAATATATGCAAAAACAATCTAAAAAGAGAAGAGTATAAAGTCCTTTTGCTTATAACTTGTCCATTAGCCTGAGATCACATCTTTCTTCCTCTTATTCTGATCATTATTCTATATTCTCCACTTACCTACCACTTCACAGATGACATCTAAGAAACCACTCTCTCTACAAGTCAATAAATCATTAATTAAGCACTTAGTATAGCTAGGCACTTAGAACAATATAAAAACAAACAAAAAGAAAGACAATCATGACCCTCAAGCAGCTTACATTCCCATGGGGAAAGATAAAAGGAAGCTGGAAAACAGGGAGGTGGGGAGAAGTACCCTCAGGGAAGCATGACAGAGAAAGAAGTTGGAGAGTCAAGAATGGAGTCCACATAAAAACCAAGAATACAAAGGGTCTGTGCACTTTCCTTCAAGTGGAGGTTCATGAGAAACTGACAAATCGAATAAAAGTGTTGCAGAAGTATAATGATCTTCCAGGGTGGGAAGGTCCAAGGGATGGTGAGAGAGAGATTCTAGAGTAAGAAGGCCCAGAGTATAATGATCCCCAACGTTCTCTGGTTACCTCATGGACACATTGATTCCTACCCCCCTCCCCCCATTCCCCTTTAACCAAGGGGAAGTCAGAATTAATTGGCAATTTACCTCTCCTAATCTCTTCCATAAAGTTAGGTTCCACTATCCCTCCATCCACTGCTAAGCTTTTCTTGACTTTCAGAAATGTTTACCCAAACCATCTAGGGAAAAAAGTAAACATAATACTGAAGGGAATATCTTACAGGGTGCTAGAGACAAAGTGGGTTTCAATCAAAATCATAAAGGGGTGTCTGTAAGAAAAAGTCTATCCACAGTATTATTTCATTCAGCTGAGGGAGTATTAGGTTATTGATGAAAGTTAATATACCCCCTCAAATATACACCAGCAAAGTTCTTTCCCTGACCCTATCTCTATAACAGGGTTCCTCTGACCACTCATGACCCCCTTCAGCGCTTCTTAAACTTTGGGTTGCAACCCATTTTGGGATTTAAGAAGCACTGGTCTAGATATTAAGCTTTAGGATTCTAGGTCACAAAGGGAGACTGCAATTGAGTTCATCAAAGCACTAGCAAGGGACAATAAATTCACAAAAGACAGAATTCTGCAAACCAAGCAACAGAGATGTTGAGTGTCCAAGTCCTCACAAGGAGGAATCTAGGTAGCCCAGCTGACACTAGCAAGGAGATCACTGGGAATATCACCCTCCTAAGGTGCTAATGCCATCTGGCCTATGACTCCTGGGCCCTGACTATCCTATTAAGGTTCAAGTGTGGTCTAAGAAGATAAACATAAGCAACAGACTTGAAGATACAACACTGCTGGATGTTAGTGATACAGAGTAGTTTGGGAAAATTAAAGGACTTCTAATGAAGTTTTCCCACTATAATGGACTTGGTTGATGAATCAACAGTTTTAATTAGGACTAGCCTCCAAAAACCTAGCAAATATGTCCCTATTATAAATTCAAGCTGATTTCTAACTATAATTGGAGCACATACTACTGCCGATCCTCCTATCTTTATCCAAACAGTGGTTCAGGTGACTACCCCAAACCCTGCCTGCCCAGTTAGGACTTCATGTCTAGGGTCTCCAGGGATTATAGTCACCTGAGTTCTTGAAACCAGCAGATTTCCTATTTTGTTTTCAATCAGAAGTTAAGAACTCTTTGTTTGTTTTTTTTCTGTTGCTGTTATAAATAGTCACCTAAGTATCCCTCAGTAAGGAATACCAAATACTAGATTTCCTTTCTTTGACCCTCTTGGATTACCTGTCATTGACATCTGTGGCTCCACATGTTAATTTCTTGGAGAATATGCAGTTGTTCTGCCTTAGAGCATTCATGTAACAGAAAGCTTCATCCTCATGTTGAAGGCCTTAATGATTCTGGCCCCTTCTGAAGCTCTACCTGTGATTTGGCTCCCTGTAGGAGAATGATACTTACCTATATGGGCTCCAAAAATTCTATTTCAATCTGTCTTTAAAGCTTGGTTCAATTAAACCACTAAGTATTAAGGGGCTACCATGTGCTAGGTACAGTGCTAGCTATCAGGGATACAAAGACAGAAAAAAAAGGTCTCTGGGCTTGAGAAGCTTACATTCACCAGGGGAGATATACACATACATATAGGTGGGTACATATGCACACATACATGTGCATATATATAAACACTAAATTATATGTATATGTACATATATTACATACATGTCTATATAAGTATATACATATGAGCACATGAGTATACACATAAGGTATTTTTTTGGATGGGGAATGCACTAGCAGGTAGGAACAGGAAAAGCCTCAAGTAGTTCATACCTGAGCTGAGTTTTGAAGGAAACAAGGGCATTGTAATGGTAATAGGAATTTGAAGATCTTCCCTGCCCCTTAATAGGTTTAAGTGAATTTTCCTGATTTGAAAATAAACTCTACCCCCTAATAGGCTGAATGTGGTCACATGGAGCCTATGGCAGGAGGCTTGTTTTTCAGGAGGCACAACTTTTGTTACTTTGTAGTCAGGTGTGTCATGAAGGTTGTGAAGTTCTCTGACCCTGGAGAAGACTATATATACCTCTGAGACAAGGTTTTGCTTTGGGGCTCACTTTGGGAAGAGTTTTGTGATTTGGTCAGATGAGACTCTGGGCAGCTGTTGAGCCCTGGCTTTGAAAACCTAGATGTTGGTGCTTCTCTCTCTGGTGACTAACTCTATGTATGTGCAAGTAAGACAGCTGGAAGCCCTGTCTGTTAATCTGCTGAATTATGATATTTTATCTGTCTGTATTTTGACTCCTTGTAACTTCTGTTTGTATTCTCTGAAGTTCAGGGTGCTTTTTCCCCTGAACTAGGTAAATAATATATGTTTGATAAAAAGTAAGATTGTTAACCCTTTTTGAGTTGCTTTCCTTTAGAAAAGCAGATCAAAGAACCTGTGTTAGCAGCCATCCTGGGTATGCTAGGAGGGTTGCTGCTATAGGCACCTAAAAGGTAGAGTGAAGAGTGCAAAATGGGGATAATAGGTACTATAAACGATAGACACTATAGAACATAGGTGTGAAAAAAAATCATATAGTGGATAATTCAGTGTTGTTTGTGAGACTTCAATGAGATAATCTATGCAAAATATTTCAAAAATTTTAAAGTAATACATAAATGTCAATGATCACTACAGCCACTACCCTTATCATTTTTGCAATTATCTCAGTTTTTCATTGTAGTGTATGAAACTGCATTTGACTGCACATGTAAAAAGAACACATAGTGGAAAATCTTTGAAATTTAATGATTTCTGAAAATATCTTAAGTCTAAAAATCTTTTTTTAATTCTTTGAAATATATATTTTACATATATTCAAGTTTATGAAATTATAGAATTATATGGGATGGCAATGTTAGTAATATATAACACTGTCACAAAACTTTTCTAGAAACGAGGAAAAACACATGTTAGAGAAATAATACCACAGAACTTTTTGTTATTTTGGAAATAATCTTTTATCGTCAAATGACACTGCCTTTCATATTCCTTTTAGAACACTTAAAATAATTTAAAATCACATTTATTGCTTTGCATACAATAGCTCATATAGTTATGTAGTTAAAAAATACTCAAAAACAAAGCAATACATCAGGCATTTCCCCCCAAAAATGGGAAATACATTTTGTTAGGAGAAAAAAAATCTAATTATATTAGAGAATTTGTACTTCAGTGGGTAGTTACAATTGATAATTACTTAAATCATTACACCAGCAAAACGATTAATATTAGCTGAGTAGCATATAAACAGAAACTGTTCACCACATTATGGTAAGCAGTAAAGAAAACAAAGCTGAAAACACCCTATTTTAATGGTAATTTTCAAGTAGATTTCTATTATACTGTATTTCTTTTTCTTCAGATTTGAGCTCATTAATAGAACATTCCTATATATACAAAGATGCAACAAATTGATACAGTATTAATTTCAACAACAAATTAAAGGTCATAATATACATAACTTAAATACCCCCCCGCCCCCATGCTGTGACTGATATTGGCTTCTTATTCCTTAATCATAAGCTTCTTCCCTTGATGTTCACCAATGAAGTTTTCTCATTAAAAGGCACATTCTTATCTGCAATCAAAAAAAGTAGAGAATAATATTTAAATACAGTAAGTAGAGTTCTATTACTTCACAAAGTTTTAGTAGGAGGGAAGAAAACAATTAAGTGAAGTAATCAAAATTATCAATTTTGAAAATTTAAGTATTTATAAGTACTAACATTATTTTTATCAATTTTATTAAATGCAATCATTTTGATATACATCTTAACTATATTACTATAGGCAAATGAAAATTTACCTACAGATTTTAAAAACTTTTCACTTTTGTTCATTTTATTTTTTCCAAACATATATTCTATTACATTAGCCTAAATAAGAAAATACCATTTAATAAATTATAGCTATATAAGCAATTACAGTAAAAAGCAAATTTTTGTTGCTTTAAATGTGAACCAATAAGGTTTACAGGAATAAATAACAATAATGGTCATTGCACCTTATAATTTTAACCTAATTTCTGTGACTTTCAAGAATTATGTTGAAAGGTAGCTTCTAGATAATTACTGTTTTGTTGTAATGACTTTTAATATTCTTATAGGATTGTTTCATGGGCTTAACAATGCTTGAATACCTTCTTCCCACCTGTTTGTTACTGGACAAATAATATTCCTGGAATTGAATCTGCCTGTAATGGTAAGTTTCTAGGATCCTATGTCTTCATAATCTTAACCATTGTCAGAGAAGCAATATATCCTAGCAATAGACTTGAAATTAGAACTGTTTGCATCCTGAGATGTTTAAGTGTTAAAAAGAAATCTGTCAGTCAATAAACAGTCAGGCACTGGGGAAACAAAGATGGCTAAAGATAGTCACTGCTCTCAAGTAGCCCACACCCAACAGGAGAAACAACATGAAAATAACTATGCACAAATAAGCTATATATAGGATAAGTTGGAGATAATCAACTGAAGGAAGGAACAAGCATTAAGGGGGTATGAAGGTAAGCTTTTTGCAAAATATATGGGATTTTAGCTGGGACTTGATGTAAGACAGGGAAGTCAGGAGTTAGGGATTGGGAGGAAGAGTATTCCAGGCCTGGATCTGGAGAGGGAGTGTCTTTATGAGGAACAGAAAGGAGACAGGAGCACATAGTATCTGAAAGTGAGTAAGGTACAGGGAGACTAGAAAGGTAGAAGAAGCTGGACTGTGAAAGGCTTTGAAAATTGTGAAGCCCTAAACAGAGGATTTTATAGTTGATACTGGAGGTAACAGGGAGTTGAAGTTTACTGAATGGGAGCTGAGATGGCCATTCCACTTTGCATCTGTAGTGTTGTCTCCTTTCAACTTTAGGAACAAGATGACCCTCCCAGGGGCTCATCACTTCTAATCTCATCACCACGTTACTAACTCATGCCCCAGATTGAAATGAACTCCCTGGGATTCCTATTCCCTTCGACAGGAGGGCTAGAGGGTAAAGTACCCAAATCCTCCCATTGCCTTCCTGTATAGAGGGTAGAAACTGGACTCTCAAGTTCAGTCCCCTTTGTATCTGCTCCTCTGCCTGGTTTCAACTGCATGAAACAAGACGACCCTGTGCCCCTGCTTTACTGCTTTTTTTTGCAGGTTGCCCCCCACCCCACCCCCTCTAGATAGTAAGCTACCTGAAGGCAGGAACTAGGTTTTTCTTAACTATATGCCCAGTGCCTGGAACATCATGGGCACTTAATAAATTTTTATTGGACTATTGGACTGGATGGCCAGATCCTTGCTTCAGGAATATCAACTAGACAGTTGAGTGAAAGATGGATTAGAATAAGGAGAGATTTGAAGCAGGGAGGCCAACCAGCAGGTTACTCTAACAGACCAGGCACAAGGTCCTGAAGCAAATGATAGCAGCATCAAAGGAGAAAAAAGGGCATATATGAGAGTTGTTAAAAAGGTAAAATCAATAGAACTTGGTGCCAGATTGGAGAAGGGAGGTGAAAGTGAAAGTTCAAAGATGATAACCTAAATTGTAATCCTAGGTAAATGGGAGTATTATAATAATAATAATAATAATAAGAAAGTTGGGAAGATGCAAGAATTCAAGGAACAAGATAATGAATTCAGTTCTGGACATGTTACATTTAAGATATCCATACAACATCCAGTTTGAGAAGTCTAAAAGGCAACTGTGGGTGTGAATCTGAAGATTAGAAAAGAAAAAAAGTTTGGACTATATAAGGAGATCCCCGAATTACCAGAATACGGATGATAACTGAAACCACAGAAGCTGCTGAAATCACCAAGTGAAATGGTGTGGAGGGAGAAGAAAAAAGGGTCCAGGACAGATACCTACCTTTAGTGGGCTGGAAGAAGATTCAGCAAAGGACACTGAGAAGAATCAGTCAGACAGGAGGAGAACCAGGATATAGTAGTATCACGAAAACCTAGAGAGACAGGGGTATTAAGGAGAAAGTGATCGAAAATTTCAAAGTCTGCAAAGATGTGGAGAAGGATAAGGACAGAAAATAAAAAAAAAAGGTCATGAGATTTGATAATTGAGAGATTATTGTTAACCTTGAAGAGAGCAGTTTTAGAAGAATGATGGGGCTGCAAGACAGACTACAAAGAATTATGAATGAGAGAAGAAAAAGCAGAGGCAGGCACTATAGAGAGCCTTCTCAAAGAGTATAGCACCCCCCCCCCAAAAAAAAAAAGAGAGAGAGAAGAGATATGGGAAGTTAGCTAGTGAAAATGGACTTGTATCATGTGAGGGTTTTCAGAGGATGGGGGAAAACACAGGCATGTTTGTAAACCGCTAGTAGAGGAGAGAGTGAGATAGGTGAAAGTATAAGAAGACAGATTTGCTGGAGAAGATGGAATGGAATGAGATGACTTTGTACATGTAGAGGTATTTGCCTTTGTAAGTGGGGCAACCTAACGTCTTCAGGTGAGATGACTGAGGGCAGATATAGCAGAAAAAGTCACCTTAATAATGAGAAACAAGGAGCAGGAAAGAAGAGGGAATTCTGGGAGAATGGTCTTAACTTTTTCTGTAAAATATAAGACTAGGTTCTCAAATGATAGAAGGAAGGAGAAGGAGCCATGGGAAGGTTTGAGGAAGGATGAAAAGGTTTGGATGAGCTGCTGTGGTGAGCTGTATAGTGAGTTAAAAAAGGAGGTATAAAAGCATGGTTTCACCATAGTAAGGGACCAGTTGAGGTTATCTAACATAAATTTGCAGTGGATTCAATATGAAAATTTTCATGATTTTCTCCAGTTCTGTTACACAATACATGTGTAGAAGCAAAGGTGGCAAATGATGGTAGTGATTCAAGACTGAGTCTTGGCAGATAAAGATAGACAATGGGACAGATAGATACGAACTGGTTTATCAAAAAAGCAATAAGGTGAAAGAAGGAAAGCATACTTACTATAGGGGTGATGGCCTGGGAAAGAACGGAGAGGTAGAATAAGAGGTCATGATGAAGAAGAAGGTGATTTGTGGTTTTAAAGTAGAGGGAGGGATGAAATGACAATGGGCTGTGGTCAGATAAGGTATTTCACAGAGTTCATGAATTTGAAAATGATGCATTTATAAGTGAAGGTAAGATGATGGGGAGAACCGTTTTTGTGTGTGGGCTGAAATGGGGTGGAGAAGTAGGTCATGTGAAATGATTACGTTAAAGAACTGTGAGGTTAGGGTATGGTATGAGGGCAGGAGTTAAGAAGGAAAGACTGTGAGTCTAGCACTAAACTCACTAAGGAAAGAAGGGGAATGTCCTGGAGATCTGGGGGCAACAGTTAGAATTTTGATTTGATGGTAGATATTAACTGAATGAACCTCAAAGAAGAGGAGGTTACTGAATGATGGAAGGAGAACCTGGAAGGGCACTGGTTTCCTTATCTGCAAACGGGGATAATAAAAATGCACTTTAAACGGTTTTTGAAATGAAACAAATTATTTGAAGAGGTATATCAAGGCGAGCCAATAGTGAACCTCCTAATGGCCTTTCATGTCATGGATAGGGATCACAGCATGTTAGAGCCTAGGAGTCCAAATCTTACCTCTGACATACCCTGTCTGTGACCCTGGCTAAGGTATTTAATTCTCACTCTCCTCCAACCCCCTACCCCTGCCCTGAAACTATTTAAGGTTAGAAATTACAAACCAGGCATCAGTCAGCACAGGAAAAGAGAATTTCTTAGTGGAGAGTTGCCTATCTCAGGGAGACAACAGAAGTGGCCATATAATGTTTTTGTTTGTTTAGTTCTATCATACTTCACTGTATCTCAATCCCTATTCAAAGAATTTCTGTGAAAATAAGGTATCTTGCTGCAATATCAATGATAATAACAACAATAACAACTGAGACAATATCCTTCCATATATATATATATATATATATATATATATATATATATATATATATATATATATGTAACAATATCCCCTTAAGGAATGAAAATCTAGTATATTATTCTTATAAGTCATCCTTTCAAATGATTATTCATGCTATGAAGTCTTGTTAAAGTATTATGTATATTTTCAATGAAATGTTCTTAATAGCTTTTCATATTATTTGTTATATAATGAAGGTAAGGATGCCTTTTACAAAATGCCTAAAACAACACCATTTCAAATTCTATATTTCAATTTTGGTATGCTATTCTAACACATTCAGGACTGATATAAAATAATTTAATTTAAAAGATAATTAGTATAGCTAAAAACTACTGATTTTGATAATATAAGTCCATCAAATAAGCTATTAACTAACTCATTAACTTGAGTGTTCTTATTTACAGACAATAATTGGAAGGCCTTTCCAATCAATTTTTCACAGTTGTCACGGGGATTGTCATTTAGACATTTTTTGTCATAAAGTTTTTATACTGTGAAACAAAGGCTTGCATGGGACTGAAAAGGTATTATTTAATCTACTTAAGCACACAATAGGATTTTAAGCAATACATACATTATGTATGCATGTGTGTATGTATATGAGATTGGTTGACTGATTATATATTATTCTTTGTTTTGACTGAAAGCAGATATATGGATACTTATAATTTGGTAATACTCTTATTACTCTATATATCTTGCAGTAATGATTGCTTTTCTTTAGTTATATAATTAAACTTTTCATTTAACCTAGCATTCCTTTCAGATTATATTGAAGTAAAAAACCTATATTATAACATATTTTTGAGCATGGGAATAAATCATCTAATTTCTTTACCAGTAAGTTTTATAGGAGTAAATGAATTACAGATAGAATTCCATTTTTTATAGGTTTGTGGGAATATTATAATGCCTCCATTGCATTTAAATTTCTTAAAAACACAACTCTTATGCTCAATCATGCACAAGGTATACTAGTAGATGTGAAAATATTTACTTTTCTGAATGAACTTTCTGGTGTTATCTCAGTTATCTTCACAATAGCCTTTTCAGGTAAGCAAAGCGCAACAAATATTTATAAACAATTTTTTTCTAGAGGATTCTTCCTATTATAACTCAATATGTGTGTGTGTGTGTGTGTGTGTGTGTGTGTGTGTGTGTGTGTGTACACATGAGCACACATGCACTTGCAATATATTTATAACAAAGCAATTTTAGTCTATAGAGACTGATGGCAGGACAGCCAAAATGGACAAAGCAGAGAAAGCTAGCTACTGGGAAGACAGAAGATAATACAATAAAACGTTATTGTCCTAGTATTTTTTTTAATCTAGTATGCTGTCTAGCCTGAAATACCTTCGGGGATGATTGGCATCAAACAAAGTTGTATCGTCATCATCATCATCTTGTTCTAAAGGTGTTAATTCCATATTTTCTAGATTTGTGTCCAAAACTCCATATCTTCTTGTCTTTCTATTTCTTCTTCTCATTCTACAAAATATACATGTAAAAAATTAATATGGAGCAGTAAAAATGTATGGAAGAACTCATTTAATAGTAATTTAAAATAACTGTTTAAATTCACACTTACCTGCACCATACACACATACTACAAATGCTATGTTTTTGTTTTTGTTTTTTTTTTACCTTGAAATGTTATATTTAGTATAATGCAATGATATATTCTGTGCTAGGATTTTCTTAGTAATACTGACGTCAGAAAATAATGGCAACCTAAGGGAATGAATATATGCCTTAAGAACTGCTGAAGATACAGTCCATTCATGAGGCCCTTTAAGTAGAAATTAATTGAAGATTGGGGTGATTTGAATATCTCCACCTAAGGATAATAAACTGAGAAAAACTGGACTATTCAGTCCTGGAACAATGGGAAGAAAAAAAGAAATAAAATGATTATGATCACAAGAGATATTTGCTTACCTAACATGAACAAGGCAAAATCTTCATTTAAATAGACTAGTGTAGGGTAAAAAGGGGGAGAAGTCAAGAGTTGAAGAGTTCTGTGATTAGAGGTTAAAGACATTATCAGTTCTCCAAGGTGGCACAAACCCCCACTTCTTAGCTTTTAATATTTTTTAGAAGCCTAGGCCTAGTAACCAATTAAAAAACTTATAACTTTTGTCAATTTGTCAGCAATTAGGCTTATCTTGTCTAGTGCCTCATAAAAAAAAAAAGGCTGCTTGAGAGACACTGCCATAAAAAGATACCCAAACTAGATTAGCAGAAAATTGCAACAAATATCATTGTAGAGAAAAAAGCAGAAATGCCAGAGAGGCTTCAGAAAATCCCAGCTGACACAGGATAGTTACTGCTCTGCCACAATGGAGAGATCACCATGAAAGGATTCTCTGTTAGCCTTAACGCATTCTCAACTTAAACACTCCTGACACCAGTCAAATGTCAGACAAGATTTACAATCTTGAGACACAAACCTGGGATCATCCTTTGTTATATAATCTTCCTTTGTCAGTTAGTGAGTTCTTTGTATACCAACATGGTATTTCTCCTTTCTCCTTTTCCCTGAAATCTTTTCTTTGGGTCCTCAAAATTTCATATTTAGTTTCTTGTTCCTGCTCATATGGCTTTCTTTTTAAGATTTTAATTTATAGGATCCTACGTCTTCATCTTCTGAACCTAATCTCCCAAAGGCTAGAAAAGGGACACATCAGACTATGCTCAGCTTTTCTGTCTTCTATAACAAATTCTAGGAGGGAGTGGACACTTTTTTTTGCAAGATTCTTATTTATACCCTAGCAACCATTTCTTCCTTGTTAGGAAGAATAATTCCCCTTTGTTGGTTCCTTTAGCTTTTGAAGGAGGAAACTGTTCTGAAGTAAAGGAAGGAAGGAAGGAAGGAAGGAAGGAAGGAAGGAAGGAAGGAAGGAAGGAAGGAAAGAATGAAAGAAAGAAAGAAAGGAGAAAGAAAAAAGAAAAAGCTACAGTAATTAAAGCGGAATCAATAAGAAAGCAATACTACATAAGATAAAAGGCTTATGAATAACATCAGAAAGCTGATGTCCTTAAGTAGAAAGATGCTATTCAGTCTTCCAATACTAAATCCACACAGCCAGCACAAGTAACCTCAACAGATTTTGTTTGGGGGTACATATATTTATTGGGGTTCTTTCACGCGTATGAATCAACCCCTGCACAGTTATGAGACATGAGAAACACTGATCTGGTTCACCTACATGAAAAAAAAAGAGATGCAAATGTTGAGGATGGTAGGGAAGGGATTTTCATGTACAAGGAGACAGGAAACCAAGCTTCAGAGAATACCCTCACTAGTGAATTTACTCTGGGCAGGAACCCAGCCAGTCTTCCTTTCAACCTTCCTCCCGCCAAAGGAAGCTGAGGATATACTTCACACACACACACACACACACACACACACACACACACACACACACACACACACCACCTTTCTAGTCTTAAGATAAATAATTCTCCTTCATGTTAGAATCCAGTCAAACTGACCTTCTGGCTTTCCTCACACACTATATTCTGTCTCAGACTCATCCATGCCTGGAATGAATTCTCTTCACCTCTGCCTTTTATAATCCAGAGTTTCTTTCAAATCTAATCTCAAAGACAACCTTTTACACTGAGTCTTTCTTAACCCCTCTCCCCCACATCATAGGTACTATCTTTCTCTCCCAGATGATTTGCATTTCTATTAGGTACACATTCCTCAAGTGTATAGGATGCTTCCTCTGATAAGCTCACCCAGCAGGTGCAATTTTATTTTTGCCTGTGTATCCTCAAATGTTTGACACATAGTAGATGCTTAATAAATTTTCTCATTAATTTATGATTTACAAAGACAGAAGGAAAATGAAAACTTCAAAGAGTTGCAATATTGCTATCAGACAAAAAAAATAAAAAAAAATTCACAAAAGGTAAAAGAGAAACTATATTATATGTAAAGCTTAAAAACAACAACAACAAACCCACTGATTTCACTATTAAGGAGTACTCCAGATAAGGAAATTCACTCTACCAAAGCAAATCAACATCTGCTTTGAAGCTTAATCATCTTTGAGTTAGTGGCCTAGGATACTAAGAAGCTTAGTAAATGGTCAAGGAGCACAAGGCCAGCATAATGACAAGCAGTAATCAGACTCACACCTTCTTGATTTCAAGATCACATTTCTATACACTATGCCATGCTGCCTCTTAAAGGTATCACATACAATGAAACACTATTACTACTTAATATGTATATCCATCTATCCACACAATCAAATGGCATAGAACTTAAAATTCATAATTAAAAGGCTGAACTGTAATGCTGTACTATTACATAGGCAATCGAATAGTTGTAGAAGTTTTAAAAAGTCCTCTCTTGTTGGCTTAATATAACAGAAAAAGAAATTTTTAAAAATTGTCTAAGAATTGTAACAACAAACCATGGAAGAGGTAAGAGTTGAAACATACAAGATGGTCTTCTGAATGGTGGGAATTTAAATATACACACACACACAGACGCACACACATACTTTTCACTATCACATGGTACCTTTGTAAAAATAGACAATTCGTTGGAACACTTAGAAATAATAAATATTAATGGTAGAAATAAGCAATGCAGTCATTATGTACCACGATATACTAGAGCAAGGTCCAGATTGGAGTGAATAATAAATCCCTAGAAGTCACAGATAACTGAATTTTCACTATTTAAAATTATAATTATTCAAATTAAATGGTAACTGGTTCCAATCCAATGGAAATAAGTCATTCAAATCTGAATAATGAAAAAACTTCAGGGGATTCATTATTCACACTAATCAGGACCTAGCTAGTAAGAAATGTAAGAAACAAAAGGAAAATATACAAAACTAGATGGCAACTTGGCATTCTGAGTAAAGAGCAGGCTAACAAAAAAAGCAAATCATAAAAGCAAAAAACAATTATGCAAAAGAAAATAATGAGATAAACAAAAATGTTGGGGACATAGCTAAAGGAGTCCTTAAAGGACAACTGCTCTCTTTCTCATTAATAACTTATATTAAGTAGATGAAACCTAGAAAATAAAGTTAGTAAATCCCAAAGAAGCCCAAAAGAATCGAAATAATAGAAATCAGAAAAAAATTGATTAAATAGAAAATTAAACGATAACAGAAATGACAAAATAAAAAGTTGGCTCTTTGAGAAGATTACTTAAATGTCAGTAATCCTTTAAATAATATAATTGAAAAATATTTTAAAAATTAATAAAGTATATTCATAACAGAGGAGAAATACAAAGAATTACTAGGTCTTACTCTACACAACTATATGCTAGCAAAAATGAAAAGATAAAGGAATGAACGGTAATTTACAAAAATGTAAAATGCCCAAATAAACAAAACAGAGTTTAATACAACTTAAAAAATTAAAGTAAGAGATATATAAGGAAACTCCCAGGGGTAGAGAATGGAGGATCTCTGATCCAGAAGGATCAATTAATACTTATGCTACTTCTTAAGAAGTGGAAACACTCTACCAAATTGGTCTTCTGAGAGAACATGGTCCTAAACAAAAGAAAGATGATGTAGAGAAGGAATCATAGAGCAAGATTATTAATAAATTATTATATAAAATCTTAGTGAAAAATACTATAGCAATATAGCTTTAAAATATATAGGCACACACGCACACGCGCACGCACACACACACACACACACACACACACACACACACACTCTCTCTCTCTCTCTCTCTCTCTCTCTGACCAAATTGGATGTATAGAAGGTACAAGAAAAGGGTCCAATTTAGGAAAGAAATGAACATAATCAAATATAAAAGAGTGATAATAAAATCTGAGAAAATGTAGCAATAATTAATGTTAAATATATAAAGAGAATAAGTACAAAGGGGTCATATAAAAAGTATAAAGAATAAAATATAAAGGGTCATAAAAAAGATTTAAAAGTGTGAATATAAAACCAAAAGCATATGAAATGAATAAGCTTTCCTGATAAACAGGGGTAAAACACATTTGTCTCCTTTCTCCATTATTACTTGTCATGTAAGTTCTGGTAATGCTATCTTTAGCAATAAGACAAGAGAAATAAATTAAAGGAACAAACATTGGCAAAGAGAAAACAAAATTATTCTTATTTAAAATTACAGTACTTATTTAGAAAACCCTGGATAGTTAGTAAAGAAAATATTTGAGAAAATAGTTTAAGCACCAGGATTCAAAATAAGTTTGTGAAACAATAGCATTTCTCAATAGTAAGAGTAGAAATCTGTAGGATAGGGCAGTAAAAAAGAAAAATACTATTTAAAATTACAGAAATGCATAAACTATATGAAAGTCAAGTCAGTCTAACAAATACACATTCAGGACTTATATAAACTATAGTTAGAACCAAGCAGAGAAGTTAATGTCAAATGAAAAGATGGCCAGGAATTTTAGCCCTTTATAAAGGGAGATTGTGGGAAGAGTTTCTTGCTCTACACTCCAGCCCTCCAATAAGAAAGGCAGAAGCCACTAAGGGTCCTGATGAAGTGTGAATACCAAAAATGAAGAGGTTTCCATGATAAGCTGCCTAGTGATGAGCTTGCTCAGAAGAGCGTGTTGCTGATGATGGTGGAGTCAAAACCAAACAGAGCAGTTGGTGGTAAATGGAGACACCTACTCAAATGTGACAAAATGATGATAATACTTAAGTTTACATATTAAATTCTATACCAAATTACCAAGGGCTTATTATGCAGAGAAGACAGGTATAAAAATGGTACCTGTGATTTCACTGGCATATGCAACTATCACATGAGGAAACTTAATTTACACTAAGAAGCTACATGACTTTTCCAGGGTCACAAAGGGACTTGAGCCAAGATCTCCCTGACTTCAAGACAAGCTCACTATCCACTATTTCACTATTCTATACTTGTAGAGTTTGGAATTCGGGGCAGACAATTTTAAGAAATAAGAGACCCTAAGTTAATAATGGGATGGGAGGAAGTAGAATCAGAAGCAATTACACTCAGTAGTCTAGTATCTGATAAACCCAAGAATAGAAACTTGGAGACTCTCTATTCAACAAAAACTACTGAGAAAATTGGCCAGTATCTTGGTTTGGGGAAAAAAAAAGACAGCTTAGACCAGAACTATATACACTCTAAATTATAATTGCAAATAGATACAGGATATATGACAAAAGGTTATGCGCAGTCATGAGACATGAGAAACATTGATCTGGTTTACCTACATGGAAAAAAAAAAAAGGTAGACCTGTGGCCTCATCAATTCAGGTGTTGCAATGATGAAGATCACAACCTATCCTTGTCTGCCCACTCTGTGTGGCTGTTGTCTCACGTCCTCCCAAAAGTTCAATAATACAGTGAGTCCATCTGATATGAATTTCCCTTCCTCACATCTTTCCTACATTTCATGGGTACCATGATTCTATGACCATGTACTTCTTTTCTCTTTCTAGGTGACTGGGGTCATCTCTTGTTGTCCTGATCAGTATTTTGCCACTGGAGGAGAAATTGAAGCTGGTGACTGCACTGCCCTCCCTCACTTAAATCCATCCCTTGCAAGTCGTGGCATCACCTTCCTGATGTCATGGTCTTCTTTGAGAACAAAGAACAACAACAGCCAGGTGACAAGTCTATATTCTCTTCTCCCCATGTGCTTTTGTAATGATGTCTTTTACTCTTGTTCTTTTGAATTCCTTGTCAGTTGTATAGCTTGCTCACAACTATCATTTATCTCTCCACTTCCTTAAAAAAAAGTTAAGAGGAAATTTTAGGGGGAGATAATCTTTCACAATTATATTTAGAGGGCAAACTGTTAACAAAGTAAAGGATAAAAGGTACTCAGGAGGAAAAAAAGAAACAAATAAACAAAGAAAGGAAAAAAAAAACCAGGCAATTTCAATCACGTGAAAATTCAGACAACATAAAGAGAAACTCATGGTGGGGGTGAGGAGGTACTGGAATACCAGATATGTAGAAAATTAACACAAATGTGCAAAGCCAGGAGTCATTTTCCTCAATGAATACATGGTCCAATGATGTGAACATTTTTCATAAAACTAACTGCAAACTATTTACAAACTATTTAAATGAAAAGAGGCTGCTAAAAATCTAAAAGCAATGTAAATTGAAATCAGTCTGAGGTTTAACATCATATGAAGCAAACTGGCAAAGATAACATGAGATGGAAATAGATAATGCTGGAGGAAATATGGAAAAACAAGCACATCAATACATTATTGGAGGAACTGTGAACTGGTGAATTTTCTACAAAATTATTTCAAATAAAAAAAGTGACCAAAATATCTTTTTGACCAAGCAATCCTGTTATTTAATAGTTAAAGCAGGTCAAAGACAAACAAAGAAATCACAGATACCAAAATATTTGTGGAGCACATTTTGTGGTAATAGAGAACTAGAAACAGTTGGTGCCCATCAACAGGAAAATGGATAAACAAACTAGGGCCAAAGAATGCAATGGAATATTATTGCACAAGAAGAAATGCTGAATGTGAAGAATTCAAAGAAATATAAGTAGGCTTTTATAAACATACAGAACGTGAACAGAATTAGGAAATCATTGTACACAATGACTACCATAATGGTGCAGTAAGCTGAGTAATTACAATGACTAATCTTTACCCCTTAGATATGAGGAAAATGATTCTCTTCTTGAAGAGTAAAAATGTTGCCTACACTGTCACAATCTGTCCGTTGGTCTTGCTTAACTTGTCCTCCCCTGTTATAAAGTGTGAGAGGAGTAGTAGACAAAGACCCTACTACATGTAGGCTAGTCTAGTTTTTTCCAAAGGTATAGAAACTAACCTCAATACTTCACTGGCTCAAGGATTTAAGGCTTAGGCTATTGATATCTGCAGGTTTACCTGACCAGTCAAGGTTGAAAGGTTCCAACTGTTCTTCCCACAGGATCCTGACTGGTGGTCAGTGCAGAGAACAAAGAGGGAGGGAATCTATGCCCAAGAGAATCAATGCTGTATCCTTGCTGAATATCCTTATAGGACTTGTACTTACTGTGTGGTCTTGGGAAATCAATTAACCTCTCTCTGCTTCAGTTACCTCAGCTGTAAAACTGTCCTAATAATAGCACTTGCCTCTCATAGGGTTGTTGTGAGGATCTCATGAAAGAACATAAGGCTTCTCACTCTCTTTCAACCCCCCAAATCAATCAGATGACAAATTCTGCTGTTTTTACCATCATGCATCTCTGACATAAACCTTTCCTTTCTCCTCTGATGCTGCCATTGTTGCTATTGTTCAGTTATGTCTAACTCTTTGTGACCCCATTTAGGGTTTTGTTGGCAAAGATACTGGAGTGATTTGCCATTTCCTTTTCATCTTACAGATGAGGAACTGAGGCAAACAGGGTTAATTGACTCACCCAGGGTCACACAACTAGTGTCTATGGCTAAATTTGAGGTCTTCCTGAATTGAGGGATAACACTCAATCCACTGCACCACCCAGATGCCTGACACTGCCATCATCCTACTGCAAACCATTACCTCATGCCTAGACTGCTGGCTGGTTTCTCTCAAGTTTCCTGACTACAGTACATCCTGCATTCACTCAACTGTCTAAATGATTTTCCTAATGCACAAATTTGACTATGTCAGTCTCATATTCAAGAAACTCTAGATCTCTCTATCACCTCCAAGATAAAAATTTAAATCCTGTTTGGTTTTTAAAGCCCTTATAAGGGGCAGCTAGGTGTCACAGTATATAGAGCACTGGTTCTGAACTCAGGAAGACCAGAATTCAAATCTGGCCTTTGACAATTACTAGCTGTGTGACTATGAGCAAGTCACTTAACCTCAATTGGCTAGCCCTTATCAAAAAGAAAAAAAGTTTAAAGACCTTCATAACCTGGACCCTTCCTATCTATCCAGTCTTCTTATAACTTATTCACCTATAAATATGTTGCGATTCACTGACACTGACCTCCTTGCTGGTCCTCTGTAGCACCAATGCAATATTCACCATGCCAATGGCGCCTGTAAATATGCTGGCATAGTTCTCAATCTCAAAATATAACAGACTTTTCATACAGAAGACAGAAGTAAAACATCTATTCAGACATCAAAAAAAACAAAGCTCAACACCAGGAAACCAAATCCACTATAGCAACACAGAAGTTAATACACCATAACACAGCAGAGAGCCACACTATCCTTTGGCCTTCCCACAAACCAACACGCACAAGCCTAACTACCTTCCTAGGTGCATCCTCTCTCTCCCACCATCTAGCTGGTCTGACTCCCAGATTCCCATGGGCTCTGCTCCAGTCCTCAGCAAACTCTTCCTACCACAGGCTCCATGTGATTATTTTCAACCTATTAGGAGGCAGGGAAATCTTCAAATCAGGGAAGGTCTTCATATTTCCTTAGGTTTATTAAGGGGCAGGGAAGATCTTTAAATTTCCATTACCATTACATCCTCACACAAGATACTCCCTCTCCAGACTATATTTCAATTGACCGTCCCCCACACCTGGAATTTACTCCTTCCTCATCTCTGCCTGCTAGCTTCCTTTAATTCTCAGTTTTATTAAATCCTACCTTTTACAAGATGTCTTTCACAATCCTCTTTAGTTTTAGTGCCCTTTCCTTTATTATTTTTCTATACACACACATACATATATCTTGTTTGTATGTGTTTGTTTGCATTTTGTCTAATTTTCTATTAGATGTCTCCAGCTCTAAGGAACATTAATGTCTCTTACCATTATTATATTACCCTTTGTGCATTTTTTTGTGATTTAATTTTTGTTTTATAGATTTACATATTCAATGTGGTACATGTTTAATAATGATAGTTTTATTGTTTATGGTTCTCTTGAGCATAATACAATTCCCCCGTTTATCTCTTAAAGAGGCAGCATTGGCTATCATTCAGAGATTTGCCCTTACAGCCAGGAAGACCTTTGTTCAAGGGCAGTCTATGGCACATGTTGACTCTCTCACCCTAGGTAACCTTCAGTTACCTTCTGGACAACTCTCCATTGTTCCTCGATTTCTTTAAATTCTCCTTACCTCTTTATCTTTTTATTATTGGACTTTTAAAATCTCATAGGTTAGTATGTGAGTATGAGTGTGTGTGTCCAATATTGGGAAAACTATTAGCATAACTGATCATATCAATAACAAAACACAAAAATCATATGATTATCTCAATAGATGCAGAAAAAGCTTTAGACAAAATACAACACTCAATTCCAATTAAAAAATAATGGAAAACACAGAATAAATAGAGCTTTTGTTTCCCTATTCAAAAAGATGCAGTGGCTTCCTATGACCTCCAGGATCAAATATAAGACATTATCTGGCTTTTAAAGACCTTCATATATAACCTGCCCACTTCCTACTTTTCCAATTTTCTTACCCTTTACACCTTTCCACATATTTTTGATCTAGGGACACTGGCCTTCTTGCTGTTCCTTGATAAGGTCAACCATCTCTAGGCATTTTCACTGACTGTCCCTCATGCCTTTAGGGAGGGAGGGGGAACACTTTCCTTCTTCCCTTCTGCCTTTTGGCTTTTCTGGTTTCCTTTAAGTCTAAGCTAAAGCCCTAAGTTCTAAAAACAAAACAAAAAAAACCCACAAAAAAACCCAAAGAAACCTTTTTCCACTGTTCCTTAATCTTAGCTCTTTCCTTTTAAGACTACCCCCAATTTATTATATATATATCTACACACACATAACCCCTCCCCTATAGTTTGTATAAAAAATTTGCAATATATATGTGCATATATACCCATAAATATACATACACATATATAAATAATATACACATACACATGAAAGTCTGAGTCAATAGAAAAAACAGTATCAAATGAATTAGACCTTTATTAATATAAGCGTGTTTATTTTCAGAATGTTCCAAAGCACTGAATATTGATTAAGTACAAAAGTCAACAGACATGTCCAAGCTATTAAGAGAAAGGTGATCCTTTGTACTGCAAAATGAATGCCACTGCCATTTGCAATTATAATCATAATTATTGAATATCTTGTATTTATAAAGCAGTTATCATCTCAAAAGTGCTCTGTAAACATTTCATTAGCTTTCAAAATGTCAGCTCCAATGAACAGGCCAAGAAGTCAAGGACCTACAGACTTCAATGTCTTGTCAAAAATTATACAGGCTCTGACTGGATTGCTATTGGGGGGGGCGGGGGGGAGGGATACTTTGCTTCAGGTCCTACTGGTTAACTGGCTCTTGATTCAAAGTCCCTACTGTTTGGGAAATAGTAGGAGTTCTCAGTTTCTGAAAAACAAAAATCCCAACTTCTCATTCATTAGGTAATTTGTAAGGTTTAGGATAATTATTTTTATGCTATGGAAGTGAAATCATATGGAATTCTGAGACAAACCACCATTTGCCTTACTAATTCCCCTCAACAAGGGGAAAGGTTCCTAAACGTATTTGGTCTACTGCCCCCTTTAAAAAAAGAAAAAAAAAAGTACTCAGAGTACCACTTGAAATCTACTTCCTTTACCCTCTTCATTTTTTTTTTTGAAATTTGCATCATTTCAAAACAATATAAATTTTTTTTTAAATTAATTTTTTCTCATTCTCTTTCCTAAGTTCTTTCCCTTAGGCAAAATGTAGTAGAGGGTAAGAGAGATATGACAGAACCTGGCATCATTCTCACCTTTAAGAGGCAGAAGAAAGCAAAAATAGAGATAGGATAACCAGATATGGGATTACAATGTCATGGAAACCAAGAAGGGAAAGAGTATAAAGGGGAATATTCAGTTCCAAATACTACTTACAGGACAAGGAGAATTCAGCCTAGAGCAAAAGGACACTGGGCTTGGTAATTAGAAAGTCACACTGGAAACCTCTGAACTTCAGTTGAGTGGTAGTGATGGAAGAAGGGTTTAAATACTCCCGCCTAAGGGTCCTGAGGTCTGGGTTTTTCATCCAGGGAAGCAGCTCCCATGGTCTAAGTCAAAGAAAGTTTGAAAGATACTGCAGGTCAAGTGGAAAAATCACAGACTTCCCTACTCCTAATGGTGTTTCACTCAGCAGTGAAAGGTAAGGAGTTAAATAAGGCAGGTAGGAGGCAAAGTGCATAGAGTGCTAGGCCTGGTCAGGAAGACCTAAATTCAAACCTGGCCTCAGACACTTAATAGCTGTGCAACCCTGGGCAAGTCACTTAACCCAATTTGCCTCAGTTTCCTCATCTGTAAAATGAACTGGAGAAGGAAATGATAAAGTACTCCAGTATCTTTGCAAAGAAAATCAGAAACAGGGTCAGAAAGAGTAGTCACCTCTGAAATGCCTGAACAATAACAAAAAGTGAATTAAGCCCTGGGAGAGTGAGAGAACCTAATCTGGTAAGAAATGGGGTGGGGAGAATAGGAAAGCATTTTGTCAGAAATTAGGTTTATACCAGTATTTATACCACAAGCTCCACAGGGAGAAACTTGAATGGAGAAAAATCTTTACATCAAAATATCATGGATTGATTTCAATTTTCCAAGCTACATAAGAAACTAACACAAATGTATGAAAAGTGAATAAAGGTTATGAAGAGTTTTCAAAAGAAAAACTTTAACCTATATATCAATCAAATCAACATTTATTAAGCACCTACAAAGTGCTAAGCACTATGTTAAGAAAGGGTACAAAAGGAGGCAAAAGAGAGTTCCTGCCCTCAAGGAGCTTACAATCTAATGAGGAACAAATGTGAGCAAATATTATGTAAAAAAAACTATACAAAGGATAAATAGGAAATAATTAACAGAGGGAAAGCACTGGAATTGGGTTGAAGAAGGCTTCCCATAGAAGGGTGGCCTTTAGTTGGAACTTAATGGAAACCATCGATGTCAGTAGTCAAGAGTGTGGAAAGGGCAGTCCAGGCATGGGGCAACAGCTAGACAAAATGCCCAAAAGTGATGGAGTGTCTTCTTCCTGGGACAGCCAGGTGCCCAATGGACTGAAGGGTACAAGCAGAAGGAGAGGAATGTGTAAGAAGACTGGAAAGGTAACAGGAGGCTAGGTTATGAAGGACTTTGAATGCTCAACAGATCATTTTATATTTGTGCCTGGAGGCAACAGGAAGCCCATAGGAGTTTAATGAATTAGGTGGTGACACAATCAGACCTAGGCTTTAGGAAAATCACTTTAGTGGACAAATGGAGGATGGGGTGGAGTGGTGAGAAACAAGAGACAGACTACAGCAACAATCCAAGTGTGAGATAGGAGGGCTGGCACTAGAATAGTGATAGTATCAGAGGAGAGAGGAGGGGGGAATCTAAGAAACTTTGTAAAGGTGAAATCAACTTCTATTAGGACATATTAATTTATGCTTTCTACTAAACATCCACTTCGAGATGTCAGAAAGGCAATTGGAGATGATCCTGGAGGTCAGCAGAGAGTTTGGGGCAGGATAGATAGATTTGAGAACTGTCATTGTAGAGACAGTAATTGGTAATTAAATCCATAGAAGCTGATGAGATTACCAAGTGGAGTATTATAGGGGGAGAAGAGAAGAGAACTCAAGACAGAACTCTGAGGTACACTTTGGGTGAGAGGGCATGATCTGGAAGATGATTCAGCAAAGGAGACAGAGAAGGAGCTAATGCTGGGCATAGAATAATGCGAGCAAGATCCAAGTGACAATTTAGAATGGACCCTTTATTATCAGCCATATTGGCTGATCAGGCCATATGGTGGGCTGATGAGGTGCCACCCCACGTCCCAGGTATAGCAGCAGCCCTAATCTCAGGTAAACCCTCAGCTTATAAAGAGAGCCCACATGGCCAACACTTAGGTATTACGGCCAACACTTAAGTATTACTTAAGCAGAAACTTGCAGAGGCCAAAAACAGTGATTGGTCAGTACACACCTTGAAATTCCCGCTGCTCCTGAACCAGAAGCCTGCCCACCTCTATGCAGGTGAGCTGACTAGGAAAGGGCAGAGACCCAGTGGGGGAGGGCAGTCTGCTTACTTCCCTGAGGTAGGGGGTATGGGGAAAACCAGATATAACACTAAGATAGGAAAAATTGGTGTGCCTAAAATCTAGAGATGAGATTATCAAAGGGTGATCAACAGTGTGAAAAGCTACAGAGATCAAGGAGAATGAGGACTGAGGAAAGGCCATTTGATTTGGCATGTAAGAGATCATTAGTAATGGAGAAAGCAGTTTCACTGGAATGATAAGGTTGGAAACTGGAATGTAAGAGGTTAAGAGAGTGAAAGGAGAAAAAATACACAATCCAAGTCACTCATAACAAAAATGCAAAATTAAATTCATACCCTGAAAACTGTTTAAGATGAAACAAAAATGTAAAAAGTTAAGGTTAAAAGGGGTGTAGAAAGACAAGTAAGTACATTAGTATACTATTGGTGGAACAAACTGGCATATCCATTCTGGAAAACAATAATGTAGGAAAAGCTTGAATCAAATCATACAGCATTTTTTAAGCTATTACTATGGTACTAATCAGTGTGCTAAGTTCCAGTGATACAATGGGAAAAAAGTCCCTGAATTCAAAGAGCATATATTCTAATGAGAGAAACAGCATGTACATAACTACATAAATAAAATAAACAGAGTAGAAGGGAAGGTAATTTTGTTAGGGGTGGGGAGTGGGTAAAGAGATCAGAAAAGGTCTCCTACAAAAGGTGGAAGGAAGGAAACTTGCACGTATTAAGTGCCTCCAATGTAAGTATATACAGAATACAATTACAAGGTAATTTGGGGAGAGGCAACATTATCAGCTAGGGGTAGGGTGGGACAGGAAAGCCTTCATAGAGGCAGTAGCATCTGAGCTATGTTTAGAAAGAAACTAGAGATTCTATGACAAGAGTTGAAGTGAGAAAGCATTCTAGATGTAAGGGATCATTTGTGCAAAGGCAAGGAGGCAGAAGATGAAATGTCATGAAATACTAGGCAACAACTAAACCAAAAGACCAATCAGAATGGAATAAAGTCTGTTACAAGAGCAATAAGAAATAAGTCTGGAAAGGTAGGTGAAGAATTTTAAATGCCAAGATGAAGAATTGTTATTTTATTCTGCAGGTAAAAAAGAGTCATTGAAAATTTTCAGTGGGTAAGGCAGGAGAGTGACATAGACAGGTCTACCTCAGGAAGACTACTGGACCCATATATGAGAGACTGGGAGACATTGGAGGCAGGGAGGCCAATTAAGAGACTATTATAATAATGTAGATTTGAGGTTAAAAACAAAAACAAAAGCAAATCTGACCTAAGAGTAGATGTTATATGATTAAAGAGAAGTTAATGAAAGATGTTATACAGTTATGAATTTTTTTTAAACTTGGCACCTGCCTGAAGAGAGAAGTCAGGGATACCATCCAGGCTGTGAACTAGAAAGCAGCATAGTTACAGTGTCAGCCAAAAGAATAACTGGAGAAGGGATGAGTTTAATAAAATTGTGAGTTCTGTCTGAGACATCCTGAATCTGAAATTTCTATAAGTCATTTAGTTAGAAATGTTATTTATGGCTGTGAGTGATGTACCAGTTTCCAAAGATTAAGGATATAAGTCACCCAAAGGGGGAAAGATAAGCATTTGCTGGGAATAACTAGGATTCATCGAACTGCCAATTAAGAAGAAGAAACATGGATGTCAGGAAGCTATTTGATTAGAAAAGAAGCTAAGCTTATCATGTAACGAGAATGAATAATAGATGACTACCCATTTACTCCACTGATACCCAAGCAAAATCAAGAAGTCACAGGGAGGAAGAAGCTTTGCTTCTGGTGCACCAGGTGGGCTGCCTACAAAAGATTTAAGGGCAAGAGTTTACAAAGGATGAATGGTTGTGGCTAATTTGTGTTGTGTATCAATGACATCACTGATCAAAGTACCTTTTAAAGAATGGCTCTTCTGTACTCCAACTCTGCCTACACAAAACTTTATCTTCCTCCCAAGTCTCAGCTCAGGTCACTTCTTCTGTGAGGCCATTCCTGGAAACCCCTGTTGAATTAATTTTTAGTTATCTCTGTGTATATGCCGTATCCCTCTTGTAGAAAAAAAAAAGGTCTTTCTAGACAAAGACTTTTGTTTTTCTATCACCAGTGTCTAGGACAAAGTATAGTACATATATAGGTAATAAAAATCATTGTAATTAAATACACATTTATACATTTTTATAGCAATATTGGTAACTTTCCTGCCAGGAAATAGCTTTTTGAGGGGACAGAAGAAGTGTTAATATTATTAAATAAGTAAAATAATAAAGTTCCAGTAAGATATTTTAAAATGCAGCACCTAAATATAGTAAAAATAAGATAACTTACTAGAAAGATTAACAATATATAATTTTATAAACCTAAAATTATGTCATTCCATGATTTTTTTTTAATTTTAAATGACCAACAGATATTAAATACAAAAAATCATGGACAATATTGAAAGTCAAAAAGGTTTAGACTATTGGTTGTGTGTTATTTTAGTATTATTATTATTATTATTATTATTGCAACTGTTGTGCTTAAACATGAAAGGGAAAAAAGAATGCTAAAATATTACTGGATTTTAATAAGCATTTATATATATTTTAAATGCACATTTTTATTTAGCACGAATTTTGAATAAAAATTTTTCACTGTTGTGTATGAGACATTATTCATGAAAAAAAAAAAACTGACTCTTAATGAATACAGGAATCATTACCTACAACTACTAGAATCAAAGGAAAGACCTCTAGAAGACAGCAGGAATGTGACTGGGTCCATAATGATTTATGATCAGACTCCCTAAGCAAGCATTCATGTTCTCTACTGTTTGGCACTGTTGTGTAATTTGTGGCCTGCATGTTCCAATGTCAAATTCTGTTAAGTACAATTTTTGTTTTTTATATCATATGAGGTAAAACTCAAATTCTATCTCTGTCACTTACAAGCTGAATGACCCTAGTCAAGTCATTGAGCATTTATGTGGAGTTCTTCAAAGTTAAGCTATATAGCTTAGGCTAATATGGTCTGCCTTGGTAGGGGACAGTTTCAACACAAAGAGTTTCCTACACAATGAAATTTGATATAATTTACACATCTGAAGAGGTGAGGATTTTTTTTTTGTACCACACTTGTGATTTTATTGATTTAGGGAACTTCAAGTAAGGATATAAGAGAGAACAGATTGGAAGAAGGGGTATTCAGGGGGGCGGAGCCAAGATGGCGAAGTGGAAACAGCTCATCCAAGCCACTCTACCCCCACATTCCCCCCAAATGATGTAAAAGAGGACTCTGAACAACTTCTGGAGCCCCAGCACCCACAGAACGACACAGAGAAGCTAACCTCCCACTGAGGACAGCCCAGCAGCCCTGCAGGAAGGAGCCGAGCCGAGCCCAGGTCCCCATAAGCCGAGGTTTTAGCCCCAGGGCAGCAGGGCCAGCAGCCAGCTGGAGGAACCCCAGAACACCAGGAGCTGTGGCGAATCCAGAATTATCAACATAGACTTGCCTGGGACAAAGTAAGAGGTTAGTGTCCTATGGACTTTGGGACTGGTATTAGGGAATGCGTCGGCTCCCTCCCCTGGGGGCTAGAAGCCGCTGAGGACAAACACCATTTTGTAGTTTTCAGAGGCAGCGCCCGCTCCCAGCCTGCAAATTTGTAGGGAGATCCAGCGATCAGTCTTGGGGGGTAATCGCTCTTGCTTTAACCTCCCTGGATCTGGATTGTGATCTAGGGTGGAAGTCGTGGGTGGGTTTACAGCTTGCCAGAAACGGAAGTTGCCCCCCACACGTTCGGGACGAAAATTCCTCTATCTGGCCTTAAAGCCATAGTGTGGCAACAAGCCCAAAAGTCAAGTAATTAAGTGGCAACATGCCAAGGCAAAGGAAACAGAAAAATGCAACCCTAGACTCCTATTTTGGGGGCATAGAGCGGGAAAAGGACTGTGAGGTCAGAAGTCCTGCTCCAAAAGCCCCAGGGGAAAACATGAGGCAGGTCCATAGAGGACCTTAAGAAGGACTTTAAAAATCAAATAAGAGAAGTGGAGGAAAATTGAAGGGAAATGAGAAGGATGCAGGAAAAGTATGAAATGAGGGTCAACAGCCTGACTGAGGAAAACAACACCTTAAAAAATAGACTAACTCAAATGGCAAAGGAGGCCCAAAAGGGCAATGAGGAGAAGAATGCCTTAAAAAGTCGAATTTGCCAGATGGAAAAAGAATCTCAAAAGTTCACTGAGGAGATTCATTCCTTCAGAGTTAGACTGGAGCAAATGGAAGCTAATGACTTTATGAGAAATCAAGATGCTGTTAAGCAGATCCAAACAAATGAAAGATTAGAAGGCAATGTGAAATATCTCATGGGAAAAACCACTGACCTGGAAAATAGATCCAGGAGAGACAATTTAAAAATTATTGGACTACCTGAAAGCCATGATCAAAGAAAGAACCTAGAAATCACCCTTCAAGAAATTCTCAAGGAAAATTGCCCTGATGTTTTAGATCCAGAGGGCAAAATAGAGGTTGAAAGAATCCACAGATCACCTCCTGAAAAAGATCCCAAAAAGAAAACTCCCAGGAATATTATAGCCAGGTTCCAGAATCCCCAGATCAAGGAGAAAATACTCCAAGCAGCCAGGAAGAAACAATTTCAATATTGTGGAAACACAATCAGAATAGCCCAGGACCTGGCAGCTTCTACACTGAGGGATCGAAGGGCATGGAATATGATATTCCAGAGGGCAAAAGAACTGGGAATGAACCCAAGGGTCACCTACCCAGCAAAACTGAGTATTTTGTTTCAGGGGAAAATATGGTCATTCAGTGGAATAGAGGACTTTCAAGCATTCTTGAGGAAAAAACCAGAATTGAATAGAAAATTTGACATCCAGACACAAGAAGGAAGAGATGCCTGAGAAGGTAATCAGGGAAAAGAAATCAAAAGGATCTTATCAAAGTTGAACTATTTACATTCCTATATGGAAAAGCAATAATTGTGACTGATGATAGCTTTCTCACTATGAAAATAATGGAAGAAGGGGGTGTGGTCATATGAATACATATGTGAATGTGTGTGTATATGGTTACAGTTATATATGGATAGAGGGCATAGGTTGAATTTGTTGGGAAGGGAGAATACTCAAGGGATGAAATTATGAGGTGAGAGAGGAAAGTGGCAAGAGGAGATGGGGAGAGACAGGGTAGGGTAAACTATCCCATGTAGAAGAAGCAAGGGGAAGTGGTTGCAAAGGAGGGGGAGAATAAGGAAGGCTAAAAAGGCAAAACCACATTCACATTGAATTTGGTTCAGGGAGAAAATGACATACATACTAAATGGGATATCTCAACCTGCAGCAGGATAGGGGGAAGGGGGATGAGAGGAGGGATGATGGATGGGAGGGCATCCTTGGGGTGAGGGGAGGTTGGAAGTACCCACTATAAAAGAGGGACAGGATCATGTAGGGAATGGACCAGGTGGGGGGTGGGATGTGTGGGAGGGAAGTATAAGTAGCCTTGTACAATATATCTACTATGATAATGTTTTGCATAGCTAGACATGTACAACATATACTGAATTACTTATCTCCCAAGAGGGAATGGGTGACAAGGGAGGAAGGAAATGGATCTGAAATTTGAGGTCTTAACATTAAATGTTTCAAATATATATAAATACTATTATTAATACTCTTTTGCTTGTAATAGGGAGATAAGATGTGCAGGCATTGGGATGCAAAGACTCACCTTCCTCTAATGGAAAAGTCGATGGGGGTATGGGAGAAGGTATGGGAGAGAGCAGATTGGAGGAAGCGATATCTTGTGGGATTACTGTTCTGGGAGGTTGGGTAGGGGAATAATGGGGGGAAAATGATTGTAACTCAAAATCTGGCGGAAATGAATGATGTAAAACAGAAGTTAATAAAGCATTTGTTTAAAAAAAAAATTAAAACCCACAAGAGAAGTCCAAACTCTACATACAGTCCAGAGCTTTAATCAGTATGTGGGGTGATGGGTTGGAATTGAAAGTATGTTAATTCTTAGCTTTAGCTTGTACACAGAAAACCATAGCAAGTGTGTTGTTGAAAAATACTAAACATACTGCTATCCATACTGTACACATGTGTCTCTCCATGGGGAATATGCATAATATTTTACCAAAGTTTGTACATAAGTCAGTATTTGAAAATTGAATTACAGTATTGATTCACATTGGCTGTTCACTAAAAGGATGCTGTAGAATAATATTTCAATAAAGCAAAAGCAATATGTACAAAAAAAAAAGAAGGGGTATTCAGTAGGCTTGCTATTTTGGGGTGTGGGTAGGGGAAAGATGGGGAGAGAAAAACTCAAAATCTCCTGGAAATGAATGTTGAAAACTAAAAAATAAATTTTTAAAATTTTCTTCCCTAAATATTTTTAAGTCCTTAAAATAAAACACATAGGATAACAAATTACTGAAATTTACTTGTGAAAATATGTAGCAAAATAATTTCATGGACTTCAGGTTAAGAACCCCAATTTTGAAGAGTTGTCTCATTGGGGGATGAAGTGACCCGTCCCATGTTAACATAGTTAAAAAGTAACAAGAGAACCTGCTGCACAGCCTTCTCATCCCAGATCCTGCTATCTATCCACTAAGCCCACACTGTCTCTCATAAGCTACAGTATAAAGATAAAACTAAACTACTAAAACAAGGATGATAAAATTTTACGCAAAAGTGTATGCTGCAGATAAACTAAACATAACAGAATAAAAGTCTATTTCGTTTTACTACTCTGACAGTGTAAGAGAGCTTATCAATGTAATTCACTGAGCCTACCTGTGGTTCTTTATTTATTAGATGTGAACCTTTTTTTGAATGTGACAAGCACTAAACATGTATAAATAAAAAGTTAAAGTAACACTTAGCACAGTTAAATGCCGAGTTAGAATCTGGAACTCAAAATTTTAAAAACAAATGTTTAAAAATTGGTTTTTTACATGCAACTGGGAAATAAGATATATAGAAACCCATCTTGCCCTACTAGAAAGTTAAAGAGGTAAAGGGGAAGGATATAAGAGAGAACAGATTGGAAGAAGGGGTATTCAGTAGGCTTGCTATTTTGGGGTGAGGGTAGGGGAAAGATGGGGAGAGAAAAACTCAAAATCTCATGGAAATGAATGTTGAAAACTAAAAATAAATAAATTTTTAAAAATGAAGTTGGCACAATGTTAATAAAAATAAATAAATAAATTCAGGAAAAAAATGCCAAGTTAGAGTAAAGACAATGTATTATGCATGTATTTTATAGAACAAAAACCTATGTTATTGATAAAGCACAGGAAAAATGGTTAGTCTGGATGTTTTTATTATCCCTGGCATGATGTTTAAAAAGGTTTGAGAGATAATTTCTGGGTAATTAAATAATTTTATTAATAAGGTCAGCAGGTTATTAACAAAAGGATGGTTATTTGGCCACCTCTTTTAGACCAAAGACTCTATTGGTAGTGGGGTCACAGTTTATATGCCCTTTGAAGAAGAGCTGTTCCTGAGCAAAGACTAATCACTTCTGATTGGTTAATCAAATGGAAATCAGACTAGCTTTAAGATACTGTAACTTAGGTCAGTCAAATCTTAGTCAAAGAGACATCAATTTCCATATCACCTGTCTTGATAATAGGGAGAATCAATATTTTCCCAGGACCTATCTAAACAAACACAAAGAGCAGGAATATGCCCATTAGCCTAAACTTAGAATTTCTTTTGCTTTCTAAATAGATCTTGGCATGGGTAAATCTTTGAGATTACCTACCCTGTCTGATTTCTGGATAAGGAAGTTTTCTACTTCTTTATCTTAGGTAAAAAAAAAAAGCAAAAAAAAAACCTTTGGTCCTAATATAATAATTAGTTATCAAACTTAAGAAATATTCATTTTTCACAGTGGGCATCAAATTGATTTTTGACCCTTTTCTGTTCAAAATGTATTCTGGAAAATTTTTTTCTCTCTGTTTCTAGTTAATTGTCCAAAAAAGCAAACTGATTTTTATTACTCTACAGTAAGAAACACAAACAAACAAAAATTACTAGCTCACAAATTTTTGACACTTACCAACCATTTGCAGTAGGAATTCCACCCCTATTAGAAACACAATAATCTTCTGTAGTACTGTATGACATATAGACATCTCAATATAAAAGATTAAAATTGCTAAATAAGGTTCTCTCACACACACACACTGTGGCTAACTGGTTCCACATGGAGAGCATTTTCATCCTGGGATAAAAGAAACCTCTGGGAATTACCTTACAGAAATTCCTAGGGCAAAGCCTCTATATAAAGCAAAGCTTCTCTATATAGTAAGCTATACAAACAATAAAAATGTGTTTCTGTATCTTAAAGTCAACAATAACCTGTCTTTAAGAAGAGAGGCATAGTGTCTGTTCTATTCCAAACATATCTTTAGCAATACATTAGGTTTAATATATATAATTCTATAAAAAAGGAAAGCATTTAAGTTTCTACTTTGTGCCAGGCACTGTGCTAAGAGCTTCACAAATATCATCTCATTTGATACTTAGAACAAACCTGAGAGGTGAGTGCTATTATCATCTTCATTTTACAGCTGAGGAAACTGAGGCAGGCAGAGGCAAAATGACTTTCCCAGAATCAAACAGTTAGTAAATATTTCAAGTTAGATTTGAACTGAGGTCTTCTTCACACCACGCCTAGCACTTCATTCACTGGACCTTTGTATTTTATGATTTATCAGTCATTCAAGATTGATACACTAACACTCAGAATGAAAAAAAAAAAGGAATTACCAACCAGGAAATGCCCGCTTTGCCAGCATTTTTTCAAAGAAAATGGGGGCACTTCACTATGACTGTTTTTGTTCCAGTGTTTGGTTTATTTTTTAACTTAACCATCTCTTGTTTCTCCCCTTATCATTCCCACTATCTCTTCCATTATTCTAGTTCTTGGTAAAGAACAAAGATACCATAAATCCACATTAATATTACAAATATAAATCACATATTTATCTGGTCAATAAAGGATCCTTTGGAGCAAAATTAAAAATCTAATAGTAAAGATTCCAAAGAAAAAAATCCTATTGCTTGATTCAATGATTCCCTTATGAATATACCCTGAAAATGTTAGAAAAAACAGTGAAAAGGGTTGCCTATTCATTTCATAATATTTTATTTAATTATAAAAACAAACACAACCATCAAAAAAGTTGGAAGCATATTAAATGTGCAGTAATCAGAGAATGGTATATAATGTAACTAATGATATATTAAAATAACAGAATACTAGAAAACAATTTAAATGGACAAATATAAGGTTAATTTTTTTTGGAGGGGTAAAGGCAAGGTAATTGAGGTTAAATGACTTGCCCAGCTAGTAAGAGTGTCAAGTGTCTGAGGCTGCATTTGAACTCAGGTCTTCCTGACTCCAGGGCTGGTGGTCTATTCACTGTGCCACCTAGTTGCCCCTAAGGTTAAATTAATAAAAAACAAAACAAAACCTTAAAAAAAAAGTCTCATCTCTAGTCTTTCTTTTCTAACAGTACTATCTTTCTCTTCACTCTTTTATTATTATTATTATTATTTTTTTTTTGCTTTTTGGAGGGCAATTGGGATTATGTGACTTGCCCAAGGTCACATGGCTAGCTTTGTGTTGTGTCTGAGGCCGGATTTGAACTCAGGTCCTCCAGACTCCAGGGTGTAAGGGTTATGGGATTTAAAGATCTTCCATGCCCCATTGGACTTGCTGACATAGCAGGAAGGGGAGGGGCAAGAGGAAGCGGAAGAAGAGTTAGAGTTCCGGTGGAGACTGGCGGTGGCCGCGGCAGCAGCAGCAGCAGCAGTAGCAGCCAAGATAGAGGTGGAGGCACAAACTCCTTTTTGAGCCAGCCACAATTTCTGCTAAGGACTCTTGTTGGGGACTGCCAGGGAACAGAACTGCGGGGGGCCGGAGCTGTTGTGAGCACGCTTCCTGGACGCTGAGCAGTTGCTGACAGTGGGGAGAGAAGTACCTTTGCCTGAGGTAGCCTGTTCTGTTTTGAAGGCTTAAGAATGTGGTTGTTTACTACGTTAACTACTTGTGCCAATTTCATAACTATCCTGATGGCTTTGACTTTCTGGTTTTGGGACTCGGTTATTTGGTATTTTAATAAATTCTCTGGCTTTATCCCCCATATAGAGAGACTGATATATTTTGTGATTAATAACCACATAAGCCTATTTATAATTGCTATAGGCATAGTGAATATTGCATTGTTAATACATTTGGCGACGGGGAAGGGATCACAAAATATCAGGCCTCTATTTGGAAGCAGGGGGGCTTTAGAGGGAGAGATGGCTATCCCAGGATGAGAGGATTTGCCTTATTCCTCTCTAGCCAGAGAATGGGCCAAAAGTACAGGGCCCTGTGAAAACTGGGAACCAAGACTAAAAGAGGGAGAACCTGGAGATTTGGAAAGATGCTTGCAAGGAGTACCTATAGAACCAGGCAAAGAGTTGGCAGGAGTGTGCAGGAGAGGCTGGGTCCTGCTAACAAGTTATCGCCTCATGTGTAAAAGTAGGGATAAGCTGCTGGAGGAAAGAGCTCAGATGGCTAGGGAGTTGGCTGGTTTGCTTGAGGATTCTCCTGTGTCACAGCATTCAGAAGAGCAAACCGGAGGGACTCAGGTGGTCCAGGAAAAAGCTACTGTTCATGTAGCTAAAAGGAAGCAAAAACCTAGCAGAAGAAATGTGCATGCAGCTTTTGTACAGGCTGGGCAGAGTTGCCTAGACAACTGCCAGGAGAATGCGTGTGTGGAGAATGCAACAAGGTTAGATGAGGAGTCTTCTAACATAGAAGTTCTCCCCATACGAAGAAGAAGACAGGAGAAGTGCCAGGGCCAAACAGAGTCCAAGGAGATAATTGAGGATTTCACTCAACAGGAGATTACTGACATATTGAGTAGATTCACCCAAAGAATGGGAGAGTCTTTAGTGTCTTGGATAGTAAGAATCACTGATGAAGGCGCTGGAGGAATAACACTGGACAGTGAGGATTGCTTAAAATTCATAAGTATCAGTCAGAATCCTTTTGTCCACCAAGCTTTTAGGGACTACCATGTGGGAGGAGGCCTCAGAAAAACTACTCTGTTAGCTTTAGTTGCACAGGGATGCAGAAAGCAATATCCTACTGTCTCTATGTGGCCTAGTGGAGACAGACCCTGGTACTCACTTAGAGATTGTATGAGGAAGCTAAAGGAAGAGGTAATGAAAACTACCATCATGGTTGGAGATGCAAATGCATATCATGAAACCCCCCTAGGAGTTCCTCATAGAAATATCATAGTGAAGACTGCTCCTCCTGCTTATAAGCACTTAATTCTGACTTTATTAATTGGAGAAATAGGGCACCCTCTTTCAGAGGTGCTGGATAAGATTTCACAATTAAGTGACCTAGGGGAATGGGGACAAGATAAATTGCCTAGAGAGAGAAGAGTACATAGCCAGAGGATTCAGAGACAAAATAGACCAACTAGAAGGGAACTGTTTTTTTGCTCTATTGAGAGCAGGGGTGGACTTTAGAAGAATAGATGGTATTCCAACTGAAGAGCTGCATAAGCTGTACCAAGAAAAGGTACTTAACATTAGAATGAATAGGGAAGCAAGAACCACCCCTGCAGGTACTCCTGAATCAGAATCTTTGTATCCAAGTTTGCCCCACCTTCAGGGTGAATAGGAAATAGGCCAGGCCCCAGCCCAGATTAAAGAAATATACAGAGGAGATTGTAGACCCCATATCAGTTTAACAATATATTGGAAGAATGGATCAACTACTGTGACTAGGGCGTTGCTAGATACTGGGGCTGAGGCCACACTTATCTATGGAAACCCTGATAAGTTTAAACATGGAATCCCTATTACCATCACAGCAATCCAAACTTTTTGGATCCAAACTTTTTGGACTCCTAAGCCTTTTCATTTATTTTTTATCCCTTGGATTTCCAGCAATTGTGAAGGAAGGGAGAAGATTTTTTTTCCTCTCTTTTATTCTCCCCAGCATTAACATTAGTTTGTAGTATAAGCACAAGGCCATGGGAGACATGTATTTACCCAAGTGCACCTGAGCCCCTTGGCTGCCTTCTGGATTTCTGTTTGGTGATTCTGAGAACTGGATATTTTCAGCCTTGTTGTTTATCTCATAAAATGACAGTTCTTGAGATTGAGATTGGCCTAGAGTGAACCAGAGGGAAGATACTCTTAACAGCATGCTAATCAGGGAAGATGACCAAGGGCAGTATCATTCTATAGCTGAAAAACTAAAAAGACATGCTTTGGCTGGAGAGAAGAATTAGAACTTAAAACTGCTTAAAGAGTACAGGTCTAAGGGAAATGTAAAATATATATTTAACATTTACACTACTTGTCAGGATTTTCCTGAAGTAATGCAATAGGTCAAATGAGATGTTTTCTGTATTAGTTAACGTGTGCAAATGTGTTTTTATGCTTCTTGTATGATTTTTGTCAAAGGAAATAAACAGCTACTTTGTGCCTCACATCTACATTGTATGTGGAATTTATTTTTTAAAGAGTAACCATATTATCCTCATTTGGTGGAGATCCCACACATGGGCCATACCTAGCTTTTTTTCAGAGATTTCCCTTAAGTTATTATGGGTAGTGGGAGGAAGAATCATTAAAATTTTAACTCCTTGAGAGCAGGGACCATATTTTTCCCTTTCTCTGGATACCTAGCACTTAGATAGTTTCTGGTGTATTAATAAATGCTTCTTGGCTGACTCAGAAAACTGACTGCTCTTTGGGGTCAGATGTCTACTCTCAGGATTGAACCCAGAAATCTGTTGCCCTCTTTTCCTGAACTTTGAGGGGGCAGTAGGAAGAATGAAGCTTTCCCTTGGGAAAGTTCTAAATCAATAAACTTAACTATGACTCTTGCAAATAAGCACAAAATTGGAAGCTCCTTAAGGGCTGGGAACACATCTTATTTAGGACCATATAATTCACAGATGCTAGGAATCTTATATATCATCTTGTCTTATACTTTTATATTTGAGGAAACTGTGGCTCAAAGAGGTGAAACTGTCAAAGGTCACATAGACAGTAACAAAGCCAAAATTCAAAATAAATCTTCTGACTTAACAGGCAGTGTTCATTCCAACATTCGATGATATGTTTTTATATTTCTTCTCGGTAGACGGTATTAACAATAGTAGGTGATGAATAAAATGTTTTTAGAATGAAAGCAATAATTTTTAAGTCAAACACATTTTTGTGATAAAATTCATTTTAAAAACTAGAAGCCTTTTAAACAAATGTTATCCTCCAAAAATTCCAAATTTAGCTTTTGTTGTTGCTGTTCAGTCATTTCAATCATGTCTGACTCTTCATGATCTGATTTGGGATTTTCTTGGCAAAGATACTGGAGTGATTTATCATTTCCTTCTCCAGCTTATTTTACAGATGAGGAAACTGAATAAAACAGGGTTAAGTGACTTGTGCAGGGTCACACAGCTAGTAAATATCTAAAGTCACATTTGAACTCAGGAAATGAGTCTTGACTCCAAATCTAGCTCTCTATCCACTGTACCATTGAGCTTTTGTCAAGATGTAATCCCCATTCTTGCAAGAAACACTAGAAAACATAATATACAGATACCTTAATATAAATAGTATCTATCTAGAATAAAAAACCAGCATTACATAGAAGGGTAACAAGCTGGAATCCTTTCTAACAAGATCAGGGATAAAGCAAGGATGTGCTCACTGTCATCACTGTCACCATCACCGTCTGATATAGTGCTAGAAATGCTACCTACAGCAAAAAGAAAAAGAAATTGAAGCAAATGAAGGTATTACTTTTTGTAAATGAAGATATGAATGAACCCTGGAACTTTAACTAAAAATTAACTGAAATAATTTCAGGATGGGAAATAAATCTATTTAAATTATCAGTATTTCTATATATTACCACCAAAACCCAGCAGGAAGAGTTAGAGAAATTCCATAAAATAATCAGAGAATGTCGTTATTCTCTGCATCCTGATTAGTAGTCTACCTGTGACGATATACATAGGTACTAAACGCATAAAACTAAAAACACTATTTACACAAATATTCATAGAAATATTCATTCTTCATTGTTAGGAAGAGCTAATATAATAAAAATTACAACACTAACAAAATTAATTTATAACTTCAGTGTCATATCAATCAAATTACCAAAAGATTACTGTATAGAGCTAGAAAAAAAAAAGATACCAAACTTTTTTTTTTTTAAATAAGCAATTGGGGTTAAGTAATTTGCTCAAGGTTACACTGCCAGACATTATTTATGTGTGGGTGCTCATTTTCTAAGGCCAGATCTGATCCTGCATCGTCCCGACTCCAGGGCCGGCACTCTTACTCACTGCACCACCTAGCCACCCCAAAAATACCAAACTTTATTGGGATAAACAAAAGGCCTAAAATCTCAAGGGAAATTTAAAAAGTGAAAAGGAAGAAGGTCAAGTAGTACCATATCTCAAACTATACTACAAGGCAGCAATAATCAAAATTATTTGGTTAACAGAAGGGTCAATAAGTAGAAGAGGTTAGGTACACAGGATGGAGAAATAAATAAACACAGTAGCCTGGTGTTCAAAGGCCCAAGCTAATAGGACAAGAACTCTCCACTGTAAAACAAAACAAAACAAAAAACTGCTGAGAAAACTGTCAAGCAGTCTACTAGAAGTTAAGTATAGACAATCACATGAAGGGTATACCAAAACAAATCCAAATGGACATAAAAGAGACATAAAGAGTAAAGTAATTTTAAAAATAGAGAAAAATGGAAGAAATTATATTTCAGATCCATGGATAGAGAAACAGTTCATTAACTCAACAAGGGATAGAAAGGCTCTTGGTAAATAATTTTGATTATGTAAAATTTAAAAAGTTTTTGCCCAAAGTTAACAGTTAAAATTAGAAGGGAAAAAAGGCAACTGGGGGGAAAAATCTTCATAGCAATCTCTGACAAAGGTCTCATTTCCAAGATACACAGGGAACAGATTAAAAAATATAAGAATAAGAGCCATTCCCCCCAGTGACAAGTGTACCAACAAAATGACCAGGAAGTTTTCTAAAGAAAAAAAAATTAAAACTATCTAAATCTGTATGAAAAAAAGGCTCCAAATTACTAAAAATTGAACAAAAGAAAAATTAAATTCTGAGGATCTATCTCACACCCATAAGATTAACAAAGTTGATTTAAAAAAAGAAAAATAATAAATGTTGGGAAGAATTATGGGAAAATAAGTATATTATTGCAATGTTGGGAGACCAATGAACTGGCTTGAAAGTAATTTACAACTATGCCCCCAAAGTTATTGAAATGTTCATCCTCTTTGAGCCATGGATAATCTTCCTGGGCTTATACCTCAAATAGATCAAGAGGACAAAAAAGGACCAATTTGTAAAAAAACCACCTATAGTAACACGTTTTGTAGTGATAGAAAACTGGAAACTAAGTTGGAATCTATGAATTACCAAATGGTTAAACAAATTATAATGATATTAATATAATGGAACAGTACAGTGCTGTAATGAGAAAAGGAATGGTTTCAGTAAAACCTAAAAATACTTGAATGAATGTAGAACCAGAAGGGAAACAAACACACACACACACACACACACACACACACACACACACACACACACACACACACACACACAAATATTGTAAAGACAAACAACTTTGAGAGACTTAAGAATTCTTATCAACCCAAAGACCAGTCACAATTACAGAGGGCCAGTGAAGAAGCATGTAGCTTTCATTTCTTAACAGAGAGGATTTAGGATTTGGAATGAGTGATATATTTTGGAATATGGCTGATGGTAGAAATTATTTGGCTTTCTTATGTACTATGTATGTGAATTTGGGTTTTGTGTATTAATCCTTTTATTATGTTAATATCTAATGAAACATAAAGATATATGCTTGAAGAAGGTTTCATTACTTTCATAAAGTAGATCTTGAGCAGAATCCAAATGGAAGAATTTTCTATAGTGATTAGTTTTGCTTAATTCTTTAACCTGTGCAAGAGAGCTCTCAGAGAAGGGATAACCTTGAAGTGTGTGTAAATACATCAATAAAACTAAACAAAACAAAACAAAACAAAAAAACCAAAAAGTGCAACATAAGGGAGCAAAAGTGATCCAACTTGCTTTCTTCCCCCTATTCAATTCTGTACCCAGTTCATTATCTACCTGCAGTATAAGATATATGTACTGATGGACTATATGGATCTGTTACAAGGGTTTTGTTTTTCCTTTTCTTTTTCCATTTTCCTCAACGGAAGTTGCAGGGAGAGGAAAACAGAATTTTGTTCATAGAAAAAAAATTCTTTAAAAAAATCCTTATTTATTTCACAGGTTCATAGTTTCCTGTGATGCATTTTAAGGTGGTCAAACAAATTAAATCCCTAGTGCTTAAGATAGTGTCATATATAGAATTAAGATAATGTCTCACACAATAAATGTTGACTTAAGTAACCTGACAAATAGTTAACATCCCATCTGTTAGATAACAAAAGTATCATACCAGTATTACAATGTAAGCCCTTTGAGAGTAAAAGTAATTTTCTGATTAATCTCAGATGGCAGGCTTAGAAGAGACCTCAGAGATTAATAGTATAACCATATGTAAACATGAACCTTCTATAAAATATCTTAGACAGGCAGATCTTAAGCTTGAAGACCTCTAATACAACAACTATAATTTTGGTAAGTTTTTCATTAACTGAATGAAGCTGTCTCTCTGTAACTTTCAACTATTCATACAGTTCTGTTGAGTAAAGGTAAAAAAGAAAAAGTCTAATTCAACTTACACATAGTTCTCTTGAAATATTTTAAAAGCTGTCATCATACCCTAAATAAGCATTTTCTTCTCTAGGCTAAGTATTCATAGTAACCTCAATGGAAATTCCAGAGGAGCTGGTTTTGAATACCTTCATCACTTTGGTGACAACTATTTCAATGATGACCATCTTCTGTACCAACCTGAGTTGGTCAATGCAGTTAATAAAATAAGTTCAATAATAATGTACTGTCTGTGTATATGTCAATGTATAATCTAATATAAACATACTGTCTATGTATAATCTAATAGTGTAAGTATGGCAAAACTACAGCAGGACTCTTATAGAATCATAGACCTATAGCTGGAAGAATCTCTTGAGGCCACCTAATCTAACCTCCTCACTTTAGAAATGTGGAAACTGCTCAGGGAAGTTAAGTGACTTACCCAAGATCTCTGTGACTTCAAAGTCAGTGAGTGCTGCCTCATCTCCATCAACTTAGTCCTACGTTAAAATTAATGCTGTCAAAAGCATGAAGATTCTTAATCACTCATAAATTCAGTAAAACTGTAAAAGTTTTGACCAAAGATAAGTATTGTAGATAGTTTTTTTTTACATTATAAATGAAATATATATTTTAAGAATCAAAGGATGCATGATTTTGCCCATGTGGTGATTCTTTTCACTAAGTTTCAAGAGATGCTATAGGTGAAAAACTCACCTGGGGAGGTGGTGCCCCAGGCAACAAACACAATGTATGGAGGGAATTCAGATGAAATATTCATCATAATAGAACTTCATCACTATTACAACCTGGAAATGACTCCTATTTGACAGCTCTGACACTTGGAATATCACTAGAGTAATTAGAAATCAGCAGAAGTGCTTTATTTAAGCCCTTCCCCAATGAAGCTGGACACTGTTCACGGCTTCCAGGGACTCGCAGGCTCAGCTCCTGCGGGCAGTCCCCGGGTCGCACTCAGGCTCCGCCCGCACCCTCCCTTGGAGCAGTGCTTCCCAGGCTGGCGGCCTCACCTGATGGTTCGGATCACGAAGTACACAAGCACCGCGGCGCTCACCACCATCAGCACCAACAGGGCCCTCTGGGTCATGGGCTTGTCGCCGGAATTCGGAGACACGGCCAGCCCGCCCCCTCCGAGCCCGGCAGGCCCAGCTCCCGGGCCGCTGCCATTGCCGCTGAGCCCGGCCTGCCCGGAAGGGGACACGGTCCTGCCACCGCCCGGGAGGCCCTGGAGGCCGGGCCCCGCGGGGAGGGTAGTGCCCGAGGCCCGGGGCGGAGGCGGGGGCTGGGAAGGCGTCAGCGGGGCCCCCGGCGACGAAGGTCTGGGGGCGTGGGCGGCCGCTCCGTCCAGCAGCAGTAACAGCAGCAGCAGCGAAGACAGTTGCCTGCTCGGCGCCAGCGGCAGCACGGCCGACAGCAAGCGGCGGCAGCGGCAGCAGCAGCAGCGGCAAGGCGAGGCCCGCATCATCCCCGCGCCGCCTGCTCACCACGCCACACTGGCCGGCCACACCACGCCGGCCCCGGCCCAGGCCCCGGCTCCGGGAGGAACCATGGGCGCACCGGAGGAGGAGGCGGACGCCCAGGAGGAGGAACCGACGGCGGAGGCCGGGCCCGGGCCACTGGGGGAACCGGAAGTTTGCACATCTCCAGAGACGCCCCGGCTACTAGGGACGCTTCTTGTTGCTATAAAACCGCAGGAAGGGCGGAGAAGGACGCGTCCAGTGACGTCACGCGCAGGGGGCGGCCACGTGGTGATCCCGGGGCAGGGCTGAGCTGAGCTGGCTAGTGGCGTGCTTGTGTCTGTGGCTGCTGGGGAACCACGTATATTTCGAAATCAACTGAGCAATGGGTCTATAAAGTCATTTTCCCATTATTTACAAAATGGGGACTCATTCTTTCTTCCAATAGATTTATCTTTAACTCACTATCTACAATGCACTAACATCTCGCTAATCCAGAAAGCCTATATTAAGCACTAAGTGTATGTCTGGAGGCCAAGTACTATCCAGGATGGGAAACTTGGGTTAGATTGACATCTACAAGGTGAGTGACCTCAGACAAGTCACAACCTCTCAGAGTCCCCTTACTGTTACGTTTGTGGGGCTATGATGACCACAATCCACCAACACCCTGGTATCCTGACCCTGTCACTACCAAGTTGTATTTCTATATCTGCCCTTCCAGTCACAACCAAAGGCCTAAGGAGGAAAAGACATCAAAACTAGTGCTGGCACATAGTACAAATACTTAATAAATTTAGTTGAATGAATAAACTCCTTAATTGCCTACTCTTATCCTTGATGCTGATACCCAACCCTGCTCTCAGCTAAAAAAAAATTCAGCAATCTGAACTATTAAATGTACCCATCTTTTCTTAATCCTCATCCTTCTTTGACTTCCCAGCAGCTCTTGATCCTTGTTCACCATCATCACCACCCCCTCCTATATATTATCTTCTCCCTGGTGTTTCATGACATTTCTCTTTCCTGGTTCTCTTTTCTCTCTCCTTCCCTCATTATCCTCAATCTCCTTCATTAGATTAAACTCTGTTTCTTGTTCCATCTGCTTCAGTGTAAATTATGTCTTTCTTTTTTATACCCTCTCTTGATGGGACCTCATGGAATCAGTTATCAACTCTATATAGATGACTCCAAATTTAGATATCCTCTCATCTCTTTCTTAAACTAAAGATTTGTGCCTCCAGACTGCAGCTGAACATTGCTAATTGTACTTCTATTCTAGTTACCCTATTTCATCATAGATGCTTCACTCTTGCAAACAGGATTTTACTGAGCCAGTTTTTAACCTGAAAAGGATGAAATAGGCAGGATAAAAAGTGCCTGTAATCAGGTAGCCATTTAATTAATTAGTCTAATTATGAGGAACAGATTTGCAAATGGCAAATTCTCCTGATCAGAATTCCACTTTGCTGAAATGAAGACAGAGATTATATAGATAAATTACAATAGGAAGAGAGGGGGGGGAAGGTGGATTATAAACAGTGATTTCCAGGGACAGAGTTTCCCACAAATGGAAGAGATACAACAATTTTGGAGTCCATTCTTTGGGGGTCTTGACTTGGTGGATCACAAGACAAGAGTTCTGTGATAGGAACAGGTTCTACAGTCTTTGATTCACTTCAGGTTCACAAGCACAAGGATGCCTGTGATTGTGAGCCTTGTCGAAATTTGATTGATCATTTTCATCTGCATTGTGAGTTGGAAAGCTGAAAAGTCAATTTTTTTTAAAAAGCAATTTGGGTTAAGTAACTTGCTCAGGGTTACTTGGCCAGTCATTATTTATGTGTGGGTGCTCATTTTCTGAGGCCAGAACCTAGGAACCTATCCCAGGTCTTCCTGACTCCAAGGTCCCGAACTTTTACTCACTGCGCCACCTAGCCTCCCTTGAAAAGACAATTCTTGAGAATTCTGAATTATTAGTGTATTTGTTACAAATATCATGTAGATTAATATGAAAATCATAATTACACACTAGCCATAAATCCTCACTTGCCAAGTTTTATCATTTCTCATCCTTATATCTTGTATTCATTCCCCTCTTTTCACTCCTCACAGTCACTACTCTTGTTCTCCCTTACACCACATACCTAAGCTATTTGAAATAGCTTCTAATTGGTATTGCTACTTTCAAATGTCTACCGTTTCCAGTCCATCCTTGATGTAGTTACCAAATTGTTATTCCAAAAGCACACACCCTTGTCACTCCTCTGTTCAAAAAGCTTCATTGGTTTCTTCATTGCTTCTAAGATAAAATAGAAACTCCTCAATCTATCATTTCAATCCCTCCAGAATTTGGAGGGATTTTTTCCCCCACATTATTCTGCTTCACTCATTCTACTTCTCAGACAAAGTGGTCCACATGCTGTTCCCTGTAAGTAACTGTAACAACAAGCACCCTAGCATACTCAGGACGGCTGCTATCACAGGTTCTTTGATCTGCCTTTCTAAAGGAAAGCAGCTCAAAAGGGGTTAACGATCTGACTTTAATCAAACGTATATATATATATATATATATATATATATATATATATATATATATATACACATGCACACACACATACATACAATACATTTATACATATATATATTTCACTAAGTTCAGAGGGAAAAGTACAATACAAACAAAATACAAACAGAAATTATAAGCAGACAAAAAATACAGAGAGAAAATAACACAATTCAATATATCAACAGACAAGGCTTCTATCTGTTGTCTGACCATTATATCTATATAGTGTTAGTTAGCAGAGAAAGAAGCACCAACATCTGGGTTTTCAAAGCCATGGGGCTCAACAGCTACCCAGAGTCTCATCTGGCCAAATCACACAACTCAGAGGCATATATATCTTTCTCCAGGGTCAGAGAATACCACGACCTTCGGACCCACTGCCTAACAAAGTAACAAAAGGTGGGCCTTCCTGAAAAACAAGCCTCCCCTAAGCAAGCTCCAAGTGAGGCCCATTAAGGGGCAGGGAAGATCTTCAAATTCCCTTACCATTACAGATATCTTCCTTCCTTTTTCTGCTCCTGGAATTGTCACCCTCCCCTTTCCCTCTTAACAGCTTCCCTAGTTTACTTACTTTAGTGACCAGTTTAAGTGCCATCTCTTATATTAAGTCCTAACACAATTTCACCCCACAAAGTTATTTTGTATTTACTTGGCATATATTTTATATTCAACTCTCTGAGTACATACCTTTTCCCTGTAGTAGAATAAAATATAATTGATGGTACAGACTTTCAAAGTGGCCATCATCAAAACTATTTTGTACTGGCTAAGAAATAGAATGGATTGGTGGAATAGGTTAGGTACACAAGACACAGTAGTAACTGACCAGTAATCTACTGTTTAATAAACCCAAAGACTGCAGCTCCTGGGATAAGAAATCACTATTTGACAAAAACTGCTAGGAAAACTGGAAAATAATATGGCAGAAACTAGGCATAGATCAAAACTCACACTACATACCAAGATAAGGTCAAAATGGGTACATGATTTAGACATAAAGGGCAATACCAGAAGCAAATTAGGAGAGCAAGGAATAGTTTACCTGTCAGATATAGGGAGAAGGGGAAAATTTTATGACCAAACAATAGATAGAGAACATTATAAAATGCAAAGTGGGCAATTTTGGATACATTAAATTAAAAAGGTTTTCCATGAATAAAATCAATGTAACGAAGATTAGAAGGAAAGCATAAAGCTGGGAAGTATTTTTTTTTACAGGCATTGTTTCTGATAAATGCCTTATTTCTCAAATGTATAGAGAATTACGTCAAATTTATATCTCATTTTCCAATTGATGCTATGAACATGTTATTTTCAGATGAAGAAATTAAAGATATCTATAGCCATCTCAAAAAATGTTCTAAATTACTATTGATTAGAGAAATGCAAATTAAAACAACTTTGAAGTACTACCTCACACCTATCAGATTGGCTAATATGACAGAAAAGGAAAATGATAAATGTTGGAAAAGATGGGGGAAATTAACTAATGCATTGCTAATGGAGCTGTGAACTGATCCAACTATTCTGGAGAGCAGTTTGGAGCTATACCCAAAGGACTATAAAACTATATCATTTGATCCAGCAGTACAACTACTAGATCATTAAAAGGGGAAAGATATTACAAAAATATTTATAGCAACTCTTTTTGTGGTGGCAAAGAATTGGAAACTGAGGTAATGTCCATCAATTGGGAAAGTCTGAACAAGATGAATGTAATGGAGTATAAATGTAATAGAATACCTAGATCCTCTTTAAATAAAGTACTTTGTTAGACCATGGTAGGGGCAAAATTTTGACTATCAAAATTGTTAATATTAATTACTAATACCTATATAAGGTAAAATCAAGAATTACAGTGGCAAAAGAGTAATGTTATGTTTTTAATTTAATTGGCATTTTACAACATATCTTTTTTTTTTTAAAGCAATTGGGTTAAGTAACTTGCTCAAGGTTACACGGCTAGTCATTATTTATGTGTGGGTGCTCATTTTCTGAGGCTGGATTCGATCTCGGGTCATCCCAACTGAGAGGCCGGTGCTCTTACTGCATATCTTTTAATCTTGATTAATTTGATCTCCAGGGTAATCTGTGTAGTTGAGTAAGTTTTTCAATTAGTTTTGTAAGGGGCTTGCCCTGAGAGTGCCCAGATCTTCTAACATCCTACATCCTGCATTTTTCTGCCACATGAGTGGAAGGATCCTCCTTTGATAGTTTGCTTAGCAGGAATAAGCTGAATATTTAAAACTACTCAGACTGGGACATAATAATAGTCCTGACAGATGCCTTTTTTTGAGACTGGTAGTAACCTCTGGAGTTTAGGAATTCCTAAATTCCCACATTGGTACTGGCCTCCTTGCCAGAAGTGTTTCCTAAAGTTACTACATTGCTTTCTGGAGTAGAAATTGACCACCACTAGGAGTTGAATTCAAGTCATACTCTTGCTTGCCGGAAGCACACCTTAAGTGAGTGTTTTGGGGTGAAGTACAGAACTGAGGTAAAGGTGAAATACCTATTCAACCATGCCACAGTTTTTCATATTTTAAGTAAAAACCTAGGAGAGTACAACAGGACTTAGGTTCCTTTATCATGTTTTAAGTATTTATCAATGATTGCTTATAGGTCTTTTGTGTTTTAAGTATTTCTTTCATGGTTTCAGAAAATAGCTATCCTAAACCTGATCCACTTTGTATACTGAGTACCTTTTCATAAGGGACTCTGCCCTCCAGAATTTTTAGACTAGTTTACAGCTCCACCAACACTGCATCAGTGTATCTATTTTCCCACATCCCAGACAGCATTTTTCCTTTTCCTTTTCTGACTTTTTAGCCACTCATGAATGTTAAGTGGTAACTGAGAATTGTTTTTATTTGCATTTCTTTAATTATTATTATTTTGGAGCATTTTCTCATATTACTTGATAGCTTGGATTTCTTCCTATGAAAAGTGCTTATTGATATCTTTTGACCATTTATTAATTACAGAATGGGTTTATTATAAATTTGAATAAAAATTTTTACTGTCTTTGAAATGGACATATATCAAAGAATCTTTGTACAAAGATTGTTTTTTTTCTTTAGTTGCCTTTTTTCCTTCTAATTTTGTTAGCATTGGCCTTTTTGTGTGTGTACAAAACCTTTAAAATTTTACGTAATCAAGATTGCCCATTTTATTTTCTATAATCCTATCTATCCCTTCCATGCTTGGTCATGAACTATTTCTCAAACATAGATCTGAAAGGTAATTTCTTTTTTCTTGACCCTCTAATTTGTTTATGAAATTATCCTTTAAGTCCAAGTCTTTAACTTGGGATGTCTTTCAAGTGCTATTAGCTCCAGCTTCCATTCTGGTATAATCTTCCCAATATTAACAATCAGATATAATCTTATATTATTGATTGACCTAGCGATTAGCACCCTGACAACATTTAACCAATTAACATCAGCTTTTTTTTTTCTAATAAAGGAATGTTTATTTGAAAGATATAATAGGAAGTTATTTCTCTAATACTTAGGTATACACCTCACCTCGTGGTTAGTCTCTGAGAAACATGAGCTCAAATTTAGCATAGTGCCTGAAAAAGCATTCATTCCACTAAATTTACTTCTGAACATAGCATTTCTGATGGTTGGTTCTTAATGGCCCTCAATCCACTGGAACAAACTGGAACAAGCAGGTCACACTTCACCTGTATCAACTGTCCAAAAACTCTGGCAGTTTCTGGACCTAGATCTCATAACCTTTTAAATCTCACAAAGTCACAGCACAGTTTTTCCATCTCCAATATTCCTAGGCAGAGGGCAAGAAAAATTAGACACAAGAAGGACAAATAACAGCAGGGCCATGTACTCATGGCATTTTGTCACTCTGTCTATTGACACTGCCCCCACCTAAAGACCCATAGCAGTTATTGCCTCCTCACTTAAACACAACCAGTAAAGGAAAAGACCAAATTACCTCTTTGGCAATGCTTTGCATGCATTCTCAGTTCTGGTTTAGCAGACAGCCTAAAGTCATGTGATATAAAGATTAGAAATAGTCCTAGAATACCTGTCATGCTCCAAAATTTGTAATGGGGATTTCATCTGGTCTAGCAAAGTGTACATGCTTGCATAAATTGGTCTCATATTGGCCAGTCCCTCAACACATAATGTTTATAAGATTTAAATCTGTGGGAACCAGTATTAAAGTAAAATGAACCATCATCCCAACTCTTAAACTATTATTATTGCTATTGTCAAAGAATAACATTATCTCAGAATTCCTATCTATTCAAACCTGTTTCCAAATGAGTAGGTACAAAATACCTGTCAACTAGTCAGCCAGCCTTCACTTGAAAAATGTCAGTTAGGAGGATTCCACTTCATCTTAATTCCTTAATCTCATTCCATTTTTTTTCTTCTCTAAATTATTAGGTAGATTTCTTCTTCTTCTTCTTCTTCTTCTTCTTCTTCTTCTTCTTCTTCTTCTTCTTCTTCTTCTTCTTCTTCTTCTTCTTCTTCTTCTTCTCCTTCTTCTTCGTAAGGCTGTGTAAGGCCTATGGTATTTAAAAATCTTCCATGCCCCATTGGACTTGCTGACATAGCAGGAAGGGGTGGGGCAAGAGGCAGTGGAAGCCAAGCTAGAGCTCTTGAGGCAACTGGAAGCATGGTGGCTTCAGCAGCAGTGTGGCAGTAGTTGCCGAGCAAACTCCTGCTTTTGAGACAGCCAGAATTTCTGGTAAGGATTCCTGCTGAGGACTTCCAGGGATGGGAACTGCAGGGGGGCAGAGCTGCTGGGAGCACTCTTTGTGGATGCTGAGCAGTTGCCATGAGTGGGGAGAGGAGGACCTTTGCCTGAGGTAGCCTGTTCTGTTTTGAAGGCTTGAGAATGTGGGTGTTTACTACATTAACTACATGTGCTAACTTCATAAATACTGTGATGGCTTTGACTTTCAGGTTTTTGGACTCAGTTTTTGGTATTTGAATAAATGTTCTAGCCTTATTCCCCATGTAGAGAGCCTGGTATATTTTGTGATTAATAATCATATCAGCATATTTATAATTACCTTAGGCATTGTGAATACTGCATTGTTGATAACAGGCTGTTGGGGTTAAGTGACTTGCCTGGTCTCACAGATAGTAAGTGTCAATGTTTTGAGTCCAGATTTAAATTCAAGTCCTTCTGACTCCAGGGCTGCTGTTCTTTCCACTGTGCACCTTTTTTCTGCCCCTTTTTGCATCAATTCCAAATCTGTATCTGGAACTTCCACCTACTAGTCCTACTTTTGCTCTCTGGGGCAAGAAACACAATACTGTTGTTTACTTTCTATGAGAGCCCTTCGAATACTGTGAAGATATAAATTCCTTCTAAAAGTGTTTTTTCCCTTCCAAGTTAAATACTCTCAATTCTTTCAGTTGATCATAGAACATGTTTTCAAGGTCCTTCGCTATCTTTATCTCCTTCCTCTGGATGTTTACAAATAATCGATGCCCTAAAATGTGGTTTCTAGAATCAAATATTGTACTCTAAATATATTCCAACTGTTAATAGAATACAATGGGCATATAACTGGCAAGTTTAATGCCTAAGAAAGGGAGTAGGAAGAGAAAAAAGATGAAATGAAATGGAAAAAGAAGAGTTTGGCCAAGGGGGGAGGCTGCTGTAGGAGGTTTCAACTGATTATTACCAAGAATTGCTTCAGATAGTATAATCACAGCCATGACTTGTATTTCCTCCCTCTCTTAGGGTTACTTCCATCTTATTGAATGCAGGAAAATAAAGTTATTAAGGTCAATGTAAGATCTACTATTGTAACTCCACAAAGTATTTTTAATAATATCCTTTTTTATTAGCCTATAAAGTTTTCAAAGGTTACCCAGTCTCCTTAAAAATGCTCTCATAAATATGGAATCACTAATCATTACCAAGAATTTATAATATAATATAGTACACAGCAAATACCTTCTACCAAATTAATGAACCACTGCTTATGAAATTTGCTTAGTGATCAAATGCTATAAAAATATTTATGACTTTTACAAAAAAAATTAAATTCCTCCCTTGTGAAATAGAAAGATTAATATAGCATAGACCCTGCTCTGGAGGAGTTTATTGTCTTTTTAAAGAACACAAGTCCAGCCTTTACCCAAACTGAAGCTATTCTCATTTAATTAAAGATGAGTAATTTAATTGGAGGAAACACAGATTTAGGACTTCACTTAGCAGGGTATATTTTTCTTTTATTTTCTGTTATTCATGGCAAAAGAGGAAATCATATAGTAAATTTTTAGATAATTTAAAACAGTTTTAATTATGAAATTTATACCTTTTTGTTTTTTTATTTAAAAAATTCATGTTATTTTTCTTTCACTCTCCAAATGTATTCTCTCAGCAGACTATCTCTCATAACAAAGATTAAAAGAAAAAAATGTGGTGGAAGGGAGGAATTAAAAAAAAAAACACTCAATAGTTTAAAACATTTTTTATAGTGCATGCCATATTTCCCTTTCATAGGACCCTCACTTTCCAAAAGAAAGGGAGGGACATTTTCTCATCGTTATCATTATAATTATAAAGTCTGTTCGTTATAGTCACAAAGTGTTCATTTAGGCATTTTAATATTACTTCCATTTATACTTTCTGTATGTTATTTTCCTGATTCAGCCTCAGTTTATATGCTTTTCTGTTATTCTCATATTTGTTGCTTCTTATAGTGCAATAATATTCTACTGAACACAACTGTTCTCTGATCTATGGGCACTTTTTTCCTAATTGTTTACTCATACCAAAAAAGTACTTTCCTGAATAGTTTGGTGTATATGGGATCTTTCCTTCTCTCTTTAACCTCCTTACTTCATATGCCTGGCAATGGAATCCCTGGATCAAAGCCTAATCATTTTTCACTGTAGTATCTAGTGGCTTCCCTCTGTTGATTTTTCTCCAATTTATCCCATTCACCGTGATTGTACATACTTGTTTATATATTTTCTCCTCTATTAGACTATGAACTCCTTGAGAGAAGATATAGTCTTTTGCCTTTATTTATATTCCCAGTGCTTAACATAGTTCCTGGAACAAAGTAAGTGCTTAATAAATGTTTGTTATTCTTACATAATTCTAATTCATGTATAGAAAGTTTGAATCGATTTTTATCTAACAATACATTAGAATACCTGTCTCCATCAAATTTTCTTTGACCTTGTAAGGGTTCATTATGATGGGAGATTATGCACTGATGAAGGTGACATGGCACTTTTCTGCAAGGGACAATCACATTGTTATTAGCCTGTCATTCACTCCTTTTGAAAGAAATACAAGCTTGCTGACTAGATTAATTCTGATTGCAAAACCTTCATTGCACTCCCCTTCATTGCTGCCACTCTAGAAAATTGTGTATCCAGCTCTGACTTCAGTAAGCTGGCCTTCATTTGCCAGTCTTGTTTGGCTGAGGGATGCTATTTGGTTGTGATACCTGCTGAATTCTCTTGCAGCAAGAACTGTTTGTCTTTCAGTTCTACTGTATTTCATGTTGTCCATAAGCATGTGGACATTCCATGTACAGATGGTGAGTGTAATCATCTTTGTAAAAAAATTTGTACCTTTTTTTGTGTTTTGACTACAGGGTGGATTCCTGGCCTTCTGGGTAAGCAGGCCAGGGTTGGTTAGGGTACCTTTTCTAGCCCCTTTCCCTTGCCAGGAGGTGAGCAGTACAGTCCTTCAAAAAGGCTGCTTAGACACTGAGGGCTATAGAATCCAACTACTGCTCCAGTCCAGTGGGAAGACAATCCTATGGCTTGGGATGCTTGTGTGTGTAGGGTAATACTTACAGCTCCCAGTGTATCTGCATCTGGTGCTTTGTCACTTCCCTGTTGCCAGAGGAGTTTGAGGTAGGTAAAAAAAATAGTATGAGTATAGGTGATATCTTTTGATTTGCACATAAACTGGATTTAAGTGAGTCAGAGTTTGTGGTCATTGGCCTCAGTCTTTTTTCAAGACAAAGTCAAGATGACTGGTGATGGCTTAGGATGCAGTGTATGACTTTTACATTTTCAATGTCTAAGCAAATTCTAAGTGCCCCACATCACCTGCTTTAGCTGCCTAAAATTCATGGCTGTTGGAAAAACAATGTTCTTCTGTGCCCATTCCTCTGGGGGAAGTCTTCACATGCTTGGGGTAGACACACTTCCCTATCTTCTCTGAATACATCCTATACCCGGAGACCCTCATTCTCAATATTCCAAAAGAGGATACACTTGTAATTCTAGGTAACTTTAATGCAAGAGGAGGCACAGACCAGACATAGGGAGTCCTTGAGAGTAAGGAGTCAGAAATAGCAACAGTTAACGGTCACTTATTATTAAAGATTTATGCATCTCATGACCTTCTTATCATCATTCTTCCATTTACCTAAACACAATAAAACTTTGTAGATGCACCCTTGTAGCATAAATTTGTATTTAATAGACTATGTCATTGTAAGAAGAGACAGACAGGATGTAAGAGTGATGAAAGTGATGTGTGATATAGAGTATACTGATCATAGACTCTCTCTCTGTGCTAAATGTTCACATTCCACAAAAGCTGTGATCCAAAGACAAGACAATTACCACATGACTTAATGTCAACAGATTAGTGCACTTTTCTGAGTGGGAACAGTTTGTTGCTGACTTGTCGGTGAAGTTGAACCAATTCAGAGTTAGTAACAGTGGAGGAGAAAAGGAGTCGGTAGCTTTCAGAGATTTGGTGTATGACCCCTACTATGTTCATCTGGGTCAGAACACTCACAAACCTCAAAATTGGTTTGATGAAAATGATGAGGAAATTCAGAAGCTGCTAAAGTAAAGAGGAGAACCCCACAGGGTTTGCCAGCAGGATAGTTTGTCTCTAAGAAGGCAGCATTCAACTCCATCAAAAGTAAAGTGCAAATAAAGCATAGAGAGATTCATGATTCTTGGCTCAGTAAGAAGGGAGATGAAATTCAATTTTATGTTGATAGTAACAGTCCGAAGAACTTTTATGATTCCCTGAAGGCTATTTATGAACCAAAGACCTATGGTGCATCTCAGCTTCTCAGCACTGATAGAGCCCTGTTGATTATTGTTAATGATATATTCCTGGAGAGAGAGACTGAATACTTCCATAGTGTTCTCAACAGACCATCAATCAATGCTGAAGCCTTTGACCTTATACCTCAGGCTGAAGCCAATTCCTCTCTAGTCAAACTTCCAACTGAAGTAGAGGTTCTGAATGCCATTAGGTTCCTATTGTGTGGGAAAGAGTGTGGTGCTGATTCTATTCCAGCCGTGATTTACCGGGCAGGGTGTCCACTTCTCAGACAAAATTTGATTGAAATTTTCTGGATTGCATGGCAAGAGGAGGTTATCCCCCAAGAGTTCAAGAATGCCTCCATTTTCCATCTTTATAAAGATAAAGGAAATAGATTGCCCTGTGGCAATCATGGGAGGTGTCTCTCTTGCTCATTGCTGGCCAGATTCTTACCAGAGTCCTCCTTAATAAGGCTGATCCTTCACCTGGAACAATATTATCTACCTGAGAGCCAGTGTGGCTTTAGAAAAGGCTAAGGGATGGTTAATATGGTGTTTGCTGCCCAGCAACTCCAGGAGAAATTCCAGGAACAGAGGAGGTTTGTACAAAATATTCGCTGATATGATCAAGACTTTGATACTGTCAGTCATGAGGGCTTGTGGAAATTTATGGCAAAATTTGGTTGCCTAGAGAAGTTTGTCAGTAGTATATGTCAGTTTTACGATGGCTTACTCGCCCAGGTTCTGAATAACGGATTATGCTTTCCCTCCTTCCTAGTCACCAACAGGGTGAAGCAGGGTTGTGTGCTTACCCCCCTGCTTTTTAGCATGATGTTTTCAGCAGTGTTGTCAGATGTTTTCAAAAAGGATGAAAATGACATCAAGATCAGCTACCACACTAAATTATTTAACTTGAAAAGACTACAAACCAAAACTACACTCCACTAATGTGGAAAAAGAGTTGGTGCATATTTTTTTTGTTGTTGTTGTTCACAGATGACTGTGAACTCAATGTAGTCTATGACTGAGATGTACTAACCTTAATAGTATACTTTCCATAGATGATAAGGTTGATGTTTACATTGCCAGAGCTACCTCTTTGTTTGGGAGGCTCCAAAGGAAAGTGTGGAAAAGAAGAAATATTAGAATGCCTACCAAACTGAAGGTCTACAGAGCCATTATGCTGACCTCATAGTTATATGCCCATAAAACCTGGACAGTATGCCAGTGCCATGCCAGGAAACTTAATCACTTCCATTTGAATTGTCTTAGGAAGATTCTGAAGATTGCTTGGCAAGATAATATACTGGACACTGAGGTCCTTTCTTTGAGTTAAACTGCCAACCATTCAAATTCTATTGCAGAGAGAGCAACTCTGATGGGCTGGCCAAGTTATTGAATACCAACTGTACTTTTGCCTAAAAGACTATTTTATGGAGAGCACATACAGGGGAAGAACTCACATGGAGGTCAGAAAAAGTGATTCAAGGACACTCTCAGGGTCTCTCTGAAGAACTTTGAAATTGATTCCATGACGTGGGAGATACCTAGCATGGCTTGCCTGCATCAAAGAAGATGTGTTCTATGAGAGAAGCAGAACTTAAATATATCTTCACTCCAAATTCCAAATGTTCATGTGGACTATTTGTGCTTGACCTGTGGTAGAATCTTCCAAGCTGATGAGTCATAGTTGGACACACGTTGACTCAAATGCAGTGACGTCATTTTGGTTCTCTTCAAAAATGAAGGACAACCATGTAGCAGCAAGCACCCCAACATCCCCAGGGTGGCTGCCAACACAGGTTCTTAGATCTGCTTTTGTAAAGGAAAGCAACTCAAAATGGGTTAAGAAGCTTACTTTAATCAAACAAACATATATTACCTAGTTCAGGGGAAAAAGGTCAGCACCCCGAACTTCAGAATATACAGACAGATCAAATAGACAGGCTTCCAAACTGTCCAACCATTATATCAATACCAAATCACAGTTACCAGAGAGGGAAGCATCAACATCTGGGTTTTCAAAGCTGGGGGGCTCTCAACAGCTGCCCAGAGTCTCATCTGGTCAAATCTCACAACACTTCTCAAAGTGAGCCCCAAAGCAAAGCCTCACATCAGGGATTATATAGCCTTCTTCTGGGTCAGAGAATTTAACCACCCTCTTGACCCACTGCCCAATCACACAGCTTCAAGGTGTAGGCATTCCTGAAAACCAAGCCTCCTACCACAGGCTCCATGTGACCACATTCAGCCTATTAGGAGGAAGAGTATATTTTCAAATTAAAGAAGGTTTCTCAGAGTCACTTAAGCCAATCAAAGGGCCTAGGGGCAGGGGAGATCTTCAAACCTGCATTTCCATTACATTCCACCACCATAGAATAACTATCTTCTTATAGTCCCTCCAAAATTGACTCTTTCTATCTCTGTCATCTAGTAGGAAACCTCAGAGTTGCTTTGGTTTGCATTTCTTTTATTGTTAGTGATTTGTTGAAAATTTTCACTTAAAGGTAGTTTTTAATTATTGAATAACTACACTTTTATAGCTTTTGAGCATTTATAGATTGAGGAATTGCTCTCAATATTAATTTTTGTGTATATCACTCTCAGCTTCCTAATCTGTGAAATGAGGTTCATAATAGCATCTACTTCATAGGGTGAAGATCAAATAAGATAACACATGTAAAGTACTTTGAAAATCAAATTATTACATAAAAGTGTCCTTTTTCTCTCTTTCTGCATGTGCACATATACACAGATACACACATATATCTGGATATTTTGGATTTTAGACCCATATCAGATATATTAATGCAAATATTTTCCCAATCACTAGTTTCCCTTCTTTTAATAGATGCATTTATTGTTCCTGAAAAAATTTTCAGTTTCATTTAGTCAGGATCATATATTTAATCTTTTGTCATATCTACTCTCCCTGGCTTTATTAAAAGTTCTTACTTCAGTTATTAAAATATTTTATCCCATTTTCTTCACATTTTTGAACTTATTGTGATTTATATTACATATGTGCATACTTTTTATGTGTGAATCTTACTACCATCATATGCTAAAGGCATGTCCACTCTTTCCTCTGAAGCAGTAGTGCACTTCAGATTTTCTTTTTGTCCAAGGAAGGGAGAGTGAGAGAATATTTCATAGCTACAGCCTTTACTATACCATCTTAGTAAATTGGTTTTCTTTTTTTTTTTTTTGTAGAAGCCCTTTATTAGCAGAATTGCATCTTCAGAAAATTGTGAAGCCATTCACCCGGACCAGGTCTAGTTCCTAACAAAAGGTTGGGCTTTCCCGAACACACAAAAAACTGACAACTGAGAAGTTGCCAACACTTAAATTTACCACCTCCCAACAAGGTACAAAGACGGCTTATTGTATGAAATAAGCAGGGGGTCAACAGGTTACTCCTCTGACTGTGAGTTTGATAATTGGACACAGTCAGCTGCGCATAATCTGGCTGAGACAGCTCCGGATTAGCAGCACTGGTGGCTTACACTGAAGGCTTGCAAATCTTAAGATCCTCACAACAACCCTGTGAGGTAGGTGCTCTCTTATAACTCCTTAAAACACAAAACAAAACACAGAGAGGTTATTGTGACGGCTTGTTCAAGGCAGGGCTAGAACTTGGTTCTTTTTGTCAGGAGTAACTTGTTTCATTATGATCTCTGCCTTTTAAGCATAACCTCAAATGTACAAATGCTACAGAGATGTAGTTAACAGTAATTTAAACTATATCACAACACACCCAAAAGCACGGATGAAATTCATGAAAACATTTAAGGGCAAGACAATTTCAACGGCTAGTTGGGGCCATTTTTTGGTCTGCATATTGACAGACGGTTTCTCAAATGGAGGGCAGTAGTGGCATTTTCTTCTTATTGGGGACAATGAGGTGACTGAGTGATTGATGGATGAAGGATTGATGAATGGAAGGATGCTATGGTAAGAGGGGGGAGGCAGTCTTGGTGCTGAATGTCTTTCATTGCGCTGGCCATTCTTTATAATCCGAGCTTGGTCCTTCTCCAGTGTCTTCTTTTTGAATTGTACCTGATCTTATTACCAGTTTTCATTCGAATCCATTGAGGGATAGGACGATTCTGCTTCTGTTTCTTGGCCGGGAACCTCTTGATTCTAAATGTTTTATGAGAGGACATGATGATGGGATGACAGCCGAGCTTCCACCACGATGGCTGGATGGGCGAAAAAGCGTAAATTGGTTTTCTAAGAGTTGTTTTTATCTATTGGCTGATGATCACTAAGAAGTACATCTTAAGGGGTAGTGAGCTACAGTTTATACATTTACAAAAAGGCATAAACCAGATCCTACCCTCAGAAAGTTCACTTTAATAGGAGAAGAGACAATATAAAAAAGCTTAAGAGTGGTGTTGTGGATGACAAGTACCCAACTTAGGGACATGATGAAGTTCGGCAGATGGGAAATAATGAGGTCACTGCCATGGGTACCTGTAGTGATCGTTGGGTTTCAAGCTGAGTCTTACCTTTCCTAGGTCTTTAGTGCACATCTGGACACGTCATGCACATTCACATAAAGGAGAAGTCGAGCCAGTGGAAATGGAAAGAGACATAGCTTTATTGGCAGGACAGGCATGTTGTTACATCTCTCCCCTTGCCCCCCTCATGCTTCAGCCCTTCAGCCCCTGCAAAGTGCACTTGCAGAGCTTGAGAACAGCTTGCGAGGGAAGATGGAGGGAGCCAATCAATGGAGAGAGCCAATAAGAGAACAGGGATACTGTGTCCAGAATAGCTTGCATACTCCTGCGCACTTACCCTTAGTGCCTGAGATAAATCTCAGGGTAACACAGTACATTACATGACAGCACACAATTTGGATGCCTCAGCACTTCCTAGAGGTTAGACCACAGATGAGATCAGCACATATTGCTGAGTGTTCTGTATCCTGTTGCAACAGACCTGAACTCAGAGAGGCTAAATAAGACCCCAACAGGTACCCTCTTAAATGGTGGAGGACCTGGGAGAAGGAACCCATACCAGTCAGGGAGGAAGGGGCCCCAGAAGTGGGGGATACTGAGGAAAAGGGAGTTTCATAGCTGATTTCATCTTGCAGGATTACTGTAGAGGGCCAATTCTGAGGAGTCCAGTCGGGGTGAAGAATTCAAGGACAGAGTTTGACCAGAGTTTGACTCTTGCCTGTTCTTATCCTCAAGGGCTTACATTCTCAGGATGTTGGCTCACCACTCTTCCATGCAAGAAAGGTTCTTAGAACATCCCACCCATCACTTGAACCATGATAACTGAGATGAGAGAAAGGAAGTCACATATGGGAACTAGAGCATAGGGAAGTGTTCCATGGGAGTGGCTCTCAAAGACTATGCTGATTTTTTCTATATATACTTGGACCCTCAGATGAATAAATTGGCTCAGTCTTCACTAACTCTCCTGGCCCACGTTTCTTCATTTCCAGCTCCTCCATGAGGTGCCTCACTTGGTGCAGGCATAAAGTGGTGCCTGAACAGTGACCTGAAAGATTGTATGAAAGGAGTGGCTCCCTTGGAACTCTGGAGAAGAAAAAGAAATCATGGCAGCTCAATGCTGTGGAAACAAGGTAAGAGAGCAACAGTCACCTATACATAATCTTTTAGCAGTCTTAGGGCTAAAAGGGAAACCAGGATAAGTGGGTTATAGGGCAGAATCTTTTGTAAGTCTTAGAGCTAAAAGGGACACCAGGCTGAGTGGGTTATAGGGAAGAAAGAATTTCACTTTTATACAGTTGCATGCTCTTACTTTCGGTTTTGCCTAGCACACAGAACCAGAAGTATGGGCCAAGTACAAAGCAGAAGTGAAGACTGAGAATATTATCTAAGACTTAAAGAAAATAGTGAGAGAGTAATAGAGGAAGGGCCCTAGCATTTCCCCATTTCTGCCTTTTTTTCTATGTAATATATTAAAGGTATGCTTAACATTAGAAATGAAAGTGCCAAGGGTGGCTTGAACAATTAAATGTGATGCAGTGGTCTCCACAGAGTCTGAAACTATAGACACAGATAAGAAGAAACTTTCTTTTAAAAAAATTTTTTTTTAAGCAATTGGGGTTAAGTAACTTGTTCAAGGTTACATGACCAGTCATTATTTGTGTGTGGGTGCTCATTTTCTGAGGCCGGATTCAATCTCGGGTCATCCCAACTCTGAGGCCCGTGCTCTTACTCACTGCGCCACCTAGCTGCCCCAAGAAAATTTCAAAGTAAGTCTTACCTGGCCTCCGTTACCATCTGGAGGGCCAAGCAAATGCCTGATTTCTGCAGAACATCTCTAACAATTTTCCGTGAGTGTACTCTTCCTATAATTGTCTGTATCTGTCTGCTTTGTTTATGTGTCTTTGTGTGAATTAGTGTGAGTAAACTGACACCCCATAAGGTTTAATACTCTTTGGACTACTGGACTTTCCTTGGAATGCCGTTATCTCTTTCTCTCCCCCTCTCCCTTAGAAGAGAAAGAAAGAGAAAAAAGAATATTTTCTTGTTTAGGTTATATGATGGTAATGGCAAGTCAAAGAGTGTAGGAGAAGTGTCAGGTCAGAATTAGAAAGAAATAAGGCAAGCATGTAGCAAAGAAAGGAGCATAGGTAGGAAGTTTAATAAAGGTATAAATTATTTGTACAAAAAGTGTGAACAAAGGTTTTGAGAGTAAAAAGTTTGAAAATCCATCGGGGGCGGCTAGGTGGCTCAGTGAGTAGAGTGCTGGCCCTGGAGTCAGAAGGACCTGGGTTCAGATTCGGCCTCAGACACTTAACACACACAAACACACACACACACACACACACACACACACACACACACACACACAAAACAAAACAACAACAAAAAAAACAAAACCTAGCTGTGTGACCTTGGGCAAGTTGCTTAACCCCAATTGCATTCCAAAAAGCAAAAAAAAAAAAAAAAAAAAAGAGAGAAAATCCCTCTCTCTCCATTCCAGCTCTGGTCAAGTTTGAGTGTGGAAAAAGATAAAACATATAAAGGGAATTTTCCCCCTCAGATCAAAGAGGCAAACTAACAAGCTTTTAACCATTTCCTGCCTCACCTAAAAGAGAAAAGTTTTGTGTATTGGGATGCAACTGAAAGTTAGTTGAACTCATTCTGGTTATTTTTGGAATTGTGAAAAGTGAAAAGTGTCACTTCTAACTTGATGTTGAAGATAAGTCAGAATTTATTATACTATTTGACTTTAAGGCAAATTGGGAAAATACAAAGATCTGAAAAAGTAACACCTCAGAGGTGAGCCTTTGGGCTCTCCAGTGCAGGGGAGAGGGATCATGGGACCAGTGGATCTTTTTCCAGAGTCCCCACACACTGTGACTGGCAAGTTAAAAACCGTCATTTTCAAAGAAGTTTTTTAAGGAATAAAGAGAAGTGAAGTTTACCAAAGTAAAAGTTAAAATATCTGAAAACATTTTACAAAAATTCATTAAAGCCTCCTGTCCTGGATCAGATTAAAAAAAAGAGAGCGCTGCAAAATAGTAGGCAATTTGAGTTGCCCTTCCCAATTTGGCAAGAATTTCTGTAAAAACAGTTATGTCACTTTATCAGTTCTGCTAAACCCTGTCTTATAATATTTATATCTACCGTATAGAAAATCTACTATTTACACCTTTACCTGTAGTTAAAGAGGAGGTTACAGCTAAAACAATTTGGCTCTCATTTATGAAACTTGTAAAATTGTTAATTAAGTAAACTGTTATAATTCTAAAACCTAAAATTGTTAATTGATTACTGTATGTGGAAAGTAGGACACTGGGTGAAAACTTCATCTGGATTAATTCTGCCCATTCAGAACATTCTTACTCAATGTATGAAATTTGACAAAACAGGGGCATCATCATCAACCCCTCCCTAAAGTCCATATCAATTCTCCATATTTTGTAAAACTGCCAAACTCTATAGGCAAAGACATCAGCCTGGGAAAGGAACTTGTTTTAGTTATGTAGTTCTTAAATAATGACCTAACTTTCTAAGGAGTTGCAAAAGATTAAAAAGAATTTCTAACAAGTGGCTTTTACATCAAGACAAGTTTAAACTTAAGAAAGAAAAATGTTAAATGGAATCCCTTATGTACTAAAGACCTACTAAATCTTTATTGTTTATTACAGCTCCATGAGAATAAAATTGATTGTAATTGGCTCTAAGCTGTGATTGGTGAAAATTGCTGTTTAAGATAAAAAGCACTTAAAACTATATTTAATTCACATATTCGTACTTTTTTCTTTCTATAGCAAATTTCTATGATCAGAGAAAGTAAACAGTAAAGGATATGAACTCTTTTATGTTAGCTTGCTGGGAACTCTAATATTATTTTTCACCAAGAATTAGAACATGTACAGAAATTTATACAAACTACTTAAGGCTCACCTTAAGATATTCCCATTATTTAGAGGGATTCTAAAACTAATAGCTTTTAAAAGTACTGTGATCATACCAAAATCAAGTCTAAATGGGTACATGATCTAGGTATAAAGGATGATACTGTAAGCAATCTGGGAAAGCAAGGAATAGTTTACCTGTCAGATTTGTGGAGAGGGAAAGACTTTAGGACCAAACAAGAACTGGAGAGCATAATAAAATGCAAAATGGATAATTTTGATTACATTAAATTGAAAAGCTTCTGTACAAACAAATCCAATGTAACCAAGATCTAGAGGGAGGTGAGAAATTGGGAAAGAATTTTTACAACCTATGTCTCTGATAAAGGACTCATTTCTAAAATATACAGAGAACTGAGTCAAATCTATAAGAATTCAAGTCATTCCCCAATTGGTAAATGGACAAAGGATATGAACAGACAGTTTTCAGAGAAAGAAATTAAAGATATCTATAAACATATGAAGAAATGCTCTAAATCATTATTGATTAGAGAAATGCAAATCAAAACAACTCTGAGATACCACATCTCTCCAGTCAGATTGGCTAAGATGACAAAACAAGAAACTGACAAATGCTGGAGAGGATGGGTGCAAATTGGAACACTAACGCATTGCTGGTGGAGTTGTGAACTTATCCAACCATTCTGGAGAGCAATCAGGAATTATGCCCAAAGGACTATAAATAATTTCATACCCCTTGACCTAGCAATACCACTTCTAGGGTTATATCCCAAAGAGATCATAGAAGAGGGAGGAAGACCCATATGTACAAAAATATTTATAGCAGCCCCTTTTGTGGTTGCAAAGAATTGGAAACTAAAGGGATGCCCATCAATTGGGGAATGGCTAAACAAGTTGTGGCATATGCATATAATAGAATATTATTGTACTATAAGAAATGAGGAGGAGACGGTTTTCATATTTACCTGGGAAGGCTTATACAAACTGATGCTGAGTGAGAAGAGTAGAATCAGGAGAAATTTGTATACAATCACAAACACAACATATGTGTGATGACCAACAATGACAGACTGGACTCTTCTCAGCAATGCAGTGATATAAGTCAATCCCAAAAGACTCATGAAGGAGAGAGATGCTTACATCCAGAGAAATAACTAGAAAGAACTGAGCTTGAATCCTGATGGAAGAAAACTAATTTATCTTTTTCTTTTCATTGTTTGGTTTTATTTCTTCTTTACCATTTTTCATCCCATCTAGTACAATACACCTTTGTAACTTGACTAATGTCTATTGTGAAAGTATTTGCAGATCCTATACTGGACTATATGCTGTAGTGCGGGGTGGGGGCAGGGAGAGAAGGGAAATTTGAAACTCAAGGAACTATGGAATTGAATCTTGTAAACTAAAAATAAACAAATTAAAAATAAAGTACTGTGATAAGATTCAATTACTATACCTCTTTTGACTTCAAATCCTTGTGATATCCAAGAACTTCTACAATTACCTAGAAATTTAGTTTGCTAATAATACTTTGAGAGTGTATGCTACTTAAGGACATTTTACACCAACTTAATTTTAATAAATCTCAATTTTAAAAGTTTAATTTTGCTTTAAGGTAAAACAACAGAGCTTATGGTAAAACTATAACTCATGTTATAAGTTTTCAAATAATTTTCTTCATAAAAGTTTGGTGATCATTTATAAATCTTAAAACTAGAAATATAGCCTATTACAGTGATTCTAATAATTATAAAGTTATTAATACTCTCTTTACTTCTGCTCAAAATGCAAAGCTTTCAACTATCATATTGTTAAATAATTTTTCTTCTTCTCCTTTTAATGTTGTGTCAGATAGCCAATATTCAGTGTATGTATGCCAACGTATTGATATTGCTAAACTTAAACACACATAGATCTTTGTAACCTTTTTCAGAAATTACAAACCTTTATAAATAGAGGCTACAACCTATATTAGAGCTCATTCTTCACTTCCTGGCCCTTTTTTCCAAAAGAACATGACCATTGATCAAAAAGTTCAAGTTTTTCCAACTCTTTTTTTCCCAAAGTATTCATAAAGCTACATTATCTCACTCTTGTTTTTATCAAAATGTAATACTCTATGTAAACAATTTGAGATTACTAGGGAACAGGCCCGTCAAATAGCAAAATCTTGTTGTAAGTGCTTGCCATATACTCCCACACCATTAAAGGTGGCTAACAACCCACATGGACAATATATATGGGACATCTGACAAATGGATGTAATGCACTATAGTAGCTTCTCAAAGCTACATACATTCATGTCATAGTAGACACATTTTCTTCATTTACAATCACAGCCAGGAGAATCAATTCATAGTATCATAGATCACATGCTTTATTGTTTCTCCATCTCTGGAGTGCCTACAGTTTTTAAAAACTGATAATTGTTTGGCTTATACATCTCAGCATACCACACATTTTGCCTCATGTTCCACATTGAACATATCATGGGGATACCCTATAATCCAACAGGGCAAGCTGTTGTAGAAGGAAAAAATAGATCCCTGAAGGTGCTTCTCCAAAAACAGAAGGGGGAAAGACAATTGGCTTAAGCAGTGTATACTTTAAATTTTTTTACCTCTGATAGAGAAGGCTGTACCCCAGCTGAAAAACATTTCAAACAAAGTAGCTCAAACAGTGTATACCTTAAATTTTCTTACCCCTGATAGAGAAGGCTGTACCCCAGCTGAAAAATGTTTCAAAAAAAGTAAAGGAAACAGGGACAAGGCACCAAAAATGCAAAAGAAAGTTATGTGGAAGGACCCAAAGACCAATCACTGGTTTGGGCTGGATAGGTTGCTGACCAGGGGATGAGGGTATGCTTCTGTCTTTCCAGATGGCTCAAAAGGACCAATCAGGGCACCCAAGGGTAACATCAGAATCTGTGCCAGAAGTGACCCAGAGATTCCAGAGGCTACTGCTAGAGAACAAAAGAAAAGAAAAAAGATTGAGGAAACAACGTCTGAGGTGGTGGAAAAGGACAGTGGAGACTGTTACAACTGCTGATGTTGCTACAATTGACTACCCTTGAGGCAAAGACACTACAGCTTTGGACTTATGTCAATAACCACCCATGACTGAGATTGCTTGCATGGGAGGACAAGGTTCCTGGCATCGTACCTCCTGGGCAAGCTGCAAGGACTTTTGGGCAAGGGAACTTGGGGATGGAGATCAGGGGAATGAAAGATGTTAAAGGGTATAATTTTAAGGGAAAGACTGGCACTCCACCAATATGCTTTGGAATGAATATAACTCATATAGGTTATAGTATTAAGTTGGGAATGTGACTCACTCTGCCCACTAGCCCCAAGGGGAGCAGTTTGGGGAATGTGTCCATGTATGGGATAAAAACCGATGAGTCTGTGCAAGGGCCAATTCACTTCTCTCCATGGCCAAGTTGTTATAATATCACTGGGGTGACAAAATGGTGGGACACACCACCTTGGATAAAATGCCATATACCTTATAGAAGGGGAGTTAATACTATGTGGGACAGATTTGAAATTTGGAATAAGTTAGATCGTGGTAATAAGGGAGCCAGGCAGGGATGGATCATACCAGGTATGATAAATAGAAGAGGTATACATCAGGAAGAGATCTGGTTTACAATGGCAGCTTTTGGCCAGAAACATATGTATGCTGCCAATAATAGTGGGGCGACCTTAAAGTACAATGAAACAACATTAGATGCATGTTTACCAAAATATCAATCATTTCTTTTAGGGAGACCTATTATTAATAAGACCACTAATGGGTATTATTTAATCGAGTGCGTGAATTGTTCCATAAATAGGTGTACACAATCTAAACATGGAACCTGGGTACAGGTAGCTATGATCCTGGAGAGGCCAAAATATGCCATATTTCCAACAAAGATGGAGGAGGTATGGTTTTTGGCCCCCACAGATCAAACATTGCATTATCTAGAGCAAGGACTCAGTCTAAGGGAAAAAAATGGTATGTACCTGTGTAATTTGGGAAATTGTTTCTTTAGTATCACTCATCTCATCCATCATAGCATTTTTAGTGTCATTTGACACATTCACATGACAAACGCAAGAAGCACAATATAGTGTAGCATTGTCTTGGAATGTGTTGTTAGCTCTCCTGAAACAAGGGGAAATAGATATAGACTTTCTACAAAAATTAGATGCTTTAATATAGGCTTTTGACAAAAATTAGATGCTTTAAAAGAAACAGTAAAATTTGTGGGAGATGAGCTTGTTGAAATGGAATTTCATGCTACATTGAAGTATGATTATCGTTTCTCTGTATTGTGTGTTATGCCTATGCCTTATAATTCAAGTATGGTAGAATGGAATAAGGTGAAAAATCACCTAGTAGATATATGGCATAACAGCAATTTTTCAACTGTTTTAGCTCTATTGTCCAGTATTACTCATACTATTGCTGAGAGTCACTTTCCTGGGGCCAACCCTAAAAAGCTAGCTTGAGAAATTTTGGAAAAATTGGATGCAACTAATATATTCAAGAACATACCTGCCTTAGGGCTTCACCTACACTCTTGGTTAGCATTGTTTATTATAATGTACTTTGTTCTTCCTTGTGCTATAAAATTTGCTACGTCATGGGCCAAGTTGATAGGGATTAATGTCCACCACCTTAAGCTCCTTGCAAAACAAAAAGGGGGGAGCTGTAGAGGGCCAGCTCTGAGGAATCTAGTCAGGGGTGAAGGATTCAAGGACAGAGTTTGACCAGAGTTTGACTCTTGCCAGTTCTCACCCTCAAGGGCTCACATTCTCAGGATGTTGGCTTACCACTCTTTTTTGCAAGGGAGGTTCTTGGAACATCCTGCCCATCACTTGAACCATGATAACTGAGATCAGAGAACAAGGAAGTCATGTATGATAAATAGGGCATAGGGAAGTGTTCCATGGGAGTGGCTCTCGAATACTATGTTGTTTCTTCCTATATATACTTGGACCCTCAGAAGAATAAATTGGCTCAGTCTTCACTGACCCACCTGGTCCACGTCTATTCATTTCTCGCTCCTCCATGAGGTACCTCACTTGGTGTAGGCATCAGATAATGACTTTCTGGAGAATATAAAGTCCATGAAAGAAGCAAGATGGGAAAGCAGCTAGATGTGAAACTGTACTTGGAGTTGGGAAATGAAGTATCATGAGTGAGGAATAAGAGTAAGGAGATCAGTGTCACAGGATTGAAGGGTATTGGGGGTAAGGGAATAAAGTATGAGAAGACTAGAAAAGCAAGAGGGGCCAGATTATAAAGGGCTTTAAAATGCAAACAGATGATTTTATTTGATTCTGGAGGTAATAGAGAACCATTGTAGTTTATTGAATATGGTAGATAAATTGTGAATATATTATTAAAGCTTAGTTTTAGGAAGATCAATTTGATGACTGAACAGAAGATGGATTGGAGTGAGAGACATGAGGTAGAGAGACAAGACTACAGGCTATTGTTATAGCCCAGGTATGAGACAATGAGGAACTGTCCTAGAGTGTTTGTAGACTCAGAGAAAAGTGGACATATACAATAATAGATGTTTAGATGTAGAAGTTAGAAGGTAGGACTTGACAACTAAATTTTCCAATCATTAAGGTTAAGAGTGAATGAGAAGTTGAAGATGATACCTAGGTTGCTAATCTTTGGGAAAAGGAGATGGTGGCATTCTTAACCTTAATGAAGAAGTTTGAAAGAGGGGAGAGATTTTGGGTGAAAAATGAGTTCATTTTTAAACATGTGATTTAAGATCTCTAGAGAATATCCAGTTCAAAATGTCTGAAAGCAAATTAGAGATATAAGTCTTGAGTTCACACAAAGTTTTTGGACTATATAAGTAGATCTCAGAGGCATATGCATAGAAATAATTTTTTATAAGTATCTACTATTCGTTTAATTATAGGAAAGCATTCAATTAAGTTGAACAAAATGAAGTTTTAAAAAGGTGTCTTCAATGCATATGTTAGGATCATAGAATATTCCTTGTAGATATAACCACAGAGATTACTTACTTTAATTAGCCTCTGATTATCAATATTAAGCAAAGAATAAAATAGGTATACACTCACCAAAAGCATTCACCACCATTATGGAGATCAGAAGTGACTTTTTTCTAGGTGCTATGGTTCTCCAGAGATCTTGGTGGAGAGGGAATGGGGGAGGGAGGGAGCCCTCAGAGGGACAGGAAGAGAACATCCACTTAACTACAGAACTCCACCCTGGAACTGAACTGTTTGGATCTGGTGGGTTGAATGCAAATTCACCTACCTCACTATATCTAACCAGTCTCAGACCATGCTTCTTTATTTTTTTCTTTATACTTGAATAATTCAATCTCTTTATATTGTAGAAATACATGCTACATATTCTGGATCATCACTTGAAATTTAACTCCTGGCATTACTAACGTGTTAGCTATCACAATACTTTTTAATGCCTAAATTTGGTAAGCTACCCCTGGTGAAGCCACATGTCAATGCTAAATACTTAGGTGCATGATTTAAATACTGTTTTCCAGCAGACATTTGAATCAGGAGTTGAAATTTGTTGTCTTGAAGCACATAGATGCCCTGATGATTTGTCCTTAGATTGTCCATTTGTTTCTTGAAAACAGTGGTCCAAAAATCTTTGCAAATGAGCTTCATGATATCTAATTCATCCTTGAACCTTGTAGTATCCTTTGTAACTCTTTCTATCAATCCCTGTCCCACTCTAAAAAACATGTTCTCTAGCTTAATAAAGTATCTTCCATTTTCTACCTCTTCCTTATCCTCGGACCTATAGATTGGTCACCATATCATAGGGAAGAAGCTAGAAGAGTGGCTCCTGTGCTCTTTCCTGCTTCTTTTCTCGGACTCCAGGGACCCTGGGAGGCTGGAGGTCAGGACCAGAGTACCTCTGCCACCACTGCCACAGAGGCTTCATTGGTCAGAGCTGTGGGCAGGGTGTGTGTGTCCTGTGGGCAGGGTGTGTGTGGGGCGAAGTTCACCTCTTCCTCTGAGCCACCAGCTGGCAGGAGTCCTGTCCCCAACCTCAAGATCAACCACTTTGCTGCAACTCATATCATGTTTCTTTAAAGGAAGTATTAAAATAGTTTTTCTGTAACCCCACAATGATATGTAAAAAAAGTTCCTTAAATCAACTTGAGAAAATTATGATACCTTGGTCACTGGATAAAACAACTAATACCTGAGATTATTATGAAATTATGGGAGTTGATGAGATCATGAAAAGCAATAGTATAGTAGTAGAGAAGAGATCCTATGACAGAATTTTTTGTCACTTTCTGACTCCCTCCCTTATGATGATGGTTTACCTGGATGCTGGATCTCAGTGTCTCAGCCTCTTCCCACAGTGGGCAATGCACAGTTTAGCAGCCTTGGTCTCTACCCCAAGTAACTTTTGAAAGTACATAACTGGCCTCAGCTGTATGCGGAGTTCTTTCCCTTAGACTTAGTGAAGTGCTTCACACACTTCCCCCATCCTCTCCACTCCATGTTTTGTCCTATTCCCTCTGTTCCTCATTTTTCTGACCCACCACTGGCAGTTCAGAGAGCTGCCACACTGGTGCAATAAAGCTGATGCTGTAGTTTGGGTCTCTGAGGCTCTGGGAAGCAGTGGGAGGGGATGAGGGGCTCACTGTGGGATATATCTCTTTTTCCAGCTGCAGATATTTTTGGTTGCACAAAATCTTGCAATCATGGCTCTGCCAATCTTGTGGGGTTTTAGAAACTTTTCCATTCTGAAGCACTGCTTGCTGTAGTGTTAGCTCTCCATTGCAAACCAAGCAAATTTCCATAGCCTGGGTTCTGGATCTCTATAGCACTAGAAAAAGAAAGGGGATGAGATGTGGGGTTGGGTTTTGTTGTAAGTCCATGTGATGAGCCTTGCAGTCAATTAGTGCAACCTTGTTGCCAATAGTGTGGTGCACTGGGGGGAGGGGTGCTGAGTGAGTTCAGGGTAGGCATCCATTAGCATTTTTTAAACCTGTTTTGGATTCCAGATGTCCTGAATCAGGGGTATGGCTGAAGTTGTTTTATCTTTGGCACATAACTTCTGTTTTGGAGAGGATTGAAAAATCCTTGATCAGAGAAAATGTCTAATTCTCTTATCTTGTTAGTCATATGACCTGGAAGTCTATTAATCCTTTCTTTCCTGATCCTCCCCATATGCTAGTATTTTCCCTCCCAAACTACTTTGCATATATTTTATTTTTTCTATGTACATTTGTTTGTATGTATTTATCATCTTCCCCATTAAAATATAATCTTATGGCAAGTAGGGGTTGATTTTTTTTTTTTTTTGTCTTTGAATCTCCAGTGCATTGCTCAGTGCCTGGCACGTAGTGGGTACTTTATACTTGCTTGTTAACCACTTGATCTGTCATCTGTAAGTGGTTGGCATTGCTATTCTGTGACTGTGATGACTGGTACTAGGTAACAGCCTTTGCCTCAATCCCCAGCTTCTGCCTTAAAAACTGGTAATCTACTGTGGGTACTGACCTTGGCCTGATTATCTCGCTCGTCCCACACAAAATACAACTACAAGTTGAACACATCATCTACCCAGACAGGTCAGAATATGATGTTAAAATGATGTTTATTCCAGTCGTCCAGCATAGCTGCCCAGTGTGAGCATCCAGTTGCTGCTGAGTTGTTTTTGTGCCTCCCAGGTCTAAAAATAAACAAACAGATACTTTCTCCCTGCCCAGTGACTCAAGTGGGCATGTTCCCTTCTCTACTTATTTTCTGGTAGTTGAAAGATAGGATTTGGTTTCTGTTCCTGATTATCCGAAAGCCAATCAGCTTGCCAGTTTTTCTGGAGTATTCCTGCTGAAAGCCTCTGGTGACTTCATCCCCTTTACCAGGTCTCCTTCGAGTTTGTGTGGTATGACCCCTTCTTCAGTTCTGATAGGATTTAAACCTGTTTAACTGAGCTTAGAACTTCCATAGTGTGAATCTTTTCCTAGCCTCCGCTGAAGCTTGACCATCTTTTTGTGCATTTCTCTACTAGATAGAGAAGTTTACTTTCTCCCTCCCTCTCTCTCTCTCTCTCTCTCTCTCTCTCTCTCTCTCTCTCAGTGCCCTGTGTAGCTGTGTGGTACCTTTCTCAGGTATCTATTGGGATTGGTATGGAGACTAGGATTTTTCTACAATCTTTCATGTCATAATTTTACCAGCTTGTTACTCTCATTTATATGTCTTGAAATTTGATCTCTCAATTCCCTGAACATTGTGTCACTTCTAAGATAGAGGTCCTCTGTACCATGCCTGTTCTCATCGAGCTGCATTCCTCATCTTTGTTTTCTTCAATGTCTTTTCTGTTTCCTCTGGCACAGGAAGGATTCTTATGTTAGAACCTAAGTGTGATTCCTTCCATATACTTCATGATGAAAAGCATTTGTTATAAAAATATACAAGTCTTTTTTTCCTTCCATTTTTGAACTATTTTTTTTCTAGTTTTAACCTGGAGACAAATACATGGCAGAATGGATAAGAGTGATACTCCTGGAGTCAGAAAAACAAGTTCAAATCTTATCTCAGACACTTGCTAGCTATGTGACCATCATGGTGTAGCAGCAAGCACCCCAGCATACCCAGGGTGGCTGCCAACATAGATTCTTAGATCTGCTTTTCTAAAGGAAAGCAACTCAATATGGGTTAACAATCTTGCTTTAATCAAACATATGTCATTTACCTAGTTCAGGGGAAAAAAGGTCAACATCCTGAACTTCAGAGAATACAAACAAGTTACAAGCAGACAGAGAAACAGATCAGCAGACTTCCAACTGTCTGACCATTACATCCATACCTAGTCAATTACCAGAGAGGGAAGCACCAACATCTGGATTTTCAAAGCTGGGGGGCTCAACAGCTTCCCAGAGTCTCATCTGGTCAACTCACAAAATTCTTTTCAAAGTGAGCCCCAAAGCAAAGCCTCACATCAGGGTATATATAGCCTTCTCCTGCATCAGAGAATGTCACAACCCTCTTGACCCACTTCTCAATCACAAAGTAAAAAGAAGCCCCACTCCATAGGCTCCATGTGACCACATTCAGCCTATTAGGGGGCAGGGTATATTTTAAAATCAAGGAAGGTTCTCAGAGTCACTTAAGCCTATCAAAGGGCATAGGGGGAGGGAAGATCTTAGATTCCCATTTCCATAACACATGCAAAAGTCACTTAACATCTGTTTGCCTCAGTTTTCTCAAGTGTAAAATTGAGATAATAATAACATCTGCTTCCCAGTGTTGTTGTGATGATTAAATGAGATAATATTTGTAAAGTGCTTAATAGTGCCTAGCACATAGTTGGAATTTACTAAACTACTTCCTTCCTTAGTCCCTGTAGTGCCAACACAATATTCACAATGCTGACAGTAACTATGTTGGCATAATTCTCAATTGCAAAATATAGCAGACCCTCTTTATAGAAGACAGAAGAAAAACATTTATTTAGTCACCAGAAAGCCAAATCCCAACACCAGGAAACTGGATCCATTATAATAACAAAGAAGTTAATACACCATAACACAACAGGGATCACCATCCTTTAGCCTTCCCACAAACAATCACAAGCCTAAGTGTCACATCAGAGGGCACACAAACACAAGCCTAGTTGTCTTTTTGGGTGCATCCTCTCCTTCTTCCAGCCCTAAATTCTCTGACTCCCAGCTTCTGGTGGGCTCTGCTCCACCCTCAGCAAGTTCTTCCCACCACAGGTTCCATGTGATTACATTCAGCCTATTAGGGGGCAAGGAAGATATTCAAATTCCCATTACCATTATACTCCCTCTCTCCCTCCCTTACTCTTTTCCTTCCCCCTTCAGTTACCTGAGGCATCATTTGCTTAATTGTGTCTCTCACTAAGCTTCTTTAAATCGGTTTTCCCTCCATTGTAATGCTCAGTTTTATGAGGTAGTAATGATAATAATATTCTGCCATCCTTTTCTGTAAGATTTTTACAAATCAGTTTGTATTCTATGGCTGCCATATTTCTCTTCTTGGCAAATTATCAAATATTTCCTGACTGAAGTTGTTTCTAAATTCTTTTGGACTTCTTATTATAGTAATTAATTTACATTGGTTAAACATCTCCAAGAAAATGTTATAATCAGTGTCAATGTCCTTTCTTCCATCTTTTACCATTTTTCATCAATAATTGATTGAAATAGGTCAAATTGGAGTTAACTGTATATATTTTTTTCTTATTTTTGTTCTTCTAGTTTTGTATTAATCATGTTTTTTTTGTTTCCTTAAAGTAAGTGATATGACTGTAGATAGATACCTGATTTAGGAATAACTCTCACATTGTAAGCTTATAGATTTAGAAATGGGAAGGAGCTTAGAAATCATTGAGTCCAACGTCATCATTTTACAGATGAGGAAACTCAGGCCAGAGACATAATTGACTTGCCTAGAATCACACAACTAATAAATTTTTCAAAGCTAATAAATCTTTAATGCAAGATTCAAATCCATACCTTCTAACTCCAAGTTTAGTGCTCTGTCTACTATACCATTTGTCTCTCAGTAATGATTAATTTCCAGTCTAATAAAATATAATTAATTTCATTTTATGTGACATTGTCTGGTATTTGCCATGACCACCACTTCCTAATTGTTCAAGTGTTCATAATTTATAGGTGTGAGCCTTCTCTGCATTCTGTAAGCCTTTGGCCTCTGTCATTCATTAATCCTGAACCATCTTATTCTTAATGTCCATGGTTCTTAATGTCCACCAAAGTTTAGCTAAGCTTGATCCCCTACATTCAGTCTTTCCTGATGCCGGAGTCTGCTACTGCTCTGGAATCCCAGGCCAACTCTCCACCCACTGCCAGTATTTGTTTTGGATATATTTGTATTTACTTCTCTGTGTATATGTTGTTTCATCTGATAGAATGAAATTATCTTGAGGTGAGTAAGTGTTTCGTTTTTGTCTTTGTACCACCAAATGTGCATAATGGGTGCTTACTTAATAAGTACTTGTTGATTGATATCACCAACTATCAAAATATGTTGATATAATATGGAGGTTTTTATTGTTAATCATAAAATTTCTCTACTTCTACAACCTGTTAAAAATCTCAATGTATAAGCTACAATTACTTATGGGGTGATCTTTTTTTCCCCCAGATCCTTACAATAAATACTGTGGACAGAATGTCGCTTAAAATTATATTTCTTATTCCTTTCTGATGCATGAGAAAACCAACCCAGGAAAGCACATCTGTTAAGACTGGAAGGAAGATACCTCAGAAGCAATCTAGTATAATTCAGACTAAAAAGGAATTCTCACTTTTGCATTTCCAAGAATCTTTCAAATGCCATTGACAGAGAGTCAGTCAGCACATCTGTCAATTCTTTCAATACCTAATAAAACAGTTTATGTGGTTTATGTGACTTGAATTTGTCAAGGGTAGCTAGATTCTCTCATTTTCTTTCAAGTCTAAAGATTCTTCTTTGTAGAGAAAATAGAAATAAAATAAGAAATCAGCAGCTCTGCTGTTACTCTGTTGTTATTTATCATTGAGACATCCATCTGGAGCAATGGACCTATATCAGTAAGGAGGTGCAGTAGATAATGTGCTGGGCCTAAAGAAAGATCTGAGTTCAATATGGCCTCAGATTGTTATTAGCTGTATGATCCTGGGAAAAATCACTCAACCTCTGCCTCAGTTTCCTTATCTATAAAATGGGGATAATTATAGCACCTCCTTTACAGAATTATTTTGAATATTAAATGAGATGATAATTGTAAAGAAATCAGCAAGCATCTGGAATATAAGTTCTACATAAATGTTAGTTATCATCATCATCATCATCATCATCTCCATCATTGTAATCATCATCATTTCCCCTAATATATCTTAAAATTCAAAGAATGGGAAAATAAACCCTTTTGATTTTTCTTTGTTTTTTTTTTGCTTCTTGGAGGGAAATTGGGGTTATTTGCCCATGGTCACACAGCTTAACAAATTTGTGTTAAGTGTCTGAGGCTGGATTTGACCTGACTCCAGGGCAATTGTTCTATTCACTTCGACACTTATCTGGGCCAACCCTTTTGATTTCCTTTAATAACCTAACCTCATTCTGAGTACATACATTCTTAGTATTATGGTTTCATGATTTGTAGTGGTGGAATTGTCTCAAAGAGTTCAGTTAGACCACCTCTAAACGAAGTATAGGCATTTATTGAGATTGGTGCCTCTCATGAAGTAGGCTAAGTTCCAAGAGGAACCAGCAACTTCAGAGAAAGAAAGATGGATTTTTATAGGATAAAGATGCAATTACACAACAGAAATTATGAATATTAAAAGGTGGGAGGGGTTTGTTAAGGAATTAGGTAATAGGGAGACCTTTCTTGCTGACCATCAATGATGCCTTGGGTTGGGAATTTGATTCACTCTGTCTTTTTGTAAGTTCTACTCCATTAGGATTTGTCTAGAGTTATTTTTTAAAGGTATTTGGAGGACTTTGTGGGATAGGGTGGAGAGCTCAGGTGAATCCTTGCCTTTACTAGGTCATCTTGGTTTTGCTCTCCCATTCACTCTTTCTACATCCATAATTCTCTTTTCTTAACCTTTATATTTTTGATTATCTTTCCTGTTGATAGATTAAAACATTGAACTGAATTTAATAAGATAAAATTCAGTGGGGAGAAAGAGAAAATTTTACATTAATTTCCAAATCAATTTCACAAGTCCAAGATGGGGAATGCATGCTTAGATAGCAATTCTTCTTTTAAAAATAATCTAGAGATTTAAGTAGACTGCAAGATTAATATGTCAATGTTATGATTTTTTTTAAAAACTGGATCCATGATTTCCTCTATGATACATTTCAGTACCCCTACCCCCTTGATACAGTTCAGCACTTCCTTGTAAACTGAAACATGGAGAAGTAAAATCACTTGTGACTTTGATTATATAGATACTATGTGCGAAAAGCAAGATTATAGTCCAGGTTTTCCTCAAGTCAGAATCAACTTTTTTTTTTTTACTATGAGCCTATTTTTCCATTAGTTTGTTATGTCAGCCATAAAAAGCTAAACTGACCTTAATCTGAATTGAGAGGCATAATTTTCAGGGCAGGAAGGCGATGGTTCCATTATATTTTACCGTACAAGAAGTAGGTATTTGTATTCAGCTCTGGGTTCCACATTTTAGAAAGGACTTTGATAATCTGGAGACTATCCACATGTAGGAGAATAGGATGATGAAAGGCTTCAGGACCATCTTATATGAGGTTCATTTAAAAGAAAAAGGGAATCTGATGGTTGTGGAAAACAAAAGAAAACAAAACCTTTAAACAAATATACATGATCAAGCAAAAAAAAAAATATGTTTTCCTTTTTTTTTTTTCAGTTGGAGAGAGGGGAAATGGAGAGCTAGAGGAAGTAAAAAGTAAGTGCTTCATTAAAAAAATAAAATGTTATTATGGGGTGATCCATAAAAAATGAAACAGAGGAAGTTAGTCTGTAGAAGAGAAGGCATAGGAAGATGTGATGGTCAAGGTTCTATCAAATGTAAGAAGGCTGCAGCTTGTTTTACTTCCGCCCTAGAAACAATGCCTAGAAATTACAAAGCTACTAAATTAGCCTTGATGTGAGGAAGAATTTCCCAACAATAATAATTATCTAAAAGTGAAATGGGCTGTTTGAGGAGGCAGCAGATTCTCCCTCTTTTGACGGCTTCTAATAAAAGTGTTTAGACCACTTGTTGGGTGTGTTGTGAAGGGAGTCCTGCTCTGGTCTGGACAGATTGTACTAAAGAACCAATTCTCAGAAGTTTTTCATCCTAGTACCTCTTTATACTCTTAAAAATTATTAAAGACCTCAAAGAGTTTTTGTTTATGTGGGTTATATTCAATGATGTTTTTCATATTATAAATTAAACCTGTTAAATTTTAAAAATATTTATTCATTAATTCATTTAAAAATAACATGAATAAACTCATTACATGTTGGTGTAAATTATATATTTTATGTAAAATAAGTGTACTTTCCAAAATGGAAAAGTTAGCAGGAAGAATGGCATTCTTTTTACATTTTTTCATTTTGTTTTGCAAATATTTTTAAGGTCGACCTTAATATGAGATAATTAAATTCTCATACCAGTTTCTGCATTTAATCCATTGCAGTATGTTATTTAGATTGAAGTGTATAAAAAAAAAAATCCAGTCTTACATACATAGTTGGAAAAAGGGAGGAGAATTATAGTATACAAAAGTCTTAGTATTATTGTGAAAATAATTACAATTTCCTGAACTCCCTAATATAAGTCTTGGGAACTCTAGGGGTCCTTAGATGAACCTTTGAGAGCTGCTATAATTGCTAAACTAGATGATGTTTAAGGTTCTTCTAAATTATATTATTTGATTCTGTGAAAAATGATCTATTTGAAATTTATTGCCAAAGTCATGGTATTATAATTCCTTCTTAATGAGAATACCAAACTGTAATACTAGAACATGAAATATGATCAACATGACATGTAAACTGTCACAATGCCTATGCAATCAGTGAACTTTTGCCAGACTGGGACAACTTACTTGAGTGACATTAAAATGTCTTGACATACTTGAGATCATAGGATCATAGATTTAGAGGTAAAGGGGACCTGGAAGTCATCTTGTTCAGCCTTCTCTTATAAATGAGGAAATTGAAGCCAATAAGGCAAAATAACATTTGTCAGGTTTTAGAATCACAAATTCTTCTACTTGTAAAATGGTGCAAAATTATTGGTAGCTTTAAGGAAGATTTAGTTGTAGGTTGAAAAAACAAATAAAACATCTTGGAACTTTAGGGAAATACTAAATGGCTTCTGAGGAACTAAGTATGAATAAACAGCAGGAAAGTTCCAATCAGGATGGTAATAAAATAATTCCTGGGAATATTTTATTTCTGAAGTGTTATGGGGTAGAAGTCAATATTTTTGCTTGTGGCAAGCTTAATCTTATATTAGATAAAATAGTCCATAAGATTTATATTAAAGATTCATATTTGACTGCTTACTAAAATTGATGGAAAAATAGATTTTAATTTAAGTAGAAATGAAGTTTTTTTTAAGGAAAAACATGGAAATGTACAATATGATAAGAATGTTAAGTTATGGAGCTCTTTGATGCTATGTCATGTTGTAAGTGTAACCACTTATTAGAAAGGGGAATGACTCAAAACAAGTCATGTAGGGATGCAAAAAAACTAGTTTTTTTTTTAAACTGAATTTTGACTTAGGTTCCATAAATTTTATTTAATACAAATTTTGACTAATTCATTGCTTTTTGAGACTAGTTCTCCTTATTCCATCCATAATGGAAGTATACTGGCTGCTCAAGACCAATCCCATTGCTGATTGTTTTGAGACCTTTGCCTTCTTCCTTTCTTCCTTCCTTTCCAATCAGTGTTTGTTTATTTATTCCTCCTCTAGGCGTTCAGGTGTCCTTCACTGGAATGGGGGGAGAGAAGGTTGGGATGAGGTTCAACATAATGGTGTTGGACTTGGTGAAGACTCCTGATAGTATTAGTATACTGAAGCTCAGAACTCTCCAGCTCAAGCAGTTTTCCAGTTTTAGACTTCCCAAAGGCAGGAAGCTTATCTAGTCAAAAAATAAATCATGTCGCCTCTCCCTCCTCCTCTCTTCCAGTCATTAAACTGCAGAGGCTTCCTACCGACTCTAGAAGCAAATATAAAATGTTCTGTTTGGTTTTCAAAGCCTAGCTCCCTTCTACCTTTCTAGTCTTGTTACACCATACTCCCCAACATGTACTCTTCAGTCCAGTGACACTTTTCTTTTGGCTTTTCAGTACAGAAGACACTCCATCTCTTAGCTTCAAGCATTTTCTTTGACTGTCCTCCCATGCCTGGAACGTTTTCCCTCTTTGCTCTGCCTGTTGACCTCCCTGACTTCCTTTTAGTTCCAGTGAAATGCCTTCTTTTACTGGAAGCTTTTCCTAACCCCTCTTAATTGTAGTGCCTTCCCTCTGATAATTACTTCCTATTTATTCTATATACAGCTAGCTTTGGATAAATCTTTTTGCATGCTATTGCTCCATTAGATTATAAGCTCCTTGAAGGAACTATTTTCTTCTTTTTATGTCCCCAGTCCTTAGCACAGTATCTTAGTATATGTTTATTGATTGATTGATTTATAATTGGATGAAACAGTATAATGATAATGGAAAGATGAAGATGGAAATCAATAAGTAGAAGACTCCTAATACATCAATGAGTTTGGAAACAGATTTCATTACTATGCCACATTAGCACCAGAGTCAAGAGCCTTTGGTATCAGAAACTTCCTGAATTCTCAGAGCTTTGACAGGAGCCCGGGTTTTATCATCCTCCTCTTTCTTTGTCTCATGCTATCAGGTTTTCATGAGATGTGATGAAGCAAAATCAAGCATGAAGAACTAGTACCCTGTTTCCCTATTGGGTTTGGTTGGCATTGTGGAAGCGTGTGTATGTATGTAGGGAGGTAGGTGGGGGAAGGTGCATCAAGGAGGATAACTCGGGAAGCCAGACACTTGATTTCCAGATCAAACACACCTCATTTAATATTTATTGTTGCTTATTGAGTCTCCTCCACCCTACTCTAACTTTCCTAGGTGATATTTGCCTTCTCTGCAGACACTGTTGTTTAGCAGGTTGATTTTCTTTCCTATATTCAGAATTTCTCTATCTTCATAAGATTTTTTCATGTCAATTTTAATTATCTTTAACTACTATATAAAGCTGAAGAAAATATCTTTTAAGCTGAAGAAGGTTCTGATACATTATCATACGTTTACTCAATGGGACTAGCAGTGCTAGCAGTAGCGAAATTGTGGAAAATAGACGAACTTGGTCTTCAATGTTTTCTACTCTTCCAGTTTTGTACCATCCTTCCTGCCCCTTCAGTTCACTCATTCATCCAATAAATATCTTTATTACATTTTTTACTGTTAACAGGGTGAGATGCTAGGCATTAGAAAAATAAAGAAGAAATAAAATTTTCCTTGCCATTGAGAACTTTAAAAGTCCCCAGACTACTTGGGGATCAATGTTTTATACTAGAGTAATGAAGCCACATCAGTGGAATTTCTGGCTTCTGACAGAGGAGCGGTGGTAGAAGATAGATAAATGATGGAAGAAGGAATGAATCCTGAAATCTTTTAAGTCTGCTTCAAGGGCTTAATATCTTACATGCCACTAAGAAAATGATTAATGTCATTACTATAAACAGAGATTCACCTAGATATAATCTCTGTTTTATTACTGTTTCCTGATGAATATAGGGATTGAAACTGAAACATGTATCTTCAATGGACACTGGACAGTGTAGAGAATCTGCTACTTAAAAAAAAATAAATTAATAGCTTTTTTTGAGAATTATCAAAAAATCATGGATTTGGAGCAGAAGAGGAAATTAGATGTCATCTAGCCAGTCCAATCAGTGCCTGATTTTATAGATGAAGAAACAGAGATCCAGAGAAATGAAATGATTTATCCAAGGTCAAACAAGTAGCAAGTAGCAGAGCCAGTATTTATACCCTCTTACTACAAATCCAGTATTCTACCTCCTTCTCCTCCTTCTCCTTCTACCTCATTGATATTTTATACTCTTGACTTCCTGAATATTATATTTTATTTACATTGAACTAAAGCCCTACTCTTAAGGGTCACTACCTGAGTAGCCAAGTTGCATATTGTTAGCCATATGGACATAAATTAGAAACTTAGGTTTTATTATTTGCCCTAACCCCCTTTATTCAATGAGTTGCCAAAACTTAGTGATTCCAGTTTCTTAAAATTGTTTATGTTTGTCTCTTCCCGATTCTCACCTGGACTATGATCAGATCAGTCAATCCACCAGCATATTATTAAGTAAATAACCCTTGGCTCAAAGGGCTAATTATAAGGGGCTCTTTCCTCATTGGTAGAGATTAATTACTTAATGTTCCACACTTTTCGGAGGGCAGACAGAGTTGTTGAGAGCAGGAGAGAAGAGAGATCTGGACTTTTTTGGCTTTGAAAAGAAAAAAAGATGTATCATTCTAACTTCTCTTCAAGTTTTTAAATAGAGAAAAAGACCCTGAAAACAAGACAAAACTTAGACATGTTGGAAATCTCTGTCATGTCTTTATCTTTACCTTGTAACACTAGAAACTTGGGTGAGGTCTGACATTGTCTCTCTTCGTTGAACTGATTATCTTGCTGCCAGAGGGAGAGCTCATTCACTCTGTGTCTTGTTTGGCATAATACACACACACACACACACACACACACACACACACACACACACACACACACATTTTTTCCTTTGATTTCTATTCACTATCTTTTTGGATAAATGGGCTTATAATCATTTGCTTTATGTGTTCATTGTGGAACTAGCATCTTGTGGGAAGGGTTCAAGCTGCTAGTTCATTGGTTGGTAGCCTCCTTTTCATTTAAGAAGTACCAAGATTGTAGTACTATACCAAGATTGTAGCTTAAACCTAAAAATTCCTTGACCAGTGTTATCAAACTCAAATAGAAACAGATGCCTGTGGGCTGTATATTGACTTAGAGAACCACAAATTAACATTATCTATCTCATATTGTATTTTAAATTGATTTTGCTAAAAATTTCCTGATTACATTTTAAGCTACTTCAGACCACACTTTGTGGTTAGACCACAAAGACCTAGAGGCCTTGAGTTTGACAACTTATTCTAGATTAATAATATTTAAGGGAGTAGATAGATACAATTCTAGCCCAGTACTCCCTCTCTCTTTCTCTGGTCCCAAACTCCTATTTTGTCTCCATGAGGAATTCAAAGCCTCCTTTGGGAAAAAAAAAGTGTGGGTAGGAAACTCTAGAGATATCTATTTTTTCTTCCCTGTGAGCCACATCTAGACAGACCCATGTGGGCATACAAAACCTGAGTCAACAAAACAAAACAGCACCCACACCAAACCCTCATTAAGTACTTACTAGGTTCTAGACACTGTGCTAAATGCTTGGAGTACTCCACCCCACCCTGCCCCCCCACCCAAAAAAGAGGACAAAAACATAGTCTTTGCTTTCAGAGAGCTCACAGTCTAGGGAGGAGAATAGCATGCAAATATCTATGTATATACAAGATATATGCAATATAAAAGGAAGGTAATTTCTAAGAAAAGGGACTTGGGTGGGAATAAGGTTCCTGGAAATTAGTATGCAGAAGGGTGTATTTTATTTATTTATCTATTTATTTATTTATTTATTTTTTAAACAAATGCTTTATTAACTTCTGTTTTACATCATTTACTTCTGCCAGATTTTGAGTTACAATCTTTTCCTCCCGTTATTCCCCTACCCAACCTCCCAGAATAGCAATCCCACAAGATATCATTTCCTCCAATCTGCTCTCTCCCAGAGGAAGGTGAATCTTTGTGTCCCAATGCCTGCACATCTTATCTCCCAATTACAAGCAAAAGAGTATTAATAATAGTATTTATATATATTTGAAACACTTAATGTTAAGACCTTGAATTTCAGATCCATTCCCTTCCTCCCTTGTCACCCATTCCCTCTGGGGAGCTAAGTAATTCAGTATATGTTGTACATGTCTAGCTATGCAAAACATTATCATAGTAGATATATTGTACAAGGCTGCTTATAATTCCCTCCCACTCATCCCACCCTCCACCTGGTCCATTCCCTACACGATCCTGTCCCTCTTCTATAGGGGGTACTTCCAACCTCCCCTCCCCCCAAGGATGCCCTCTCATCCATCATCCCTGCTCTCATCTCCCTTCCCCCTATTCTGCTGCAGGTTGAGATATCCCATTTAGTATGTACGTCATTCTCTCCCTGAACCAAATTCAATGAGAATGTGGTTTTGCCTTTTTGACTTCCTATTCTCCCCCTCCCTTGCAACCACTTCCCCTTGCTTCTTCTACATGAGATAGTTTACCCTACCCTGTCTCTCCCCATCTCCTCTTGCCACTTTCCTCTCTCACCTCTTAATTTCACTATTTTAAGTATCATCCCTTCCCATCAAATTCAACCTGTGCCCTCTATCCATATATAACTGTAACCATATACACACACATTCACATATGTATTCATATGACCACACACCCTTCTTCCATTATATTCATAGTGAGAAAGATATCATCAGTCACAGATATTGCTTTTCCATATAGGAATGTAAATAGTTCAACTTTGATATGTTCCTTTTGATTTCTTTTCCTTGATTACCTTCTCAGACATCTCTTCATTCTTGTGTCTGGATGTCAAATTTTCTATTCAATTCTGGTTTATTCCTCAAGAATGCTTGAAAGTCCTCTATTCCACTGAATGACCATATTTTCCCCTGAAACAAAATACTCAGTTTTGCTGGGTAGGTGACCCTTGGGTTCATTCCCAGTTCTTTTGCCCTCTGGAATATCATATTCCATGCCCTTCAATCCCTCAGTGTAGAAGCTGCCAGGTCCTGGGCTATTCTGATTGTGTTTCCACAATATTGAAATTGTTTCTTCCTGGCTGCTTGTAGTATTTTCTCCTTGATCTGGGGATTCTGGAACCTGGCTATAATATTCCTGGGAGTTTTCTTTTTGGGATCTTTTTCAGGAGGTGATCGGTGGATTCTTTCAACCTCTATTTTGCCCTCTGGATCTAAAACATCAGGGCAGTTTTCCTTGAGAATTTCTTGAAGGGTGATTTCTAGGTTCTTTCTTTGATCATGGCTTTCAGGTAGTCCAATAATTTTTAAATTGTCTCTCCTGGATCTATTTTCCAGGTCAGTGGTTTTTCCCATGAGATATTTCACATTGCCTTCTAATCTTTTGTTTGTTTGGATCTGCTTAACTACATCTTGATTTCTCATAAAGTCATTAGCTTCCATTTGCTCCAGGCTAACTCTGAAGGAATGAATCTCCTCAGTGAACTTTTGAGATTCTTTTTCCATCTGGCAAATTCGACTTTTTAAGGCATTCTTCTCCTCATTGCCCTTTTGGGCCTCCTTTGACATTTGAGTTAGTCTATTTTTTAAGGTGTTGTTTTCCTCAGTCAGGCTTTTGACCCTCATTTCATACTTTTCCTGCATCCTTCTCATTTCTCTTTCCAATTTTTCCTCCACTTCTCTTATTTGATTTTTAAAGTCCTTCTTAAGGTCCTCTATGGCCTGCAACCCGCTCATATTTTCCCCTGGGGCTTTTGGAGCAGGACTTCTGACCTCACAGTCCTTTTCCCACTCTATGCCCCCAAAATAGGAGTCTAGGGTTGCATTTTTCTGTTTCCTTTGCCTTGGCATGTTGCCACTTAATTACTTGACTTTTGGGCTTGTTGCCACACTATGGCTTTAAGGCCAGATAGAGGAATTTTCATCCCGAACGTGTGGGGGGCAACTTCCCTTTCTGGCAAGCTGTAAACCCACCCACGACTTCCACCCTAGATCACAATCCAGATCCAGGGAGGTTAAAGCAAGAGCGATTACCCCCCAAGACTGATCGCTGGATCTCCCTACAGTTCTCAGGCCAGGAGCTGGAGCTGCCTCTGAAAACTACAAAATGGCATGTCTCCTCAGTGGCTTCTAGCCCCCAGGGGAGGAAGCCGACTCATTCCCAAATACTGGTCCCAAAGTCCATAGGACACTAACCTCTTACTTTGTTCTAGGCATGTCTATGTTGATAATTCTGGAGTCGCCACAGCTGCTGGTGTTCTGGGGTCTCTCCAGCCAGCTGCTGGCCCTGCCACCCTGGGGCTAAAACCTGGGCTCCCCTTGGCTCGGCTCCACGCTGAGTGCTGCTGGCTCCCAGAGTGCTGTGCTGGTCCTTCCTGCAGGGCTGCTGGGCTGTCCTCAGTGGGAGGTTAGCTTCTCTGTGTCGTTCTGTGGATGCTGGGGCTCCAGAAGTTGTTCAGAGTCCCCTTTTACATAGTTTGGGGGGTATCTGGGGGCAGAGTGGCTTGGATGAGCTGTTTCCACTCCGCCAAAGAAGGGAGTATTTTAGTGAATCTAGAAGGAAGCCAGAGAACCTAAAAATCAGATGTAAAGAGGGAGAACATTCAATTCATGGGAGATCACTAGTATAATACACAGTTGGGTAATAGAGCATTTTATGTGAACAACAGCAAATATGACGCCTGTATTTGGATTGTAGAGTTTATGTACAGGAGCAAAGTGTGAGCAAACAGGGGGGAGGTTGTGAAGGAATTTAAATGCCAAAGAGGCTTTTATACAGGGTGGCTCAAATGTCTTAGAGCAATTTTAAGCTTAAAATTGAACTAAGACTTTTGGGATATTTGGGATATTGGTATTTGATCCTGAAGATAAGGAGCCATGGGACTTTATTGAGTAGAAGGGTGACAAAGTCAGACCTGAGCTTTAGGAAATTCACTCTGGAAACTTAGTGGGGAATGAGAGAGTTCTGAGAGAGGGAGACCACTTAGAAGGGTATTGAAATTGTCTGGACCAGAGGTGATCACTTGATCAACAGTTGTGGCTACATGAATGAAGAGAAGAGGCACATACTTGAGAAATATTAGAATGTAAAAATGACAGCCTTTCCCAAAAGATTGGACATGTGGATATCATATATATCTAGGTATTAGAGATTGAGAGCTATTGGGAATCTCAGAAACCATTTAGTCTTAATGACCTCATTTTTCGAGTGAGGTAACCAAGTCCCAGGGAGCTTGTGGTACTATAGCCTTCTAAGTATTCTCTCTGAATCTAATTTTTACCCCCTCCAGTCCATTTTCTACACAGATACCAAACTGATATACTAGAATAAAATGTATAATATAATATAATGTAATACCTCTTACTCCACTCCACCTCAGCATTGTCATTTCCTGCTAAACTTTGATCTTCACTGTAGTGAAACAAATCTATGTATAATAATTTGAGACTGGTTTACCATCTCCCTTAACTGATTCTTTACTAAGAGTGGGTCTCCCATAACTCAGAGAATGACTAGGACTCCAAATCCTCCTTCAGATCTTATGGTACCAGTACAAAACCTTGTTTATCCAGGAAAATCTCTGGAAACAGATGACCTATAATGAAACTAGATTATGTGTGTGAATGTTAATATAAACATATGCTAGAGAAGCAAACAGTACTGGTTTATAGTCCTCCTATCCCACTAAGTAGTGTGTAGCCTTGGACAAATCATTGCATCACTTTAGACCTCAAATTTCTCAATTATTCTAGACCAGGGCTTCTTAACCTGGGGTCCATGAAGTTGTTTTGAAAAAATATTTTGACTACTGTGTTTTAATATTTTTTCTTTTTTATACTCCAATGGATTTTATTTTATGAATTTAAAAACATTTTTCTGAGAAAAGTCCATAGACTTCATCTCACTACTAAAGGGGCTCATGTTACAAAGGAGGCTAAAAACCCCTTTTCTGGATGATTTCCAAGATTCTTTCAGAAACAGAAGCCGCCTTCTTCTTCTTCTTCTTCTCCTTCTTCTCCTTCTTCTTCTTCTTCTTCTTCTTCTTCTTCTTCTTCTTCTTCTTCTTCTTCTTCTTCTTCTTCTTCTTCTTCTTCTGCTTCTTCTGCTTCTTCTCCTCCTCCTTCTCCTCTTCCTCCTCTTCTTCCTCTTCCTCCTCCTTGTCCTCCCATTCCTCCTCCTACTTCTCCACCTCCTCTTCCTCTGTTTCCTTCCCTTCCTCTTCTTCTTTGCTGTCTTTGCCTTTATTTCAGCCTTAACCTTCATATTTACTTTCTTCATTTTTGCCATCTTCACCTCCTTCTACTTGAAATTTGCCATTTTCTTCCCTGAAATCATTTCAGTTGGAAATGTAAAATAAATGTAATTGACTGGCATACATACAAATAGGCCTACAGGAAAAGTAATTTTTTTTTTTAAAGTGGGATAATGAAGTTCAAAAAATGGAGAGTTCTGTTTATACAAATAACCTTGTGTTTATTTTGAAATTAAAGAATTGATTTAATCTCTTTCAACTCCAATGGGGAAAAAATCTCCTAAGCCCGATAGTGATAATTGTATAGCTCTTTTCAACTGGGATATTCCCAAAGTATTTCTTAAACCTTATAAAAGGGTCACTTCACATATTTAAATGCAATTGTCTTTGGGATGGAATTTAGCCAGTGTTTTAAAGAGAATATTATATTTGATTGAAATTGAAGCAGATATTTTAAAAGGGGAAATATAATTAACTAAATTCACACCAAAATTAGGTCAGGACACTAAGTTTAACATAATTGCTTTTGCAAAAAACACCATGGATTTTTAGTGCTTCACATTTTCTTCATTTCTTTCTATGAAAGATACTGCATCTAAAAGCATAATTCCCTTTAGCTTAGTGCCAGAACTTTGACAATTATAAGTTCAGAGATCTGATAGTGAAGCATGCCTCCTTCCTCTTGGAAGGCAGGTGATAGACTCCATACATGAGGAATTAGTAGTATATTGACAGACATGGCCAGTGTGTTTGGTTTTGCTTAACTCTACCTTTATTATGTTTCTGTTGATGAGGGATAGGGTTGGATAGGGGAGGCAGAGTCTAGTGTAAAAAATATTATCAATTAGGTATTAATTTCAAAAACTTGTTCAATGCTAATTTATATGCAGAATAAATTCTTTGGCCTTTTGTGCTCTTCACTTCCTGGTTTCAACCAATCTTTCCATATTTATTATACATTGCTCCCCTTCACACACTTTGTGGTTGAGCTAAATTGACTTTCTTGCTGTTCCTTACACTTGACAGATACTCCATCAAGCCATCTCAGTGCCTTTGTACTCTCTGTCCCTGATGCCTAGAATTAGTTCCTTCCTCTTTTCTGCCTCCTAGAATTCCAAGTTTTCATCAAAACTCAGCTCAGATACCATTGTTTATATAGATTCCCGATCTCCCAATCTTCTTGGCATAATAGGTAGGGAATGAGACTCAGGAGGTAGGGAAAATTTAATTTAAATTCCACTTTTGACACATACTGGCTATCTAATACTGAGAAGCTGCTTAACTTCATCCTTCCCTGGGCTATTCACTACCATTACAAATTACAGAATAGATGCTAATATATGTTGGTTTCCCAATCAGAGTTGTCTATATCGATGAATTAATAATATAAAATAATGTGTCTTTATATATGAACATATGTATGTATGTGCATATTTATAAACACAAGTTACACATGGATATATATATATATATATAAAATATACAAACTTCTTGAGGGCAAAGGCTATTTCTTTAATATTTTTATCTTCCCATTGACTAGCATAGTGTTTGGAACAGTAGACACATAATAAAATCAGTGTTTACTAACTGATTGATTAATTGTTCATCTGTTTAGAGAATGAGACTCTAGGTTATATTATTGAAGTTCTCACCCACTTCTAGTAGCCACACAGTATGTGTTCCAGACAGCCTGTGGAACATTGATCACAATTCATAGTATCATAACATCATAGGTTTAGAACTAGAAGGGACTTCAAAGATCAGTCCCCTTGTTTTGCAATGAGAAAGCTAGTTTCTGAAGAAACTGGCAAGAGAAAGTAAAATAAACTATGAATTCTAGGAAATATATGCCCTGAGATTATAATGCATTTCACCTGACAACACTATAAGGCCAGTCCTAAGGGAGAAAGACTGCAGGAAAAAAACTCATTTAAAAATACACATTGTGTGGGGCAACTAGGTGGCACACTGAACAGAGCACTGGCCCTGGAGTCAGGAGGACCTGAGTTGAAATGTGGCCTCAGATACTTAACACTAACCATGTGACCTTGGGCAAGTCACTTAACCCCAATTGCCTTGCCTTCCCCACTCCAAAAATAATAATAAAAAATTACATTGTGGTTACAAGTTTTTCTTGTTACTTTAGTTTACAACATATCTCCTGAACTTGCCTTTTCCTTCCATATTATAGATGTGATATAAATTTATCAGGAAGATAAATTACTGTAACAGAGGAGCCACTTATATTTTCATTGAATTGACAAAATGGCATCTATCATAAAGACTTAGTTGCTTAGGTTAAACTCTTTTTTTTTTCTCTTAATAGATGAGTAAACTGAGTTCCAGAGGAGTTACGAAGCCAAAATCACGGAGCTAATTTGTGGCAGGATCTGGACTAGACTTCTGGTCTTCTGGGGTAAAAAAAAAATCATAATTTTGCCTTGGTCTAACCGAAGAACCCAAATAGATGGTGAAATCCATATAACAATCCATAATCCTTTAATTCCAGGGTATGATCTATAGCTTTAGTACAAAGTATGATACCTGCAAATAATTTCAAACTTCTAAAAAAAATCTTGAATTATATATCTTTTGTAAAGAATACTAAATTTCCTACAAATAAAATGCTTTTTAATGCAAAGTGGACTTATAACACTTTTGCTATAGAGCATATAGGCCTCTACTGTCGTAAGACTGACTGTACACAGATGCTAAATTAAATGTGCATTATAGTTACTGAGTGAAATAAAGCTAATTAGATAATGGCTTCAGCCCACAATTACAAAATTTGAGTCTTTTGTGGTGAATCCTTGGGCTACTTTAAATTCCCCCCTTATGTAGCTTTCTAACCATATAGTAGGTACTGTCCTGGAGCCTTACTGTACCACTACCCACTTTAGCACAAAATAACACCCCAGGGGTTTTATTAAAAGCTTTAAAAGGTCTTTGTTATAGCATTGTAGGCTGTTATTTTAGATTTAGAAAAATTGTTCTCAAGAAGGGAACTCCCAGATATATAAATATAACCCTCGTTTTTGTCCTTAATTCAGTCCTGCATCATAAACTACCTATAGGGCATTTCAAACTAGATGTTCTATAGACATCTCAAATTCAATGTGTCCAGAACAGAATTATCTTTTTCCTTTGAACCAACCCTCTGCCAAGTTTCCCTATATTCACCATTCTAGTCAGATAAGTTCAAAACCTTTGTTTCATCCTTGACTTTTCACCTTTATGAACCTCACATAATGATTTGCTAAACCTTTTGCATTTCATTTATGGTTTGTTCAATTTCTTTTTCTAAAATAGTTCTATTTAGAAATTTTATTTCCTCTTCTGCTAATCTGGACAGTTTCTATTTTTGTAAATATTCTTCCATTTCACTTAAGTTACTAAAAATCATTGGCATATAATTGGGCAAAATAACTTCTTATAATTACTTTGATCTTATATTCTTTGGTGGTATATTCATGCTTTTTATTTTTGATCCTAGTAAGTTAGTTTTCTTCTACTTTTAAAGAATAATGTCAACCAATAATTTATCTGCTTTATTGATTTTTTTAATGATACCAGCTCCTGGTTTTACTTATTAACTCAGTGATTTTCTTACAATCAATTTTATTAATCTCACCTTTACCTTTAGTTTTTAGAATTTCCAATTTAGTGTTTAATTGAGGATTTTTAATTTGTTCTTTTTCTAGTTATTTTAGTTGCATATCCAATTCATTGGACTGCTCTTTCTCTTTTTTTGTTGATATAAGCACTTAGAGATATAAATTTTCTTTTGATTATAACTTTTACTGTATCCCATGGATTTTGATATGTTATTACATTATTGTAACTTTCTCTAATGAAATGACTGATTTTTTAATTTGTTCTTTAACCCATATATTCTTTAAGATTAGGTTGTTTAATCTCCAATTAGTTTTTTTCCCTATGTTTCCATGGTCCCTTATTAAATAAAATTTTATCACATTATGGTCTGTAAAAGAAGCATTTACTATTTCTGCTTTTCTACTTTTAGCTATTAAACTTTTGTGCCTAATATATGGTCATTCTTTGTAAAGGTACCATTTACGGCTGAGGGAATATATATATATATATATATATATATATATATATATATATATATATATATATATATTCCTTTCTATTTCCATTCAATTCTCTCCAGTTATCTGTCATATCTAAAATTATATTCACCTCCTTAATTTCTTTATTATTTATTTATTTTTTGTGAGATTTGAGAGGGGATGATTAAAGTCCTCTATTATTATAATGCTACTATCTATTTCCACCTGTAATTCATTTAACTTTTTAAAATTTAGATGCTATGGTATTTGGTGCATGCAAATTTTGTATTGATGTTTCATTATCTATGGTACCTTTCATCATAATCTTGTTTCCCTGATTATCTTTATTTAAATATATTTTAGCTTTGACTTTGTTTGATATTATGATTGGTACCCTGATTTTTTTGCATTGGATAAGACATAATACATTCTTCTCCTGCCTTTTACTTTGTGTGTATCTCTCATTTTTAAACTGTGTTTCTTGTAAGGAGCATATTGTCAGATTCTGATTTTCAATCCATTTTTCTGTTTCTGTTTTATAGATGAATTTGTCCCATTCACATTATTGTTTGTGTATTTCTCTCCATCTTATTTTTCTCATTATTATCCTTCTCAGCCTCCAATTTACTTGTAATTACTCCCTTCGTATTCCACACCTTTTAAAGAATCTCTTTATAAAGTTGTAGACAAATATTGTTATTATTACTATCACCATTATAAACAATGCCCAAATTCATATAAGAGTTTAAGAGATTCTTGGGAAGGATAGAGTTAGCACTCCTCATTTCTCTTTTAAAATATTGCTGAAAGCTTTGATTCTTATACTGAAGCTAACCACACCTTCTAGGGGTTTCTCTGACAACTTGCCATGTCAGATCTCTATAAATAATATTATCACCTTTGGGCCTAGAGTCAGGAAGACTCATATCTCCTTGAGTTCAAATCCAGCTTCAGACACTTACTAGCTATGTGACCCTGAGAATGTGGATTAACTCTGTTTGCCTCACTTTCTTCATTTATAAAATGAGCTGGAGAAGGAAATGATAAATGACTCTAGCATCTTTGCCAAGAAAACCCCAAATTGGGTCCTGAAGAGTCAGATATGATTAAAGTGATATATACTAAGTACTAAGTACATGAGTAATTATTTTATTATTGAAAAAAAAAAAAGAACTTCAAGGGTTGGAGCCAAGATGGCAGAGTAAAAGCAGAAACTTGTCTGAGCTCCCACTCTAACCACCTCTAATACCTGTAAAAAAGACTCTAAACAAATTTTAGAGCTACAGAACCCAGAAAGTGACAGAGAGAAATAAATCTCCCACTATAGGCAGCCTGGAAGGCTGACAGGAAGGGTTTTTTGCATGGGTCTGGGAGCCCAGCACTGTCCCATGTGAGCCTTGCAGGCCCCAACCCAGGGTGGCCCCAACCAGTGGCACAGACCAGCTAGGGCAGACTTCAGGAGAGTGAATCACTGGCAGCTGTGGTGGTTTCCAGACTTCTCAACACATAAACACCAAAGAAAAACTAAAAGGTCAGTAGGGAACTCTGTTAGAAGTGGGTGAGAGAAGAGCTTGGTTTGCCCCCTGCCCCCAGGGTAAGAGGTGGAGGAGGAACAGTGGTTTTAGCTGCTGGGATCTGGGTTGCAGTCTTGGGTGGTGGTCCTAGGGTAAGGAATACCAGTGTGCCAGAGCTTATGGTGGCGGTAGAGAGGGTGCCCTCTTCATAGCTCTGAAAACTGAAAACCCCAGAAATTTGGGGCACAGCTTTCTCCACTCTGGAAGCAAAGTTCTACCACGGCAAAGAGCTCAAAAGTGATGTAATTGGCTGGCAATATGAGCAAGCAGAGGAAGCATAATCAGATCATAGAATCTTTTTGGGGGGGGGGCAAAAAGGATCAAAACATGGAGCCAGAAAAAAAGAACTTCTAGAAAAAAAAGACAACTTGCTCAAACCAATCAGTCTCAAAATGGAAGATTAAAACAAAATGGAATTACTTATACCAATGCCAAACTTAATCCTACTCTCTTTTTCAGGCAATTAAAATTATTCTCACTGCAAATGAGTGATGACTGCAATGTTGTAAATCAAGATGCCTAGGAGAGTAGTGTCCTTCACAGAAAAAAAGGGCTGTTTGGATATAGTCCTTTGAGGAGAATAGCCAAAGAGAAAGATAATAAACTTTGCTTTGGACATGGTAAGTTTGAGATGCCTGAAGGACTTTCAATTCAAAATAACTATTTGGCAGTTGATAAAACCATACAAATTAAAATATGACCACAAGATGGAAGGAAATAAACCTTTATTAAGTACCTGTCATGTGTCAGCACTGTGTTAAGCACTTTGGGAGTATTATCTCATCTGATCCTCATAATATGGACTGAGAAGTAGGTATTGTCATTATCCTTATTTCTATATTAAAGAAATCCAGGTCAACAGGGGTTATGTGACTTGCCTGAGGTAACATAGCTAAGAAGTGTTTGAGGCCAGATTTTAAATTAGGTCTTTCTGGCTTTAGGCCTAGCACTCCAATTAAAATAAGTTAGACCAAATAAATTTGTTTTTATTTTAAAGGATTTATAAAAAAAATCATCGAATTTCATAGTGATAAAATTGTAATTTGTATCAGTGGAGGGGGTACTTACAATAATGCCAACAGAGATTTTTTAAAATGTTAGACAAAGAAAAAATTAATAAAAATAAAACTTATACCACTGAGTATTATCTTCCTCCCTATTGCTACTTACATGTTCTGTATATATTGTTGCTAAAGTTTTGCTAAGTGGAATAAATCTTTTAAAATAATTTTCCTGTTTGATAGATTTTTATTTAATCTATCTTTCAGCTATCATTTTCTATATCTCATTCTTTGTCTATCTCATTCCTTTAAAAAGTTATCTTTTCAAACAGTTACCTGCCTCTATTCTGCTATAAGCAATTTCTTGTAGAATCAATATTTCACTAAGTACAACATTTGGGAAAAAAAGAATCTTCAGTAAGTACTGTGCCTCTTATGAATTCACTAGAAAAACTCTTCTTATAACACACAATTATAAATTGACTTTTTCCACTTTAAACTAAGTAGGTTAGCTCAATAGTAACTGCACCCTTAGTAATAAGGACTTGTTAAAGGCAACATCTGGAAAAATTATTGAAACAAAATAATTTTCATTTATGGTGATGGTCACTCATTTATTTAGTGACCAGGTATTTACTATATACACACATTAGATATACATAGAATACATATACATACAATACACACACACAGATAAATTGTTTTGTTAGGGGAAATAAGCAACAACATAAGGATGAAAATTTTTCTCAAAATCAGCGAAGCAGGTAGACTCTTCACCAACACATCATTTTATAAATGGTGACAAAAGCTGTATTAGGATGATACTTTTATATTTACTTCTACTAATGTTTCATAAACTCTAAATTAAAAGTGGTAAATAGAAAGTAAATTTTGAGGTTATTTGAGAATATCAAGTCACAAAACAGATAAAAATAAAATTTAATTAATATGTTTTTTTCCATCTATATGCAACCAGAAGTAGGGTCAGTGATGAATCCTTAGAGTAGGCCAGCATGGCATGTGTAATGCAAGATCTGTATTTAAATACTACCTTGCTTAGTATGTGTGTGTGTGTCTCTGTGTGTAAAATAGGGAGGTTGAGCTCATTGTCCTGTAAAGTCCCTACAGAACTAATTTTATAACCCTATAATATATCCTATATATGAAGAGATCAATACTATTTTTTATAGACTCTGAGGAGGGCCAGAGGTAAGTAGATACATAGGCATTCTAAGTAATACAGCAGGATACAAAGATCTCAGGTAGAAATGACAATGTAGAACAGAAGCAAGGGTCAATGGGATTTGTAAAGTCTAGGTCAGGAAAGGTCTGAGGGGTCCATTAAGGACCTGCAATTTGTCATGATTACAGAGTTGAGAGTATGAGTTGGCTTTTATGTGGGGGAGCTATTCATCTTGGCAGTTAGAAAGAACAGTGAATAGAGTGCCAAGACTGGAGTCAGGAAGACTCATCTTCCTGAGTTCAAATATGGCCTCAGATATTTATGAGCTATGTGACCCTGGGCAAATTACTTAACCCCCTTTGTCTCAGTTTCCTAATCTGTAAAATGAGCTAGGAAAGGAAAATGCAAACTATTTCAGTATCTTTGCCAAGACCACCCCAAATGGTATCATAAAGAGTTAGACATGACTGAAAACAACTGAACAACAGTCTACTCATTTTATGTCTCTAATGGGTCTTAAATTGGAAACCCCTGGTCACCTCTCTATCCTCTCAAATTAGAGATATTTCTGTTAATGAGGCTGTGGACACAGTGGTAGCATTACATGCAGTCAATAACCAAGAACTGTGATTATTATAGTTTTGTTGTTGTTTACTTGTTTCAGTTGTATATAGAATCAATATTTCACTAAGTACAACATTTGCCATTTTCTCATTTTACAGATGAGGAAAATGAGTCAAACAAGGTTAAGTGACTTTCCCAGGGTCATACAGCTAGTGTTTGAGGCTGAATTTGAGGGTGGAAGAGAAGAAAGGTGAAAGGGAATGAGTCAACCTTACTCTCACTGGAGTTGGCTTAAGGTGGGAATAACATATACACTCAATTGGGTGTTTTACCCTACAGGAAAGTAGGGGGGAAGGGTATAAGAGGGGGATGGTAAAAGGGAGGGCAGTTTAGGGGAGAGGGTACTTATAGAAGCAAAGCTTTATGAAAAGGGACAGGCTCAAAGGAGAAAATAGAATAAGTGGGGGGGTGGGATAGGATGGAGGAAAATATAGTTAGTCTTTCACAATATAACTACTACGGAAATGTTTTGTGTAACTGCACATGTACAACCTATATTGAATTACTAGTCTTCCCAGTGGGGGAGGGTGAGAAGGGAAAAAGGGAAAGAATCTGGAAATCAAAGTTTTAAAAAAATATATTAAAAATGTTTTTTACATGCAACCAGGAAATAAGATATACAGGCATTGGAGTATAGAAATCCATCTTGCCCTATGAGATTGTAAGGGCAGGGGGAGAGAATGGGGGAAAACATAAGAGAGATCAGATTGAGGAAGGGGTATTCAGTATGCTTGCTGTCTTGGGGTGGGTCTAGGGTAGCTATGGGAAGAAAATTTGTAACTCAGAATCTTGTGGAAGTGAATGTTGAAAACTAAAAAATAAATTTATTTAAAAAATAAATAAATTAGGGTTGTTTGAGTGGGTATATAAATATAGATCATTGAGACTCATATGGATAATACAAAAAAATAAAGAACAAATTTATTACATAAAAGTTGTTTTTCTTAAATGACTATGAAAATTACAGTTAAATCTACAATCTAATATTGAATTTTTGAGAGATTTCACATTAAAAATGCAAAATGAATGAATGAATAAAAGAACCTCAATGACAGGGGGGATTAATAAGCATAGGGAAGTAAGTGGTGTGCTCAGGAGGGGCACTTTGGTTTGGAAAGTTGCGGGGATGATGAGCAGTTAGTTGACATATCTCATCCTTTTATAATGGCATAATTTATTTGACAATGTTTCACTGTTCTAAAATTGGAAATATGTAGGAAGGCAGTAATTGAGGTTGGAGAGAAGATGGGAAAAGTAGAGAGAATGAGGTAAAATATGTTGTCTGGGACTGTTCTGAAATAGTAGTCCCAGAAACCATTACCATCCCAGGAGAGTAAGAGCTCTCAGGCATGGTTTCTTTTGTGGGCAGCAAAGTGGTTGGTGAGGATGTGGAGAAGGTGCCTGGAAAGAAAATTGTAGGAAACATATTGATTATTTGAAAAATTAATAATAGGCATGAAAATGTCATTTTCTTAGGAATGAACCACAGAAAATTAAGATCAATTTTAATGTGTTTCTTTATCCTTTTAAGTTGTTGAAAGAAGATAGCTGAATGGTTCTTAAACTCATTCTATAATGCAACTTGAAATGCTTTTTGTCTGTCTTGATAATTTGGTATAGTTTGGTAAAGAAGAAAAAATTTCAAAATATCTTGCAGTGTAACTTTTACATGGGCATTGAAGAAATATTTGTATTTATTTGTTTATTTCTAGAAATATTATGATTCTTTGCTGGACTTTAAACCCCAAAGAGGGGAATTATGGGTTAACACATTATATTAGGAAAACCTTATTTCTTACATTGTTTAAACTTAACTTTATATGGTGAATCTTACAGGAAATGCTTAGGATAGCTGCAGGGAATGCTTAAGATCTTACTCTCATCATATTTTGGTTATAACCAGTGCTTGTGTTTTGGGTTCCCCAAATCTGAATATTTATGCTCAGTGATGTACATCTCAATGGACATGGCCTGGGGACTGCTCTCTTTATAAAATGGCTTAATAGCTACTGGTACTGATGTTCTGGAACTCTTTGCTGGACCATGTATAATGTTACCCTCACAGAAACTTTAAAAGGAGATATACCTTATTCTGACTTTTTCTGCTAAATGATCAAATAAATTTATTTCTAAAATTTAAAAAAGTAAATCTTCTTATTCTTATATAAGATAAATATATATGAAACTATGTAATGATAGAAAAGATAGATAGACAGATAGATATCCCTTCTATCTGTAACTATAGCTGGAGATATATCTATAGCTATTGCTATAATAAGTAAACCCCCATTTTGTGAATATCCTCCATCTCTCCCCCTCATAGGAGAACTGCCTAGGAAACCTGCTGAAACCCAACAAAGCCTGCCTAGGCAGCAAACCTGCCAAGTAAGCCTGCCCAAACCTGCTACCTGAAGCCCATAGCCCCACCTCTCCTCCTTCCATTCAGTTCTCGAAATAGATTTGGGAATTTTCCAGTTGGGCAACAAACTGACCGCTGGGCAACAATTGTTAGGTAATGAACTGATTGCTACCATTTGGCTTCTGTATTTTCCCCACTTCCATAGCAACTAAGGTGTAGTTTCCCCTTGGTAACGACTATGTTGTGATTTTTGTCTATATAAACCCTGAGATGTATATGTTTGGGGCTGCCTGATTGGGTACATGACCCCTGGCAGTCTCTAGGTTAATCATGCTCCATAATTAAAACTTAAAAATGATTAATGGCATCACTCACTGCCATTCACGTTATAGCATTTGCAGGCCCCAGTGAAATGGCAGTGTTCCATGTCACTGCAGAGACCTTGGAACCTTGGACTCAGGGAAGGGAAAGAGCTGGCCCTGCCCTAAGCCTGAGAGGAGCCAGCCCCTGATAAAAAGGGTACTTTCCCAGCGTCCCCAGGCTTGGGCAGTCCCTCCTTGAACTCCAATTCATTCCTGCAATTCATCCATATGCAGCTATGTGTCCTGTTTCTAGAGGTGAGTGTCTGTTCCTGGGAATACTCATGTAGGTAGGGACTGAGAGGCAGCTGGACACAATAAAAGTCCTCACCCCTGGCTTCTCTCTGAGACATCAGAGAGAGCCCCTTGGGTAAGCCATCCTGTCTGTTTTGTGATTCTCTTGTCTAGATGTTTTGAGCACTCTGTGTCCATCTGTCTTTCTGTGTGTCTGTGTCATCCTGTCTGTTTTGTGTCATCTAGGTGCTTTGAGCATTCTGTGTCTACCTGTTTTTCTTTGTGTTTGTGTAAAGAAAAATGTCTGTGTCTGCCAACTTATAAGATTCAAAATGCAGCTATTAGGGTAGAACTAAGATGGCAGCATAGAAGCAGGAAAATTCTATATGCCCCCTCGATAACCACCTCAAATACCTATAAAATGACTCTAAATAAACCTGAGGGCTACTGAACCCACAAAGTGACAGAGAGAAAGAAACCTCCTGCTAAAGACAGCCTAGCAGGCTGGCAGGAAGGGTCCATTGCAGTGTGCTGGGAGCAGAGCCCAGCCCCGTGTGAGTCAATGGTTTTAGCCTCAGGCTGGCCATGACCAGCTCAGGCTGGAGGAACTTTGGGAGAGAGGATCACCAGTAGCTGTAGTGGTTTCCAGAATTATCAACCCATAAATGCCAAAGACAAAGTGAGAATTCAGTGTGGACTTTGTGGGAACAGGGGGTCCAGAAGTGCACTCTGGCCTTGGCAATGGAGGGAGAAGTGGCTGAGGTGCAGTGGCTGCCTCCATATGTCTGGTTCAGAGCTCCTGGCCTGCAGATTGTAGGGGGACCAAGTGACCATTCTGAGAGGTAATTGCTCTTGCTTTAACCTGCTTTGATCAGGATTGGTATCTAGGATGGAGGTCCTGGGGTGTGTGACCAGTGTGCTAGAGCCAGTGTACGCTTCTGAGAGGAAACTAAACTGATACCTCTGGGAGCTGAGAAAACCCCAGCAAATTGGGACAAAGCTCATCTCTCTGGAAGCAGAGTTATACTGTGGCAAAAACCTCAAAAGTCAGATAATTGAGTGGCAACATGAGCAAGCAAAGGAAGCAAAGCAAGAACAGAAATCTGACTTTAGATTCTTTATTTGGGGACAAAAAGGATCAAAGCACCTGTACCAAAAGCTTCCAAGAAAAATATGAGGGATCAGAGCCAAGATGGCGGAGTAGAAACAGCACTTCCACAGCATTCCAGCCCACACCACTTCAAAATCATGTAAAAGAGGACTCTGAACAACCTCTGGAGCTCCACATAGAGAAGCTAACCTCCCGCTGAGGACAGCCTGGCAGCCCGGCAGGGAGCTGCCAGCACAGCGCTCTGGGATCCACCAGCACAGCTCTCTGGCAGCTGAGCCCAGGAATGTGTGAGTCAGAGGTTTTAGCCCCAGGGCAGCCAGACCACCAGCCAGCTGGAGGGACCCCAAAACACCAGCAGCTATGGCTCCAGAATACCAACACATAGATGCCTAGGACAAAGTGAGAGGTTAGTGCCCTATGGACTTTGGGACCAGTATTTGGCAGTGTGTCAGCTTCTTGCAATGGGGGCTAGAAGCCCCTGAGAAGCCACAGCACAGCTGCCATTTTGCAGGTTCAGTTGCAGCATCAGCTCCTGGCCTGCACATTGTAGGGGGATCCAGAGATCAGTCTGGGGGGGTAATCACTCTTGCTTTAACCTTCTTGGATCTGGATTGAGGTCTGGAGTGGAGGCCTTGGGGTGTGTGACCAGCTTGCCAGAGTGTGTGGGGGCTTCAGAGAGGGCACCCAACTAATATCTCCAGAAGTTGAGAAGACACCAACTTTTGGGACAGAAGCTCTCCTGTCTGGTGGCAGAGTCCTACACGCAATTTTACTTGTGGATTTCTTGAAGGATGTTTTCTAGGTTGTTTTATTGATCATGGCTTTCAGGTAATTCAATAATTTTTAAATGATCTCTCATGGATCTATTTTCCAGGTCAGTGGTTTTTCCCATGAGATATTTCACATTGCCTTCTATTCTTTCAGTTGCTTGAATCTGTTTAACAGCATTTTGATTTCTCATAAAGTCACTAGCTTCCATTTGCTCCAGTATAATTCTGAAGGAATGAATCTCCTCAGTGAGCTTTTGAGGTTCTTTTGCTTCTGGCAAAGTTGGCTTTTTAAGGCATTCTTCTCCTCATTGTCCTTTTGAGCCTCTTTTGCCACTTGAGTTAGCCTATTTTTAAGGTGTTATTTTCCTCAGTCTAGCTGTTGACTCTCATTTCATACTTTTCTTGCATTGTTCTCATTTCTCTTCCCAATTTTTCCTTCAATTCTCTTATTTGGTTTATAAAATCCTTCTTAAGGTCCTCTATGGCCTGTAACCCACTCATATTTTCATTTGGGGCTTTTGGTGCAGGAGTTCTGACCTTCCAGTCCTCCTCCTGTTCAATGCTTTGATCATCTTTGCCCCCCAAATAGGAGTCAAATGTTGAATTTTTCTCTTTATTTTGTTTCCTTTGCCTAGGCATGTTGCCACCTAATTACTTGACTTTTGGGCTTGTTGCCACAGTAGGACTCTGCCATCAGCCAGGGGAGCTTCCGTCCCAAATGTTGGGGTCTTCTCAAGTGAAGCTACAAAATGGTGGCTGTGCCACGGCTACTCAGGGGCTTCTCATCCCCAGGGGAAGAAGTTGACGCATTACCAAATACTGGTCCCAAAGTCCATAGGGCACTAACCTCTCACTTTGTCCTGGGCATCTATGTGTTGGTATTCTGGAGCCATAGCTGCTGGTGTTCTGGGGTCCCTCCAGCTGGCTGGTGGTCTGGCTGCCCTGGGGCTAAAACCTCTGACTCACGTGTTTCTGGGCTCAGCTCCCAGAGTGCTTTGCTGGCTGCTCCCTGCTGGGCTGCTGGTCTATCCTCAGCAGGAGGTCAGCTTCTCTGTGTAGTTCTGTGGGTACTGGAGCTCCAGAGGTTGTTCAGAGTCCCCCTTTTACATAATTTTGAAGTGGCGTGGGCTGGAGCGCCGTGGAAGTGCTGTTTCTACTCTGCCATCTTGGCTCTGCCTGGCTCCACCACTATTGCATGAAATTAGCTGCCCCTGATGAATGGAAGGTGAACCAAGGACCATGTTTTCTCAAGTGAAGATTTTGCCATGTTTCCTCATAACGTTATTGTGCCCTTTCTCCATGTCAAACAAACCCCATGCTCCTAAGGGTAGAAACACCTGGATTATTAGAAAGGGAGCCAAGTACTCTGGACATTCCAAGCAAAAGAGGGCTCATGGATGAGTCCACCCTCTGCCTGGTTTTCTCTTCTGGTGCCTGCCCACTATGACAATGTCTCCACCACCCCACTACCAGGCAGCAATTGTGAGTCAAGGGTTAGACTGTGATTCAAGGGTTTGACTCTCAACAAAAAGAATTGGAGATTATAGTATCCCCCCCTCCATTTTGTGTACAGTCCCCATCACTCCCTGTCATAGGAGAGCTGCCTAGGAAACCTGTCCAAAACCAACAAAGACTGCCTAGGCAGCAAACCTGACAAGTAAACCTGCCCAAACCTACTACCTGAAGTCCGTTGTGCTCCCCTTCTGTTCAGTTCCTTAGGAACTTTCAAGTTAAGCAACAAACTGACTCCTGGACAATAATCATTAGGTAATGAACTGATTGCTACCATTTGGCTTCTGTATTTTCCCCACTTGCATAGCAACTAAGTTGTAGTTTTCCCCTGGTAACAGCTATGTTGTAATTTTTGTCTCTATAAACCCTGAGATGTATATGCTTGGGGCTGCCTGCTTTGGGTACATGACCCCTGCCATGGTTAATTATGCTCCACATATTTTGCTCCACAATTAAAACTTCATCTAAAATGATTACTGGTGTCACTCTCTGTCCTTCATGTTACAACCCTATATCTGGAGATATAGCTACAGCTGTACTTACTAATCTACTTTTTTGGTTATATCTGTTTACACTGAGAGGAAGAGAGAAAAAGGAGAGACAGAAACAGATAGAGAGAAAGAAAAGGCTGCCCTATGGATTTGTAGCACCACACAATATTCACAGCACTGATGGTGATAGTTCTGAAGTGCAAAATATAAGACTCTCCATGTAAAATACAGAAGCAAAACATTTATTCACACTAGAAAGATAAATCCCAACACCAGAAAACTGAACTCATCATAGCAACAAAGAATTCTATACACAATAACAATGCAGAGAGCAAGATCATCCCAAAGCCTTCCCACAAAAACTCACAAGCCCAGCTGTCACCTTGCCTGTATCCTCTCTTCCCTCCCTCTAACTGTCCTTACTCCTAGCTTCATCTCAGCTCTGCTCCACCATTTCTGCAAACTCCTCCCACAACAGGCTCCAAGTGTTTACATTCAGTCTACTAAGGGGCAAGGAAGATCTTCAATTCAGGGAGGATTCAAATTCCTTTAGGCCTATTAAGGGCCAGGGAAGGTCTTCAAATTACCATTACCATTACAGGGTTTCAGAGAGATACATATGATCTGGAATCTAACCACCCTTTGTGGAAAATAAAAAGGGGACTGTGTTTGCGTTGCTAACTGCCTGTCTGAAAGGAGGGACTAATAGTTTCTAAGACCACCTAGACTGAGTGATTTCCTCTACACTCAACTATTTCCAGGATGAATACTGGGCTAGAATTATACTTATCTACCATCTCTCAGATATCTAGTGTATGGGGTATATGTTTGGGTTCAGAATAAAATCTTCCTTGATCACTCTCACATGTAATGGTATTTCTTAGCTTACCCTTGCCAGTTTAGAACTTTGCCACCAAATACACGTTATGCAATATAGTGCATCACAAATAACTAGTAACTTCTTCATTAAAGAGAAAGACTAATAGAAACCAGAACTCTTATACAGATCAGACTATACAAAGAAGAATACTGGAAAAAGATAAAACCTCAGGTCAGTTGTGGAGAGAATGATCTTACTGCTCTCAGCAGTCTTAAGGGATATAGTAGCTATATCTCAAGACATAACGGGGGATTAGTTCTTCTACATAGCTATAGACACCTCTTCTCCCTCTCTTGACTTGTTTCTCTTGAAGGTCATTCTCCAAGTGCATGTCCAACAACTCCAATCAAGTAGGGTCATGGCTTAATGCTCTTTCAGTCAATCATATAAGCAGCATAAGTCACAGAGTTGATCTTCAGAAAAATTGTCTCAGTCTTGGATGGGAGCAGGGTTATACTTATATGAGTATAACCACAAGAACATTCTTTTTTTTACAAAAAAAGATAAAGGAAGATAAACAACTGGAGAGTCAATCATTTTTGATAGATAGGCTATACCAGTAGAATAAACAGGGTAATGCTACTTAAATTAATTTACATTTTTAGTACTATACAATTCAAACTGTCAAAAAGTTATTTTAAATAACCAGGTAAATAATAACAAAATATATTTGAATCAATAAAAGATCTAGAATTGCAAGGTGAAAATGAGAATATAAATAGGAATGAAGAGGGACTAATAGTATTGGCTTTTAACCTTTATCATTTAAGCAGTAGTCATCAAAACTATTTGGTACTGATTTAAAAAACAAACAAACCAAGAAAGCAGGTCAGTGGAACAAATTAGATGCAGAAGCAAATGAACAGTTGATAGATCTGCAAAAACAAATCATTGAGGGAGGGCTTCTCCTACTTTAATTACTTGAAAAACTGGGAGGTTGGGAAAAATAGGTTTGATTTAACATCTCATGGCACATAAGCTCAAGTGTAATATATATAAATGTCACATCATAAAAAATAAGGGAAAATACATAGGTTTATATTAAGAGTAAAGGTTGAGGGTGGGATGGGAATAATTCTTAACCTTGCAAGAGACAATTTTAAAATATAAAATAGAGAATATGGAATACATAAAATTAATATTAACAACATAAAGATAATATATTCGAAATCACTCATAACAAGAAAAATACAATTTAAAACAATTCACAACTAGCAAATAAGAAAGATGACAAAAGAAACAGTGTTTGAAAGTTAATGAGGGGCAGCTAGGTGGCACAGTGGATAGAGCACCAGGCCTTGAGTCAGGAGGGCTGAGTTCAAATGTGGCATCAGATGCTTATTAGCTGTGTGATCCTGGACAAGTTACTTAACTCAAGTTGCTTCAAAAAAAAGAAAGTACTCAGAAAAAAGACATACTGATAGCCTTAGGCAAAATAGCAAATTCATCTAACTCATTTTAAAAACAATTTTGAATCATGGTAGAAAAAATGATTAAACTTCATATCACTTGATCCTTAGGTCAATGACAGAAAGAAAGCTCTAATATAAAACAAAATATTCATAGCAGCACTATTTATTCATTTATTTATTTATTTTGCTAGCAAAAATCTATAAATAGAATAGATGCTTATCAATTGGGAAATGACTGAATAATTTGGAGTATATAAACATATGGATGGTTATTGTACTATAAGAAAAAAATGAATATTAGGAATTCAATCTGAAGTAATAGGAATGAAGAAAGTGAAATCAAGAGAAATGTATATACACAATGACCATAATAGTATATATATATATATATATATATATATATATATATGTACACACACATATATATATACATGTACACACATATGCATATATACATATATGTGTATATATGTGTGTATATGTGTGTGTACATATATGTACATATATATGTATATAAACTAACTGGTAACTAAATTAAAATTAAGTACCATAAACGTTATTAGATCTATATAACAGAGAATGAAGCATATATCATGAAGCAGGGGAAGAGGGTGTACTATCATGAAGAGGGGAAAAAGGCAATCACTGAAATGCATCTTATATGTACCTTGGGAAAGGGTTCACAGAAAAGATAGGTCAAGATCCTCCTGAATTAAAGTTCTACAGGGAAACTGAACACAGGAGGAATAAAAAGCTCCAAAAAATAAAATTCTGAAGACACAATACACAATTCTTATGAGAGGCTAATTATCAAAGTACCCAGTGTAGATGCATAGAGATCTCAGCAACCAACTTCAATTAGAAAAAAATGATTAATTTAAAAGATGGAAGCATCCAAATGTGTAAAATAAACACAAACATTTGCCATAATAGTGTCATAAAAACCTCAGGAAAGTTAAAGCTCAGCAAAGAGCTAAAAGGTGATGAAGAAAGCCATGTATAGTCTGACAAAGTTTTTGTATGGTTTGCTAGAGCTATATTGAGGAACAAACAGAGGAAGAACAAAGGACGAAAAGATTGCTTAAGATGAATGAAAGAATGATTATTGGCAACTGAAAGAAAAATAGAGTTGCTTAACTGTTGTTTTGCTTCCATTTTCTCCACCATGGAGGATAATCCATGGACTACATAGGACAAGACAAAAAAATGGGGAGTTAATTTTCAAAGTATACAAGGAAATCATAAAAGAGTTCCTAGCCTGCCTTTATGATTTCAACTCACTTGATAGATGAACTCTAGAGAACTAGCAGAAGCAGAGTCACAACTGTTTTCAGGCAAATAGGATTTTGCCTAGTGCATTGACCCTCAGAGAGTCAGGGTACAATTCCTCAGTAGGGAGACGTTCTTTCCTCTCGTGGAAAATCTTTGTGGTCTTCCACTAGCACATGTCACAGCTGAACACAACTAATACCAGGTCACTTTCCCATGGGTGCTTTGCTGAGGAAACTTCCTTCCTTCTTCCCACCATGTCTCCCCACCCTACTGCAATACTACAGGATTGAAATATGTACTCCAAAAAATGCGCCCCCCCTTTCCAGCATAATATAAGTATAAACCCAGCTGTGCAGTCCTGTGTTCCTCTCTTCCTTGCCCTCAATTATTTTTATTGCAATAAAAGATTTCTCTAGTTATGACTTTGGGTAGATGTGAGGCCTGAACAACTGTTCAACAGTATTTGAAATATCAGAGAAAAAGAAAATAATTAAGGATCAGAGAAAAAGCAGATGTCCTCATTTAAAAAAAAGTGGAAGAGAAGACTGAAAATTATGGGAAAATGATTTTGATTCTTGGCAGCATACTGGAACATATTATTATAGGAACAGTTAGTGAACATCTAGAAAAGAAACTAGTGATCATAAAGGGCCTATACAGTCTCATAAAATACAAGGAATAAGACCAAACCAAACTTAATTCCTTCTTTATGTCATTGTGTTATATTCTTCCTCCCCACCATTCAGTTACCTCTACTGACTCCTATATAATCACATAAAAATCCTATTTTTTTTGCATTTTAAAGCTCTTCATAACCTCACCCCTTCCTTTCCAGTATAGTTTCCACTTTACTCCCTTCTAGGTATTTTAAAGTGTAAGAATATTGGGCCTTCTTACTCTCCCTGGCACATAATGCTTCAACTCACTAACTTTTCACAGACTATTCTCCATGGCTGGAATGTTCTCCCTCCTCACTTTCAACTCCAAACTTCAACTTCCCTCACTTCAGTCATGGCTTTTCTCAAATCTCAGGATGAGTCAAGGACTGAACAACAACAATAACAACAAATCTTACCACAAAGGGCCTTTTCCCTCAGCCCCTCCCTTTTTTTCTGAAATTACCACCCATTTATGTTTCATATATTTTATATGTATGTAATTGTTTACGTGGTGTTTTTGCTATTAGAATGTGAGTTCCTGGGGCAGCTAGGTGGCACAGTGAATAGAGCACCAGCCCTGGAGTCAGGAGGACCTGAGTTCAAATGTGACCTCAGACACTTAACGCTAACTAGCTATGTGACCTTGGACAAATCACTTAACCCCAATTCCCCTGCCTTCCTCCCTCCAAAAAGACAACAACAACAAAAAAGACCAAAATAAGAATGTGAGTTCCTTTAGTGCAATGTCAGTGTTTTTCTTTTTCTTTTTTTTCTTCATTTTTCTTGTATCCCAGTACTTAAAGCAGTGTCTGACAAATGACTTAATAAATACATATTGATTGATTTTCTTCATACGTATATGTCTCATGACAAGGCATCTTATATATTGAACTCTGCAGTTCCTCTGACCATAAGATACTTCCATCTCTCCCTCTACTCCACCCTCCCAAATTTAGTCTTTTTTTTTTGCTTTTTGGAGGGCAATTGGAGTTAAGGGACTTGCCCAATGTCACACTGCTAGTAAGCATTAAGTGTCTGAGGTTGGATTTGACCTCAGGTCCTCCTGACTCCAGGGCTGGTGCTCTATTCACTGCACCACCTAGCTGCCCCAGGAAATTTAGTCTTTAATTTATTAAAATTAAAAAGTGTTTTTCCCTTTCTCCTACTGTCTACTACTAAAGTAAAAAACAAAATAAAAACCCTACTAACAAATATGCATAATGAAATAAAAATATTCATATTATTGTGATAGAAGAAACACTGATGCTTTCATAGAAACCTGGGAAACTTGCATGAACTGATATAGAATGAAGTGAACAGCTTCATTTTCTTCTCACTTTCATTTCTTCTCCCATAGTTTTTTGAGTCTATCTCCTCTGTTCTAGCTTTACTTTCCTCCCTTTGAAATTAATGAGTTAATAAGTTCACTTTGTAATGCTCACTATCCTCTAATTTCTTACTTCCTCGACCTATTATAGCTTATACTTTGTCAAACCACAACTCTACTGTATTATCCCTACAATTGACCTTGTCAACTTGTATGCTTTGGGATACCCCTGAAGAAAGCAATACAAATATATGTTATCTAATCTCAGCAAGATCTTTATTGCTTCAGGGCCATTCTTTTACTCTTCTCTGTTTGACTCCCTACAATGCTTTCCAAAGCATTTGTGCCAAGCCTTCTCTCCTCAATCTATCTACACTACTACCTTTCCCTCTACCTCTAAGTAAATTACCTCATTTTATACTTGAAGTTCTTCTTAATCTTTAATCAATTTTTACTTACTAGTTTCTTCCCTGTTGACTATAAACATGTCTAGAACCTCTCCAAAACTTAAAAAAAAAATCTTTACGTGACTTTACCATCTGAAGTTATCAACCATTCATTACCTTTCCTTCTGCTAATAGGTAAGCTCCTGATAAGGTTTGGAAAGGGGACTATACTTATTTCCCCCATTTTCTCACATCTCACTTATTTCTTAACACTTTGCACTTTGGTTTCTGAACGAATCACTTAATTGAAATTATTCTCTCAAAGATCTCCAATAATTATTTCTCAGAACTAATCCTTCTTGATCTCCGTAAATTTTTCAATTTTCAAAAACTCCATTTTTTTCTTGGATATTGTCTCCTCCCTAAAACTTTATACCACTGTTCTTTGTGACCATTTTTTCTTATTTTCTTTTGTAGATTCATAATCCATGTTCAGTCTCCAAATGCTTGGGTCTATTCTAGGACTTTACTTGGTCCTCTTCTCTTCTCTTTTAGATACAATCACTCTCTCTGTGATCTAATCAGCTACCATGGGTTCAGTTTATCCTCTCTATCTCACAATCTGAAATCTATGTATTCAACCATTACCTTTATCCTGACATTCAGTCTATATCTCCAAATATCTGTCTGACCTCTCATTTTGGATAGCCCACAGGTATCTAAAAGTTAAAATATCTAAAAAAAATGTTTCCTTTCCCCTTAGTCATCATCCCTGCACAGCAATCATCTTACTGTCCTGTTTCCATCAAGGGGTAAATCCAAGCACCAGCAGCTTTCCAGCGGACTGTTGCTGTGAAGAGCTTCAGGGTTCTGATTACATAGTAGAGTGAATTCTCTATTTATTCTGTAATAAATTAAAGCAAAGCATTCAAAGAATACAAAGTACAGCATTCACAATATTATGGCATAACAACTTATAAACAAAATGGCCACATAGTTTTCACCAAAGTAGTCACATAGTTTAAAGTAAAAGATATCATTCAGTAAGAATTTATCTCAACCATCCTTAAGGAGGAAGCCTCCTTCAGGGACACAAAGTACAATAATTCAGTATGTCCTTAACTCAATCATCTTAAGGAGGCTTACATCCTTCATGGACACAAAGTACAAAGGTCAGAGTTCTCCACTCCTAGGTTACATTGTCTTAATCTCTCAGTCAAAAAATCTTCTTTCTTCTTAATTGGAGATTAGTTTCCAATCATCCTTAATTCAATCATCCTGGAGAGATACAGGATACAGAATACAAAGTCCTCCCACCACAGTAAATCATGATCTCAGTTTGTATTAAATACCTAAGGAGAGGTCTTTTCATCTTAACTTGAGGCTGGCTCTCAGATTCCATGGTTCCTCTTTCATGGATCTGGCTCCTACCTGAATCCACCCAACTGCCACCTGGTTTCAAAGGCAGGCAGCTCCCAACTCCTTGTCCAGATCCTCATCCAGTTCCTCATCAATTTCCTTGTCCAGTTCCTCTTCCATATTGAAGCTCACAGTGTCCAGTCCACCTCACATCCTTCACAGTTTCTGTTCCTGGGAAGACAAAACTTAACAGAGCCACAACAACATTCATGCACATTCCTTGCACTATCATAAATTCACTTTCTGCCTGTGAAATCAACATAAACCCACAAAGTCTAAGAAACCAACATAAATCATCATTATAGTCTAGAACCTCTGAAAACATCAGTAAGACCCTCCTCCAGGACTTCTGTAAACATACAACAAAAAAAATCCTCTTTCAGGGCTTCTGAACGAGCAGGAAGGTTCCAGGGCTTCCGTGACAACAGAACCATCCTCTACTGGTAGATGAATCTGACAAAGTAACATCGAAATAGACAAAGTATGGACACCACAGCAATGTTTTCTCCCAGTTTCTACTCTCTTGGCCTGGGTTTTTCCTTATACATGGTCATTAAGCTCCTCCCTGTTCTACCCCTTCCTGTTGCATCAGCAACAGGGGTTCACAAGTTCTGTTTCTTAACAAAAGACTTGATATAATCAGGGGCAAGAAACTTGAACTGAAACAAGGTGCTAAATAATTAAATAATAAAACAAAGTGTTAACTATTTCTTTGTTTCCCATTATACAAGGGTATCACTATTCTTCTACCCAGATTTACAGCCTGGAATATCCAAGATTCTTTCTTCACTTTCACTTCATTTTATATATTTAATCAGTCACCAATCTTGTTGATACAACATTCATCCTTTTCTCTCTACTGAAAGTATAACAATGCAATTTAGTCTTTCAAAACCTCTTCCTTGGGTTATTCTAATATTCTTCTAATTGATCTTTCTACTTTCTGTCTTTTCTCTCTAATCCTTCTTTTACACGGCTGCTGAATTGATTTTTTTTTTAAAGCAATTGGGGTTAAGTAACTTGCTCAAGGTTACACGGCTAGTCATTATTACTTATGCGTGGGTGCTCATTTTCTGAGGCCGGATCTGATCTCGGGTCATCCCAACTCCGAGGCCGACACTCTTACTCACTGCGCCTCCTAGCCGCCCCTTTAGGGCAATTGGGGTTAAGTAACTTGCCCAAGGTTACACGGCTAGGTTTTTGTTTGTATGGATTAAGTGTCGGAGGCCGGCTCCGAACTCAGGTCCTTCTGATTCCGGGCCGGTGCTCTATTCACTGCGCCACCTAGCTGCCCCAGAATTGATATTTTTTAAAGTCTTACCATATCACTGTCCTTCCTGAGAAGCTTCAGAGACATCTTATAGCCAATAGGGTAAAATACACACCTCTTCCCCCCCGCCCCCTTCTTCAATCTTTTCTTCACCTTTAATTTAGAATCAATTTATCTTTTTAAACTGTTCACATTATTTCTCCTCACATTTCCTACCTTTCAGCTAGACTGGTCATTCTATCTTTTACCCAGGCATGGGCCTTTGCATGATCTCCATGCCCACCCCAACACCATACTTCTATAGTTCTCTTCCTTTTTACAACCTTTCCTTAAGACTTGGAATCCTTAGTTGCCTTCAAGGCGGAGCTCTAGTGCCATGTCCTACACAAGGCCTCATCTGATGGCCCCAGTTGGTTGTGCTCCCTCGACTCCTTTGATATTGCTTTGTATGCATTTTATATTTATTTACCTGGGTATATCTCCCTCCCATCCCACCTCCATTAAAAGGGACAAAGACTATTCCATGTATATCTTTGTAGTTTCAGTGCTTAGAACAATGCATCACACAGAGTGGCATTTAAGAAATACTTTTGTAAGTTAAGTGAAATGAACTGAACGAAATGAATTATGAAATTCAGTTTTGCTATGTAGCAAGCCTTATGTGGATAACGGTACTCGATTTGGAGAATGGAGGATAAATTAGTCATTCACAGTTACTTTGTATACAGATGAACATGGAAAGCAGCTTTATCATTTATAAGGGGGAGCACAACTCATGGACAGTTATAATGATTGATGAATAAGCATACAGATCATTTGTTTCATTAGCTTTGTTTTTCTATACATCTAGATCTAATGTTTCTTTAACAATGGATAATTTAATAAAAATAACTTCAAACCAGTTACTATTACTTCTTTCAAATACAATAGATATTTAATGGCTAAGCAGTCTTAGTATTGCTTAATAAAGAGTGCTGTATTTATAGTCAAAGTCCTTGAATTTAAATTTTGAATCAACCACTTAACTACCTACTCGATTCTGCGTAAGTTACTCAACCTCTTGGCCACAATCTTTTTTTTTCCTTTTTTTTTAAAGCAAATGCTTTACTAACTTCTGTTTTACATCATTCATTTCCACCAGATTTTGAGTTACAATGTTTTTCCCCTACCCACCATCCCAGAATAGCAGTCCCACAAGATATCACTTCCTCCAATCTGCTGTCTCCCATATCTTCTCCCATACCCCCTTCGACTTTTCCACTAGAGCAAGATGAATCTCTGTGCCCCAATGCCTGCACATCTTATCTCCCAATTACAAGCAAAAAAGTATTAATAATAGTATCTATATATATATTTGAAACATTTAATTTTAAGACCTCAAATTTCAGATCCATTCCCTTCCTCCCTTGTCACCCATTCCCTCTGGGAAAATAAGTCATTCAGTATATGTTGTACATGTCTAGCTATGCAAAACATGACCATAGTAGATATATTGTACAAGGCTGCTTATAATTCCCTCCCACTCATCCCACCCCCCACCTGGTCCATTCCCTACATGATCCTGTCCCTCTTCTATAGTGGGTACTTCCAACCTCCCCTCCCCCAAGGATGCCCTCCCATCCATCATCCCTCCTCTCATCCCCCTTCCCCCTATTCTGCTGCAGGTTGAGATATCCCATTTAGTATGTATGTCCTTCTCTCCCTGAACCAAATTCAATGAGAATGTGGTTTTGCCTTTTTTGCCTTCCTGTTCTCCCCCTCCCTTGCAACCACTTCCCCTTGCTTCTTCCACATGAGATAGTTTACCCTACCCTGTCTCTCCCCATCTCCTCTTGCCACTTCCCTCTCTCACCTCATAATTTCACCCCTTGAATATCCTCCCTTCCCAACAAATTCAAACTATGCCCTCTATCCTTACATAACTGTAAACATATATACACACATTCACATATGTATTCATATGACCATATACCCTTCTTCCATTATTTTCATACTGAGAAAGATTTCATCAGTCACAGTTATTGTTTTTCCATACAGGAATGTAAATAGTTCAACTTTGATAAGTTCCTTTTGATTTCTTTTCCCTGATCACCTTCTCAGGCATCTCTTGCTTCTTGTGTCTGCATGTCAAATTTTCTATTCAACTCTGTTTTTTTCCTCAAGAATGCTTGAAAGTCCTCTATTCCACTGAATGACCATATTTTCCCCTGAAACAAAATACTCAGTTTTGCTGGGTAGGTGACCCTTGGGTTCATTCCCAGCTCTTTTGCCCTCTGGAATATTGTTTTCCATACCCTTCAGTCCCTCAGTGTAGAAGCTGCCAGGTCCTATGCTATCTTGATTGTGTTTACACAATATTGAAATTGTTTCTTCCTGGCTGCTTGTAGTATTTTCTCCTTGATCTGGGGATTCTGGAACCTGGCTATAGTATTCCTGGGAGTTTTCTTTTTGGGATCCTTTTCAGGAGGTGATCGGTGGATTCTTCCAACCTCTATTTTGCCCTCTGGATCTAAAACATCAGGGAAATTTTCCTTGAAGTGTGATTTCTAGGTTCTTTCTTTGATCATGGCTTTCGGGTAGTCCAATAATTTTTAAATTGTCTCCCCTGGATCTATTTTCCAGGTCAGCGGTTTTTCCCATGAGATATTTCACATTGCCTTCTAATCTGTCCTTTGTTTGGATCTGCTTAACAGCATCTTGATTTCTCATAAGGTCATTAGCTTCCATTTGCTCCAGTCTAACTCTGAAGGAATGAATCTCTTCAGTGAGCTTTTGAGATTCTTTTTCCATCTGGCAAATTCGACTTTTTAAGGCATTCTTCTCCTCATTGCCCTTTTGGGCCTCCTTTGCCATTTGAGTTAGTCTATTTTTTAAGGTGTTGTTTTCCTCAGTCAGGCTGTTGACCCTCATTTCATACTTTTCCTGCATCCTTCTCATTTCTCTTTCCAATTTTTCCTCCACTTCTCTCATTTGATTTTTAAAGTCCTTCTTAAGATCCTCTATGGCCTTTAACCCGCTCATGTTTTCCTTTCGGGCTTTTGGAGCAGGATTTTTGACCTCACAGACCTCCTCCTGTTCTATGCTTCGATCCTCTTTGCCCCCAAAGTAGGAGTCTAAGGTTGCATTTTTCTGTTTGATTTGTTTCCTTTTCCTTAGCATGTTGCCACTTAATTACTTGACTTTTGGGCTTGTTGCCACACTATGGCTCTGTGGCCCGACAGGGGAATTTTCATCCCGAATGTGTGGGGGATAACTTCCATTTCTGACAAGCTGGAAACCCACCCATGACCTCCACCCCAGATCACAATCCAGATCCAGGGAGGTTAAAGCAAGAGCGATTACCGCCGCCCCCCTCCGCCCCCGATCGCTGGATCTCCCTTCAGTTTGCAGACCAGGAGCTGGAGCTGCCTCTGAAAACTACAAAATGGCATGTCTCCTCAGTGACTTCTAGCCCCCAGGGTAGGAAGACGATGTGTTCCCCAAATACTGGTCCCAAAGTCCATAGGGCACTAACCTCTCACTTTGTCCTAGGCATGTCTGTGTTGACCATTCTGGAATTGACCCTCATTTCATACTTTTACTGCATCCTTCTCATTTCTCTTCCCAATTTTTCCTCCACTTCTCTCATTTGATTTTTAAAAAGTCCTTCTTAAGGTCCTCTATGGCCTGCAACCCACTCATGTTTTCCCCTGGGGCTTTTGGAGCAGGATTTCTGACCTCACAGTCCTTCTCCTGTTCCTCTTTTCCCTTTTTGGTTAGTCTATTCTTTTTTTTTTTTTTTTTTGGAGGGCAATTGGGGTTAAGTAACTTGACGAAGGTCACATGGCTAGGTTTTTGTTTCTGCTATAAGTGTCTGTGGTCGGATCCAAACTCAGGTCCTTCTGACTCCAAAGCTGACGCTCTACTCACTGTGCCACCTAGCCGCCCGATTAGTCTATTCTTTTTTTTTTTTAAACAAATGTTTTATTAACTTCTGTTTTACATCATTCATTTCCGCCAGATTTTGAGTTACAATCATTTTCCCCCCATTATTCCCCTACCCAACCTCCCAGAATAGCAGTCCCACAAGATATCGCTTCCTCCAATCTGCTCTCTCCCATACCTTCTCCCATACCCCCATCGACTTTTCCATTAGAGGAAGATGAATCTTTGTGTCCCAATGCCTGCACATCTTATCTCCCAATTATAGGCAAAAGAGTATTAATAATAGTATTTATATATATTTGAAACATCTAATGTTACGACCTCAAATTTCAGATCCATTTCCTTCCTCCCTTGTCACCCATTCCTTCTTGGGAGATAAGTAATTCAGTATGTGTTGTACATGTCTAGCTATGCAAAACATTATCATGGTTAAAGCAAGAGCGATTACCCCCCAAGACTGATCGCTGGATCTCCCCACGATTTGTAGGCTGGGAGCCCGAGCTGCCTCTGAAAACTACTAAATGGCATGTCTCCTCAGTGGCTTCTAGCCCCCAGGGGAGGGAGCTGACGCATTCCCCAAATACAGGTCCCAAAGTCCATAGGACACTAACCTCTTACTTTGTCCTAGGCAAGTCTATGTTGATAATTCTGGAATCGCCACAGCTCCTGGTGTTCTGGGGTTCCTCCAGCTGGCTGCTGGCCCTGCCGCCCTGGGGCTAAACCCTTGGCTCTCGGGGACCTGGGCTCGGCTCCGCTTCTGCGCTCTCCACTCTGCGCGCTGCCGGCTCCCAGACCTCTGCACTGGTCCTTCCTGCAGGGCTGCTGGGCTGTCCTCAGCGGGAGGTTAGCTTCTCTGTGTCGTTCTGTGGGTGCTGGGGCTCCAGAAGTTGTTCACAGTCCTTTTTTACATAGTTTGTGGGGAATCTGGGGGCAGAGAGGCTTGGACGAGCTGTTTCTACTCTGCCATCTTGGCTCTGCCCCCTCGTCTATTCTTTAACGTGTTTTTTTTTTTTCCATGTTTCTGGGTCTCCTTTAGCAAGCTTTGACATGTTTTTCATGATTTTCTTGTTTCACTCTGTTTTCTCTCCCCATTTTTCCTATACTTCTCTTACTTCATTTTCTTTCTTTTTCTTTTTTTTTTCTTTTTGGAGGGCAATTGGGGTTAAGTAACTTGCCCAAGGTCACATGGCTAAGTTTGTGTGTGTGTGTGTGTGTGTGTGTGTGTGTGTGTGTGTGTGTGTAAAAGGAAGTCCATAAGCTCACTGAAGAAAATTATTCTTGCAAAATTAGAATGGAGCAAATGGAAGTTAATGACTTTATAAGACATAAAGAAGTTATAATACAGAACCAAAAGAATGAAAAAATAGAAGACAATGTGAAATATCTGTTTGGAAAAGTCATGACCTGAAAAACAGATCCAGGAAAGATAATTTGAAAACTATTAAACTACTGGAAAGGCATGATCAAAAAATTATCCAGGAAAACTGCTCTGATATTTTAGAACCTGAGGAGATAAGAGAAATTGAAAGAATACACTCTTCACCTTTTAAAAGAGATTCTAAAAAGAAAGCTCCTCGACATATTCTAACCAAATTCCAAAGTTCCCAGGTTGAAGAGAAAATATTATAAGAAGTCAGGAAAAAACAATTCACCTATTGTGGAAAGACAATCAGGATAACACAAGATCAATCAGCTTCTACATTAAGGGAGAGGGGAGCATAGATTATGATATTCCAACTTCAACTACAAATCACCTTCCCAGCAAAACTGAGTGTAATATTTCAGGAGAGAATATGGACATTCAATGAAATAGAGGACCTTCAAGTATTCTTAATAAAAAGACCAGAGCTGAATAGAAAATTTGACTTTCAAATACAAAAATAGAGAGAAGTATGTAAAGTTAAAATGTTAAGGTAAAGAGGAAAAAGAAATCATAAAGGACTTATTAAAGTTGAACTATTTATATCCCTATATGGAAAGATGATATTTATAACTCATGAGACCTTTATCAGTATTAGGGTAGTTTGAGGAAATACTCTACACCTTGAGAGTTTTTTACATAGTTCATCATCTCAGTCAAATATTTGACTTTCTAGCTCTTTGTCAAGGTAGAACTCTGCTTCCTGTGGGGGTGATTATGGGGGTAGGTTTACTGTCCCAGGCTTCAGGAGTTTTGTATCAGCCACTCAATCTCCCACTGTTTGTGCTCAGAACTCTGGAAGTAACCCCTACTGCTGCTGCTGTTGCTGCTGCTGCCACCACCACCACTGCTGTCAGTGTTGCTGCCCCAGGGATGGGGCTAGACCTCAGCCAGACCATGCTCCTCTTTCATCCAGGTCCCACAGAGTTTGCCCACTTATATTCTACTCTGTCTTTGACATTTGTGGGTTGAAAAGTCTGGAAACTCTTAAAGCTTCCAGTGATTCAGTGCCCTGAGGCCTACTCCAACCCTCTGTCCTGGAATGGCCCATGTCAAACTGCAGTCTGCTCTCAACTTGGTCCAATATATCATTCCTGTCATCCTCCCAGGTTGTCCTGGGAGTCACCATCTTGACTCCACCCCTGGGTGTTGTATTTTGTCAGAAGCTTTTTCTTCAAATATTGATCTAATCATATGATTTCTGTTGGTTTTGTCATTAATATGGTCAATTATGCTAATAGTTTTCCTAATATTGAATGAGCTCTACATTTCTGGAATAAATCCCACCTGGTCATGGTGTATGATTCTTGATATATTTCTGTAATGATATATTTCTGTAATCCCCTTGCTAGTATTTTATTTCAAAATTTTGGAGCAATATTTATTAAGGAAACATCTATTGTTTTTGATCTTCCTAGTTTAGGAATCAGCCTCATATTTGTGCCATAAAAGGAATTTGGTTAGCCTTCTTCTTTGCCAATTTTTCCAAATAGTTTATGTAGTATTGGAATTAATTGTTCTTTAAATGTTTGGTAAAATTTGCTTTCACATTCGTCTGGCCCTGGGGATTTATTCTTAGGGAGTAAAATGATTGCTTGTACAATTTATTTTTCTTTATGATAAGGTTTTTAATCGATTTTATCCAAATAAGATATTTAATCCATTCCTCTTAGATTATCTGATTTATTGGCATGTAAGTGGACAAAATGGTTTTTAGCAATTGCTTTAATTTCCTCCTCATTGGTGGTAAATCCACAATTTACCTTTTTGATACTGATCATTTGGCTTTCTTCTCTTTTTTATTAAAACAAAAATAACCAATATCTTTTTACTTTTTTCTTCACCTCCTCCCTCCCCCCAAAAAATAACAGCTGCTAATTGTAATTATTACTTCAATGGTATTCTGACTTCCAATTTTATTAACCTTTCCTTTGGTTTCCAGGATATTGAATTTGGTTTTTAATTGGGGATTTTTAATTAATTCTGTTTCTAGTTTTTTTTTTTTAAGTTACATATCCAATTCATTGATCTCTTTATTTTATTAATTTGTGTTTTTTTCTCCTAAGTATTTGTCTGCATCTTATAAATTCTGGAATTTTATTAATTATTTCTATACTTTGTTCTTTGATCTACTTTTTTTTTTTGCAAGATAGACAAATAGCTTTTATATATTTTTATTTTTTTACATAGCTAATTTTATTTCATCTTTTAATAAATTTTATGTTTATTTTTATTTTACATCATTCATTTCCACAAGATTTTGAGTTACAAATTTTCTCCCTGACCTTCCCCTACTTACCATCCCAAAACAGTGATCCCAATGTATACACCCTCCCCCACTCAGCTCTCTCGTATATCCTCCCCCACCCCTCCTCCAACTTTCCAGTAGGGTAAGATGGATCTCTATACCCCAGTGCCTGTATATCTTATTTCCCAGTTGCATGTAAAATAAGAACAACAAAAATAATAATGATGATGATGATGACAAACAATTCAATATAGGTGTACATGTGTAGCTACACAAAACATTTCCATAGCAGATATATTGTAAAAGATTGACTATATTTGCCTCCATCCTATCCTGCCCCCCCCCCCAACTTGTTCTATTCTCTACTTTGACCCCGTCCCTTTGCAAAAATGTGTATTTTCAACTTTCTTCACCCCCAACCTGCCCTCCCCTCCATCATCCCCCATCTCATCCCTTTCCCCCTCTCTCCTGTAGGGTGAGATACCCTATTTAGTGTATATGTCATTCCCTCCCTAAGCCAAATTCAATGAGAGTAAGGCTAACCCATTCCTTTTTCCCTTCCTGTTCTTCCCCTCTATTTTAATAGTTTTCCCTTACCTCTTCTACATCGGATAATTTACCCTATTCTGTCTCTCCCCATCTCCTCTCATTATATTACTCTCTCATCTCTCAATTTCACCTTTTAAGTATCATCCCTTCCTATTAAACTAGTTTTGTGCCCTCTGTCTATGTATATCTGTTCACATATATACATACATTCACATATGTATTCTTATGCCCATATACCCTCCTATACAGACATCTATATGTATGTACACACACAGCCACACATATACTATTCTTATACTGAGAAAATTTTCATAAGTTACAATTATCATTTTTCCATGTAGAAATGTAAATAGCTCAACTTTGAGAAGTTCCTTATTATTTCTTTTTCCCTGTTTACTTTCTCATGCTTCTCTTGCTTCTTGTATCTGAATGTCAAATTTTTCTATTCTATTCTATGCTTGAAAGTCCTCTATTTCATTGAATGGCCATATCTTTTCCCCTGAAACATGATACTCAGTTTTGCTGGGTAGGTGATTCTTGGCTTTAATCCCAACTCCATTGGACTCTGGAATATCATATTCCAAGCCCCTTGATCCCTCAATATAGAAGTTGCCAGATCCTGTGTTATCCTGATTTTGTTTCCACAATACTCAAATTGTTTCTTCTTGGCTGCTTGTAATATTTTCTCCTTGATCTGGGAATTCCAGAACCTGGCTACAATATTCCTAGGAGATTTCTTTTTGGGATCTTTTGCAAGAGGTGATTGGTGGATTCTTTAAACCTCTATTTTGCCCTCTGGTTCTAAAATATCAGGGCAATTTTCCTTGAGAATTTCTTGAAGGATGAGTTCTAGGTTCTCTTTTCAATTGTGGCTTTCAGGGAGTCCAATAATCTTAAAATTACCTCTCCTGGATCTATTTTCCAGGTCAGTGGTTTTTCCAATGAGATATTTCACATTGCCTTCTATTTTTTTCAGTCTTTTGCATCTGTTTAATAGTATCTTGATTTCTCATAAAGTCACTAGCTTCCATTTGCTCCAATCTAATTCTGAAGGGAAGATTCTTTTCAGTGAGCTTTTGAGATTCTTTTTCCATCTGGCAATTTTGGCTTTTTAAGGCATTCTTCTAATTAACTTTTTGGGCCTCTTTTGCCATTGGAGTTAGTCTATTTTTTAAGATGTTATTTTCTTCAGTAAGATTGTTGACTCTCTTTTCATGATTTTCTTGCATCATTCTAATCTTTCTTCCTAACTTTTCCTTCACTTCTCTTATTTGGTTTTCAAAATCCTTCTTAAGCTCCTCTATTGCCTATAACAAATTCATATTTTTCTTGGAAGCTTTTGGTGCAGGAGTTCTGACATTGTTTTCTTCTTTCTGTTCCATGCTTTGATCCTTTTTGTCCCCCCCAAAAAAAGGCCATTTTTGGATTTCTGTGCTTGCTTTGCTTCCTTTGCTTGCTCATGTTGCTTCTCAATGACATGACTTTTGAGCTTTTTGCCACAGTAGAACTATGCTACCAGAGAGGGCAGCTTTGTCCCAAATCACTGGGGTTTTCTCAGATGCTAGAGCTATTAGTTTGGTGCCCTTTCAGAAGCGTATACTGGCTCTGGTCACGCACCCCAGGACGTCCACCCTAGATAGCAATTCAGATCTAAGCAGGTTAAAGTAAGAGAAATTATCCCTCAGAGTGTTCATTTGGTGTCCCTATAATCTATAGGCCAGGAGCTTTGAAGGACCCCCAGCAGTGGCTGCTGTGCAGAGATTGGACTGCACTCCCAGACCCCCTGTTGCCAAAGTCCACTGACCTCTCACTTTGTCTTTGGCTTTTATGGGTTGATAATTCTGGAAACTGCCACAGCTGCTGGTTATCCACTCTCCTGATGTCCCTCTAGCTGTGGATGATTCACGGATCCCTGGGACTAAAACCGCTGGGCTCTGTTCCCAGTGCACTGTGATCAGCCCTTCCTGCCATTTTGCCAAGTTGTCTTCAGTGGGAGGTTTGTTTCTCTCAGGCCTTTTGTGGGTTCTGTAGGCCTAAAGTTTGTTTAGAGTAATTTTTATAGGTATTTGAGGTGGTTATGTGGGGAGCTCAGGGAGCCTTCCTGCTTCTATACCATTACCATTTTGCCTCCTCCCCAACCCTGCTCATTCTTTAAGATTAGATTATTAAGTTTCTAATTAATTCTTAACCTATTTTCCACTGCCCTTTATTGAATATAATTTTATTATATTCTCAGAAGTAGGCATGTAATAATTCTGCTTTGCCACATTTGGATGAAAGATTTTTATTCTGTAATACATGGTCAATTTTTGTGTAGGTTCCATGTCCATTGAGAAAAAAAAATGCATGTTCCTTTCTATTACAACTCCATATTTTCCAGAGGCCTATGATATCTAAAGTGTCTATGATTCTATTCACCTCCTCAGCTTTTTTCGTTCTTCATTCTTTGCTTAGATTTTACCAACTTTTTTAAACCATTTATTTATTTATTTTTAGTTTTCTGTATTCATTTTCACAAGATTTTGCGTTCCAAATTTTCTCTGCATCTCTCCCCTCCCCCCCACCCCATGATGGCATACATAATGAAAACCTCTTCACACAACCTGCCCTCCCTTACATACCCTTCCATCCCCCTCTTTACACCTTTACCCCTTACTTTCTTGTAGGGCAAGATGGCTTTCTTTATCCCATTTCCTGTTTATCTTGTTTCCCAGTTGCATGTAAAAATAATTTTTTAACATTTGTTTTTAAAACCCTGAGTTCCAGGGGTGGCTAGGTGGCACAGTGAGTAGAGTGCCGGCCCTGGAGTCAGAAGGACCTGAGTTCGGATCCGGCCTCAGACACTTAACCCACACAAACAAAAACCTAGCCGTGTGACCTTGGGCAAGTTACCTAACCCCAATTGCCCTAAAGGGGGCGGCTAGGTGGTGCAGTGAGTAAGAGTGCCGGCCTCGGAGTTGGGATGACCTGAGATCAAATCCAGCCTCAGAAAATGAGCACCCACACATAAATAATGACTAGCCGTGTAACCTTGAGCAAGTTACTTAACCCCAATTGCAAAAAAACAAAACAAAACAAAACATAAAAAACCCAAGTTCCAGATTCTTTCTTTTCTTCCCTCCACACCCACTGCTACTGGGATGACAAGAAATAAAATATAGGTTATACATATGTAGTTATGCAAAGTTTTACCATAGTATATTGTGAACGATGGACTATATTCCCTCCATCTTATGTCTGCCATTTATTCTAGTTTCTCCTTTGACCCTGTCCTTCTGCAAAAGTATTTGCTTCTGACAACCCTCTCCCTCAATATGCTTCACTTCTATCATCTCTCCCCTTATCACTTCCCCCCTACTTCCCTGTAGGGTAAAATACCCAGTAGAATGTGTCCATTATTCCCTCCATAAGCCAAGCTCAGTAAAAATAAAGGTGATTCATTCACTTTCACATTTCTGCTGTTCCTCTCCACTGAACAGCTTTCTCTTGCCTCTTTTATGTGAGATAATTTGCCCTATTCAATCTCTCCCTTTCTCCTTCTCCCAATATATTCCCCTCTAATCTCCTAGTTTTATTTTTTAGATATTATCCCTTCATATTCAACTCACCCTGTGTCCTCTGTCTATGTATGCATATATACCCACCCTCATCCCCCCACTTTCACCCCCCCACATACTCCCATATACAAACATGCATATATGCAAACAAGCAAAATACATCCACCTATACATACATATATATGTATGTGTGTATACACATGTATAAATATATATGTATATATATGTGTGTATGTATATATAATTATAAGACACATTCCTTTCAACTATCCTAATACTCAGAAAGGTCTCATGAGTTACAAATATCATCTTTCCTTGTAGGAATGTAAACACTTCAACTTTAATAAGTTCCTCATGATGTCTCTTTCCTGCTTACCTTTTGGTAATGAGTGGACTTGGTTTTATTCTTTTCCCTTTAGCACTTAAGTCTATTTCAGCCTAAAATGAATCCCAGGAATTGTTTTTTATAGAAGTATCAAAACCATTTTTGCTCTGCCTCCAATTTTTCTTTTCTCCCTTCTCTTGGATGTTTTTTTTTGAAGCAAACTATATAAAGTTATCCTTAGCCCTGCAAAGTGATTAGTCAATGACTACTGGCAGAGGGCTTGCCGTCTAAAACTTTCTCTTTGCCTAATGCCCTCTAGATATTCCAGTTCAAAAGATTTAAACTTTTGCCTCAATTCTCAACATCTAAGTTAATTCTTTCTCTTTAATTCCATCAACTTGTACAATACACGAGCCTTTGTTTTGTTCTTACTTTCGTTGAACCAGTTAGTCAACAAATATTTGTTAATGGATGGTAATAAAAATACGAGCAGAAAGATAGCCCTTGCTCTCAATGACCTTATATTTATATGGAAAAAGAAACAACATATAAAATGAAACTGAAGGAGAATAGTGAAGAGCCAGTTACTCCTATGGAATGGGACTGTCTATGGGACTCAAGACCTGGGGACAATAAGAAGACAGAACACCTAGAAGGAGTCAAGAAATCAGGTTAGAGAGGAATGAGGTTCTCTTTTCTGTAGACAATCTATTCATGTATTTTCTTTCGATTTAAACTAAGGAGGATTTTTTTTTCATTTTATTATGTTCTTTTCCCATCTCAAGGGAACAAGTAATGTGAGTCCTTCTGTGTTCAACCATCAGTTAGAGTCATGCAATTGGAGAAAGTAAATGATACAGAAGACTGCTCAGGTTTGTGTTAGTAAAAGTTGAATTATATCAAGGTGAGTTCAGCTTTTGATCAATGATCTCCTCAGACAAAATTTAGGCTGCTGTGGTCAAGTGTGTACCTGGAGTAAGAATATTTTATTACTGAAGATGGCAGAGTAAAAGCAGGGACTTGATTGATATCTCCCCCAAGCCCCTCCAAATTCCTATCTGGCATGGGTGTCAACAGCAGAGAAGGCTGGAGCAGGCCTCAGGGCAATGAATCACTGGCAGTTCTTGCATCTTCCAGACTTCTCAACCAACAAATGCCAAAGAAAGCATAGCAGTCAGTGGGAAAACTTTGTGGGATTTGGATGAAAGAGGAACATGATCTGCCTGGCTCCTGCCCCAGCCCTGGAATGGCTGTAGTGTTAGCAGTAGCAGAAGCAGCAGGGGCTGCTTCCAGAGCTCTTGTCCCATAGATGGAGGGGATTGAGTAGCTGATGTATAACCCCTTAAGCCTGGGTCAGTATGCCCACCCCCCAACCACCCCCACTGGAAGAAGAGTTTTACTTTGACAAAGAGTTCAAAAGTCAAATAATTGACTGGGAAGATGAACAAAAAGTGTAAAAAAATTCAGACTATAGAGTCTTACTTTGGTGACAAAGAAGATCAAAACATAAAACCAGAAAAAGACCACAAAGTCAAAGCTCCTACATCTGAAGTCTCCGAGAAAAAAAAAATGAAGTAGTCTTGGCCATGGAAGAACTCAAAAATGATTTTGAAAATCAAGTAAGAGAAGTAGAGGAGAAAACTGGGAAGAGAAATCAAAGTGACACAAGAAAATGATAGGGGTGGCTAGGTGGCACAGTGAATAGAGCACCAGCCCTGTAGTCAGGAGGACCTGAGTTCAAATCCAGCTGCAGACACTTAACACAAAACTAGCTGTGTGACCTTGGCAGGTAATTTAACCCGAAATGCCCTAACTTCCTCCTCCAAAAAGCAAAAAAAAAAAGGAAGAAAATAATGAAAAACATGTCAACAACTTGATAAAAGAGACACAAAAACAGAACCTTAAAAATAGACTAACCCAAATGGCAAAGGAGGTCCAAAAAGTCAATGAGGAAAATAATATTTTAAAAAGCAGAATTGAGTGGGGTGGAGCCAAGATGGTGGAGTAGAAACAGCACTTCCACAGTGCTCCAGCCCACACCACCTCAAAATCATGTAAAAGGGGACTCTGAACAATTTCGGGAGCTCCAGAACCCACAGAACGACACAGAGAAGCTAACCTCCCACTGAGGACAGCCCAGCAGCCCGGCAGAGAATGGCCAGCACAGTGCTCAGGGAGTCAAGCCCAGGACCACGTGAGTCAGAGGTTTTGGCCCCAGGGTGGCTGGACCAGCTGCTGCCTGGAGGGACCCCAGAACACCAGCATCTGTGGCTCCAGAATTACCAACATATAGATGCCAAAGACAAAGTGAGAGTTCAGTGCCCTATGGACTTTGGGACCAGTATTTGAAAATGCATCAGCTTCTTCCCCTGGGTGTGAGAAGCCACAGAAAAGCTGTGGCAAGTCACCATTTTTGCAGAATCAATTGCAGCTTCAGCTCCTGGCCTGCATACTGTAGGGGGATCTGGTGATTGATCTGGGGGATAATCGCTCTTGCTTTAACCTCCTTGGATCTGGATTGCGGTCTGGGGTGGAGGTCTTGGGATGTGTGACCAGCTTGCCAGAGTGTGTGGGGGCTTCAGAGAGGGCACCCTTATACCTCCAAAAGTTGAGAAGACTCCAATATTTGGGAAGGAAGCTCCATTGTCTGGTGGCAGAGTCCTACTGTGGCCACAAGCCCAAAAGTCAAGTAATTAAGTGGCAACATGCCTAGGTAAAGGAAACAAAATAAACAGAAAAAAAAATCAACATTAGACTCCTACTTGGGGGGCAAAGAGGATCAAAGCATGGAACAGGAGGAGGACTGTGAGGTCAGAACTCCTGCACCAAAAGCCCCAAATGAAAATACAAGGGGGTTACAGGCCATAGAGGATGTTAAGGAGGATTTTAAAAACCAAATAAGAGAAGTGGAGGAAAAATTGGGTAGAGAAATGAGAAGGATGCAGGAAAAGTATGAAATCAGAGTCAACAGCCTGACTGAGGAAAATAAGACCTTAAAAATAGACTAACTCAAGTGGCAAAAGAGGCTCAAAAAGGCAATGAGGAGGAGAATGCCTAAAAAAGCCAACTTTTCCAGATGGAAAAAGCATCTCAAAAGCTTACTGAGGAGATTCATTCCCTCAGAACTAGACTGGAGCAAATGGAAGCTAGTGACTTTATGAGAAATCAAGATGCTGTTAAACAGATCCAAGCAATTGAAAGAATAGAAGGCAATGTGAAATATCTCATGGGGAAAACCACTGACCTGGGAAATAGATCTAGGAGAGATAATTTAAAAATTTTTGGACTACCTGAAAGCCAAGATCAAAGAAAGAACATAGAAATGATCCTTCAAGAGATTCTCAAGGAAAATTGCCCTGATGTTTTAGACCCAGAGGGCAAAATGGAGGTTGAAAGAATCTATTAATCACCTCCTGAAAAAGATCCCAAAAAGAAAACTCTAAGGATTATTATAGCCAGGTTCCAGAATTCCAAGATCAAGGAGAAAATACTCCAAGCAGCCAGGAAGAAACAATTTCAATATTGTGGAAACACAATCAGAATAGACCAGGACCTGGCAGCTTCTACACTGAGGGATTGAAGGGCATGGGATATGATATTCCACAGGGCAAAGACTTGGGATTAAAACTAAGAATTACCTACCCAGCAAAACTGAGTACCTTGTTTCAGGGGAAATTATGGTCATTTAGTGGAATAGAGGACTTTCAAGCATTCTTAAGGAAAAAACCAGAGTTGAATAGAAAATTTGACATTTAAACACAAGAAGCAAGAGATACTTGAGAAGGTAAACAGGGAAAAGAAATCAAAAGGAACTCATCAAAGTTGAACTATTTACATTCCTATATGGAAAAACAATAACTGTGACTGATGTAACCTTTCTCAGTATGGAAATAGCTGAAGAAGGATATATGGGCATATGAATACATATGCAAGTGTGTGTATATATGTTTACAGATATACATGGATAGAGGGCACAGATTGAATTTGGTGGGAAGGGATCATACTTAAGGGGTGAAATTAAGAAGTGAGAGAGGAACATGGCAAGAGGAGTTGGGGAGAGAGAGGGGTGCAGGTAAACTATCTCATGTAGAAGAGGCAAGGGGAAGTAGTCACAGGGGAGGGGAAGAACAGGAAGGCAAGAAGGAAAAACCATATTGTCATTGAACTTGGCTCAGGGAGAGAATGACATACATACTAAATGGGATGTCTCACACTACAGGAGAGTAGGGGGGAGTGGGATGAGAGGGGAAATGATGGAGGGGAGGGCATGCTGGGAGGAGGGGAGGTTAGAGGCACACATTTTTGAAGTGGGACAGGATCAAAGTAGGGAATGGACCAGGTGGGGGTGGGATGGGTGGGAGGGAAATATAGCCAGTCTTTTATAATATATCTACTATGGTAATGTTTTACATAGCTAGACATGTACACCATATGAATAATATGAATAATAATATGTACATAATAAACAATATGAATTGTTTATCTTCCCAGTGGGAGTGGGTGACAAGGGACAAAGGGAATGGATCTGGGATTCGAAGTTTTAAAATCAAGTCTTTCAAATATATATATATACTATTATTAATACTATTTTGTGTGTACTTGGGAGTGAAGATGTGCAGGCACTGGGGCACAGAGAGTCACCTTGCCCTAAAGAAAAAGTCGAAGGGGGTATGGGAGAAGATATGGGAGAGAGTAGATTGGATGAGGGAATATCCTGTGGGACTGCTATTTCGGGGTGGGTAGGAGAAAAATGGGGAAAAAATGTAACGAAAATCTGCCTGGAAATGAATGATATAAACCAGAAGTTAATAAAAAAAAAGGAAATAAAAGCAGAATTGATCAAATAGAAAAGGAGGGAAAAAAATCACTGAAGAAAATAATTCCCTCAAAATTATAATGGAGCAAATGGAAGCTAATGACTTTATGAGAAATCAAGAAATTATAAAAAAAAAAACCAAAAGAATGAAAAAAAAGAAAGCAATGTAAATATCTCATTGGAAAACCTGGAACTGTCCTAGAAAATAGATCAAAAAGAGATATTTTTAAAATTATTGAACTACTGGAAAGCCATGGTTAAAAAAATATCCTGGGCATCATCTTTCAAGAAATGATCAAGGAAATTTACTTGACATTCTAGAACCTGAGGTGATAATAGAAATGGAAGGAATCCACTGATTGCCTCTTGAAAGAGATCCCAAAAGGAAAACTCCTGGAAATATTGTAGCCAAATCACAGAATTCCCAGGTCAAGAGAAAATATTGCAAGTAGCCAGAAAGAAACATTTCAACTATTGTGGGAACACAATCAGGATAACACAAGACTGAGCAGCTTCTACATTAAGGGATCAGAGGACTTGGAATATGATATTCTGGAGGTAAAAGGATTTAGAATTAAAACCAATAACCTCCTCCCCTGCAAAACTGAGTATAATACTTCAGGTGAAAATATGGACATTCAATGAAATAGAGGACTTTCAAGCATTCTTGATCCAAAGCCCAGAGCTGTATAGAAAATTTGACTTTCAAATATAAGAATATAGAGAATTATGAAAAGTTAAACAGGAAAGAGAAATCATAAGAGACTTATTAAAGTTGAATTGTTTATATTCCTACATGGAAAGACTAAATTTATAACTCATGAGACCTTTCTCAGTTTTAGGGTAGTTGGAGGAAATATTTATACATACATACATACATACATACATACATACATACATACATACATACATATAGATGTCACAGAGTATTTGAATATGAAGGAATGATGTCTAAAATATAAAGTTAAGGGATAAGAGAGGAATATACTGGGAGAAAGAGAAAGGGAGAGATACAATGGGCTAAACCATCTTATATAAAAGGTGATAAGAAAAGGTTTCACAGGAGCCAAGATGGCGGAGTAGAAACAGCTCATCCAAGCCACTCTGCCCCCAGATTCCCCCCAAACTATGTAAAAGGGGACTCTGAACAACTTCTGGAGTCCCAGCACCCACAGAACGACACAGAGAAGCTAACCTCCCACTGAGGAAAGCCCAGCAGCCCTGCAGGAAGGACCAGTGCAGCGATCTGGGACCTGGCAGCAAAGAGCGTAGGAGCAAAGCCGAGCCCAGGTCCACTTGAGCCGAGGTTTTAGCCCCAGGGCGGCAGGGCCAGCAGCCGGCTGGAGGAACCCCAGAAGCCCAGGAGCTCTGGCGACTCCAGAATTATCAACATAGACATGCCTAGGACAAAGTAAGAGGTTGGTGTCCTATGGACTTTGGGACTGGTATTTAGGGAATGCGTCGGCTCCCTCCCCTGGGGGCTAGAAGCCGCTGAGGAGACATGCTATTTTGCAGTTTTCAGAGGCGGCTCCAGCTCCCGGCCTCCAAATCGTAGGGAGATCCAGCGATCAGTCTTGGGGGGTAATCGCTCTTGCTTTAACCTCCCTGGATCTGGATTGTGATCTAGGGTGGAAGTTGTGGGTGGGTTTACAGCTTGCCAGAAACGGAAGTTGCCCCCCACACGTTCGGGACGAAAATTCCTCTATCTGGCCTTAAAGCCATAGTGTGGCAACAAGCCCAAAAGTCAAATAATTAAGTGGCAACATGCCAAGGCAAAGGAAACAGAAAAATGCAACCCTAGACTCCTATTTTGGGGGCATAGAGCAGGAAAAGGACTGTGAGGTCAGAAGTCCTGCTCCAAAAGCCCTAGGGGAAAACATGAGCGGGTTGCAGGCCATAGAGGACCTTAAGAAGGACTTTAAAAATCAAATAAGAGAAGTGGAGGAAAAATTGGAAAGAGAATGAGAAGGATGCAGGAAAAGTATGAAATGAGGGTCAACAGCCTGACTGAGGAAAACAACACCTTAAAAAATAGACTAGCTCAAATGGCAAAGGAGGCCCAAAAGGGCAATGAGGAGAAGAATGCCTTAAAAGTCGAATTTGCCAGATGGAAAAAGAATCTCAAAAGTTCACTGAGGAGATTCATTCCTTCAGAGTTAGCCTGGAGCAAATGGAAGCTAATGACTTTATGAGAAATCAAGATGCTGTTAAGCAGATTCAAACAAATGAAAGATTAGAAGGCAATGTGAAATATCTCATGGGAAAAACCACTGACCTGGAAAATAGATCCAGGAGGGACAATTTAAAAATTATTGGACTACCTGAAAGCCATTATCAAAGAAAGAACCTAGAAATCACCCTTCAAGAAATTCTCAAGGAAAATTGCCTTGATGTTTTAGATCCAGAGGGCAAAATAGAGGTTGAAAGAATCCACCGATCACCTCCTGAAAAAGATCCCAAAAAGAAAACTCCCAGGAATATTATAGCCAGGTTCCAGAATCCCCAGATCAAGGAGAAAATACTACAAGCAGCCAGGAAGAAACAATTTCAATATTGTGGAAACACAATCAGAATAGCCCAGGACCTGGCAGCTTCTACACTGAGGGATGGAAGGGCATGGAATATGATATTCCAGAGGGCAAAAGAACTGGGAATGAACCCAAGGGTCACCTACCCAGCAAAACTGAGTATTTTGTTTCAGGGGAAAATATGGTCATTCAGTGGAATAGAGGACTTTCAAGCATTCTTGAGGAAAAAACCAGAATTGAATAGAAAATTTGACATCCAGACACAAGAAGGAAGAGATGCCTGAGAAGGTAATCAGGGAAAAGAATCAAAAGGAACTTATTAAAGTTGAACTATTTACATTCCTATATGGAAAAGCAATAACTGGGACTGATGATATATTTGTCACTATGAAAATAATGGAAGAAGGGTATGTGGTCATATGAATACATATGTGAATGTGTGTGTATATGGTTACAGTTATATATGGATAGATGGCATAGGTTGAATTTGTTGGGAAGGGAGAATACTCAAGGGATGAAATTATGAGGTGAGAGAGGAAAGTGGCAAGAGGAGATGGGGAGAGATAGGGTAGGGTAAACTATCCCATGTAGAAGAAGCAAGGGGACGTGGTTGCAAAGGAGGGGGAGAATAAGGAAGGTAAAAAGGCAAAACCACATTCACATTGAATTTGGTTCAGGGAGAAAATGGCATACATACTAAATGGGATATCTCAACCTGCAGCAGGATAGGGGGAAGGGGGATGAGAGGAGGGATGATGGATTGGAGGGCATCCTTGGGGGGAGGGGAGGTTGGAAGTACCCACTATAGAAGAGGGACAGGATCATGTAGGGAATGGACCAGGTGGGGGGTGGGATGAGTGGGAGGGAATTATAAGCAGCCCTGTACAATATATCTACTATGATAATATTTTGCATAGCTAGACATGTACAACATATACTGAAGTACTTATCTCCCAAGAGGGTATGGGTGACAAGGGAGGAAGGAAATGGATCTGAAATTCGAGGTCGTAACATTAGATGTTTCAAATATATATAAATACTATTATTAATACTCTTTTGCTTGTAATAGGGAGATAAGATGTGCAGGCATTGGGACACAAAGATTCACCTTCCTCTAATGGAAAAGTCGATGGGGGTATGGGAGAAGGTTTGGGAGAGAGCAGATTGGAGGAAGCGATATCTTGTGGGACTACTATTCTGGGAGGCTGGGTAGGGGAATAATGGGGGGAAAATGATTGTAACTCAAAATCTGGCAGAAATGAATGATGTAAAACAGAAGTTAATAAAGCATTTGTTTAAAAAAAAAAGAAAAGGTTTCACAGTGTAGGGGAAGAGGGGGGAGGTGAGAGGGAATGAATCAATTTTACTTTCTTTGGATTTGACTTAAGGAGGGAATAACATAAACACTCAATTGAGTATATTACCCTGCAGGAAAATAAGGGGGAGAAAGATGGGAGTGGTGAGAGAAGAGAGGGAAGAGTGGGGGAAAGTGTAATTAAAATTCACACCATCTTGGAGTGGGGGGTAGGGGAGAGATTGGGGGAAAATTTGGAACTCAATATTTTGTGGACATGAATGTTGAAAACTAAAATTAAATTAATCAATTAAAATAAAACAGAGCGTTATATTATAGGCATATAGCTATATCTCTTTAAACTTTCTAATTTGAATTATGCCTTTCTATCGTTTCAGAACATAATTCTCAAAAAGTGCAGATATAAAATAATAAAAATGAAAAGGCACAAATAAATATTAAATCATTCCTATCTATATATCATTAATCAATGAAAACAAGCCATCAGTGGGACTAATTTAAAAGAAGAAAATAATGCAGTTCTTTCCCTTCTCTTCATTGTAGTCCTTTCTCAGAGGTAGGGATAAAGAAGAGCAATAAAAGAAAAGTTGTGAATGATTATTCCTAGAGCTATTTTCTCTTCTCTTTTAGGATGCACTTTAATTTTCAGTGACAACCTCTTTACATCACACATTGTCTGAGATGAAATATAATGCCTATGTTCAGTAAAGAGTATGTAGAATTAATTATAATAATCATATGCTTCAGGTTTATATTGAAAATTTATCCTATGATATGTATCATATTATGTATGCATTTTGAAAAGTACTTGTCATGTTCCTTTTTCATGAAACAGAAAGCAATGTGCAAAGAATACAGGTTTAGCTTTGATACAGAATTTCTTTGCTGGAGGATTTTAACATTTGCTTCTGAGCTTTCCTCCACTGTCATTTTGATTTAGTGTCATTTTTTATGAGATACGAAAAAGAGTGATGCTAGAATTAAAGATAAGTAAAAGATACAGATTTGTTTAAAGATTGAATTGTGATATCAGGGAAATCTGTTCTGAAACAATACTATCAAACTTACTAGAGGAAGTGATACAAATTCACTTACTGGGTCCACTAAAAATTGTTTATCCAATATTTTATCCAATATCTATTAGGTTCTCATCATGCCAAGTCAATTGCTTTATTTTTCCTTGATTACAGCCTCCAAACTTCTCTTCTGTCCTCAAGTCATCTATACTAGTCTTCTCTCATTGGAGAACATTGTATCCTACTTCAGTGGACAATTGAGGTATTTGGAAAGGTAATTTCCCTCTCACAGTTTAATTATCACTTCATAAAATCATCCTCCATTCTCCATTCTCTCTTTTTCTTTTAGTCTAGTTTCAGTTTAGTTTATCCTTCTTGATAACAGCAACTCCATTCACTTCTTATAACATTGATCATATAACTTCTTCTTAGGAAACTTTCCCTTCTGATCATATCCTCTTTCTAACTTTCAGTTTCTCTTCATCCATTGACTCCTTTATTCTACTTATAAACATGATTTATGTTCCTTGTCCTTAAAAAATGAGAGAAGAGGGGGCAGCTAGGGGGTGCAGTGAGTAGAGCTCCAGCCCTGGAGTCAGAAGGACCTGAGTTCAGATCAGGCCTCAGAAACTTAACACACACACACACACACACACACACACACACACACACACACACACACGACTAGCTGTGTGACCTTGGGCAAGTTACTTAACCTCAACTGCTCTCCAAAAAAAATGAGAGAAGAGCTCCATACCATAGCACCAACATGTTATTAACAGGACTGATGGTGACTATGAATATGCTAGCATAGTTCTGAATCACAAAATATAATAGACTCTCCATATAAAAGAGAGAAGCAAAACATTATTCTGACACTAGAAAGCCAAATTCTAACACCAGAAAGTCAAATCCATCATATCAGCAAAGAAGTTAATACAGGGAGATAATTCTGGAAAGATGCCAGAGTAGGTTAGAAAATTTCAAGCTCTCAAGAATTTCCCCCACAAAAGTGTTAAAATAGAACCTAAGGGGAAACAAAGTGTGTTAGATAAGAACAGAATCATAAATGGGGTGCTCCTGGGATAATTTGATATTGGAAGAAAAATCCCAAGACAAAGTTTAGTCCCTGTGAAGAGTAAACACCTTCAAGCTAAGTTCCATTTTAACTGTAAGTGGCTAGCCTCTTAAACAACAAGCAGCAATCCCTGGAGTTAGTTGGTTCAAGAGGCTACCTCGGCTTTAGCCACAAAAACTTTTACCCTGGGATAGTGAGGGGAATTGGGCATTTGAACCCGGGAAAATCGAGGGAACCTCTTCTGACCAGGAATGCCAGACCCAGCTGTGCTGCAGAGAGCAACAGTGGCAAGAACAAACTAGCATATGCCCCGTGAGTACAGAAGCTGTAGGGCAGAAAGCCCATGACTGTGGGTGTTTGGCATTAGTTTCAGGCTAGAGGGAAGAACTGAAGATCTGGGGCAAGAGGCACCATTTCTAATACCCCAGGGCTAGAGGTGACTACAAATAATTAGGATATTACCGCACACACACACACACACACACACACACACACACACACACACACACACACACACACACACACAGAAATGCACAGCCAAAGGAGAAAGAATCCAACCATAGAAGCCTATTATGGGAAGAGAGATGACTGGGGTTCATTCTCAGAGGAGGATATTGAAGCAAAGAAACCCCCAAAGAGTAATGTCAAGTGAACACCTGCCCAAAAAGAATTCATAGAATATCTTAGAAAAGACTTCAAAAATAAAGTGACAGAAGTGGAGGAAAAACTAAAAAAAGACAATAAGAATAATCCAAGAAAAATAAGAAGGGCATGAAAGGAAAGTTAACCAATTAGAAGAGGAGATTCAGAATCTTAAGGAAGAAAATTTCATTTTGAAAATTAGAATTGGGCAAAGTGAAACTAGTGAAATTATAAGAGATCAAGAAATTATTTAACAAAATATAAATAATGAAAAAATAGAAAAGGAATTGAAATATCTTATAAGAAAAATAATGGATTTGGAGAATAGATAAAGAAGAGAAAATTTAAAAATAATTGGACTAACTGAAAGCTATGACAAATAAAGTACCTTGATACAATAGTACAAGAAATAATCAAAGAAAATTGTCCTGAAACATTAGAATAAGAGGGGAAAGTAGAAATAGAAAAAAATCAATCATCAATCAAAAGAGATTCTATGAGAAAAACTCAAAAGAATATCAAATCAAATTCCAAACCCCCAGCTCAAGGAAAAATACTAAGAATATCAATATTAAAACAATTAGAATTACACAAGACCTAACAAAAGAGATGTTAAAGGAGCATAGATCTTGGAACACAACCTATCAAAGAGCAAAAGAACTGGGGTTCCAGCCAAAAATATCATAGCCTGAAAAGTTAAATATTATCCTGAATGAAAAAAATGGACATTTGATAAATTCTCAGACTTTCAAGACTTTGTTAAAAAAAATCCTGAATTTAATAGAAGATTCAACATATAACAACCAAGAGAAATATAAGGCATATAATAAAGACTGAATATAAGGTACCCAGAAGGATGGACTGCTTACTATATCTAAGTTTCTTACCAATAATCGTATAGTTTATAAGAAAAATTGGGGTAAATCTGAGAATGATATAAATTTAACAAGTAAAACCATTTAGCAACAGCTTAAAAGAGTGGTGCAAATTACAGAGGAATTAGATGGGGGAGGAGGGCTGGTAATTCTGGTAACTTACTTTCATCACAAATGGGTTTAAGAGGGAGCAATACCTATATATTTAGAAGAGTATAAAAGTCTTCTAAATTCTGAAGAAATAAAACAGTAGGGGCATAGGGAGTGGGGAGAGGACAAGGGAGGGATCTTTAGAGGAGAGAGTGAGGAATAGGTAAAATAGAGGTATAGAAGGGTTTTTAGATTTATGGAAATGGGAGATCCTTGAAGCGGGGGAGGTAAGTCATAGGAGGGAAAGATAGTGGGTAGAAGTAAAGTAAAGGAGGCAGAAGGGATAGGAAAAAAGAAATCATATATATAAAACAAAGGTCAGGAGTAGAATTGGTTTGGGAAAGTATATGTGTATGTATGTATGTATATGTATATGTGTATGTATATATCTATAGATATGGAGAAATATATCTAAACTTTATTGTAGCCTTCTGGAGGAAGGTTGGGGGGAGGGAAAGAAAAAGAAAAGAGGTTAAAAGTGCACAGCAAAGAACAAAAGAAAAATCACAAGGAAACAAAGAAAAGATGGACAATTTTCAACACAGCAAGTATTATTTATCATATAGGCTTTCTTGAAATGAAAATCTATTGTTACATATTTTGAATCCTCTCTTATGTTCTGCAATGCACATGACATAATTTTTTCTGACTTAATTTTTAAGTTCATGATTTATTTTTGTTTATTTTCTCTATTCTGTATTTGTGTTCTGGCATTTGAGTCTAAAATGAAAATGAAATTTTGGAAAAAATAAGAAAGAAGTTAATACACCTTATCACTCCAAGAAATAACACCATACTTAGATGTCTCCTCACCTGTATCTTCTCCCTCCTTTCTAACTGCTCTGACTCCAGCTTCCTTCAGGATCTGCTCTACTCATTCAGCAAACTCCTCCTACCACAGACTCCATGTGATTACATATGACCTATTAAGGGACATGGAAGATCTTCAAATTCCCATTACCATTTCATTTGGCCTCAGGATCTTTCATATCCTTACATAGCAAAACTTAATTAGCAATACTTTTCATTTCATAGGTTAATGGGAGTTTAGGGGTAACAGGTGTCAACAGAACTTTACAACAATATAACAGGGATAATAGAAAATAAGCCCGTAAAACAGTAACTTGGGATGGGGCTTGAGGACAAGCACCCCACCATTTCCACCTTGAATGAAGAGGGCTCAAAATCTTGGGCTACGGGGCAAAGGTCTCTTCCTCCATAGCTACTTCCTGCTCAAATTGGACATAGAGCTGTCCCTGCCCCAAGAGGTGACATTTGAGAGGTCTGTTCTTTAGCTGGCATCTGGAACTTGATTGCCACCAGGTCTATGGGGTGACACATCACAATTGTGGACAGGGGGTGACATTCACCTTGTGCAATCAGGCATCTTCTGGTGGAGGGTACTAAGCTTACAGGAAACAAATCTAGCAAACAAGTTTAACAGACAAAAAAAAAAGAACAAGGAGATAATAACCAGAAGCAAGGTAGATATAGGGTCAGCTATGCTTCTGCAGTCCATGAATCCACTACCATAACCTCATTCATGGTAGAATATATGAGTTAAGTGTACAATTTGGTAATCATCTTCTCTTGAATAAACAACAGTTACAGTATTATCTTTTCCCATGTGCTATAATTTCCACAGCCTTTGGAACATTATCAGGATTCTGCTTTACTTTAGGTCTCAATTTTATTCTATCAGTATAGCCAAATTCTTCAGTTCCTCTGATAGTTATTTGGGATGGAGGATCACTTTTCACAAAGGGCATTGTTTCACAATGAATAATATTCACTTGAACTGTTCTATCATTTTCACAAAACTGTATAGGTTCCTCACCCTAATTTTGGGATGTCACAATAATTTCTCCTTGATAGGTGGAATCTATTGCTCTAGTCAATACCTGTATTCTTCAAGCTGTTAAATCTGATTTAGGTAATATCTACCCAAAATAATTTTTAGTGATTCTCATACATATTCCAGTAGAGATTTTTCTTGTTTCTTTTCTATTGAACCAAAAGTCCTCTAAACAATGTAAATCATATCCTGCAGAACCAGGTGTTTCTGGATACTGTGACTGACATCTTGCCTTACATTCCAAAACTCAGTATGGGATCTTATGAGTTTGGTATTTTCTAATTTGCATATTTGGGGTCATTATTCTGGCTAGAGGTGTAATTCTTCCCAATGATCTATTATTCAAGTTATATAAAGCTGTGAACAAATTATCCTTCCAATGTTTTACAAATTATTGGAACTTGACTTCCTTAACTGTTCCTTCAACAATCCATTTTTTTTTCTTTTTTTCATTCATTCTTTCAATTTACCCAGATGCTTGTTGATAATATGGAATATGATATATCCATTCTATATTATTTGATATATAATATCTCTTCATTTCATTACCTTTGAAATGTGAATAATTCTCACTTTGAATCTGCATTGGTATTTTATAATATAAATGTATGATATCTAGAGTTTTAAAGGTGTTTTTCTGGGTCACATTCTTGTAAGAGAATCTACTAAGTATATCTGAATAGGTTTCAACATAAGTACATATAAATTTGCATCCTTTATCTTGGAGTAGGGGACCAATAAAATCTATTTGCCAAATTTGGGCTGGAAGTTTTCCCCTTGCTATCTCTGCAGTTCCTATCCAAGGAGCAGTTTGTTCCTTTTCCAGTTGACATATATGCCATTCCTCTGCTACTGTATTATCAATGAATGAGAGATACTAATATCTCAATATTGTGCCCACTGGTTTGTGGTCTGGACCCCTAAATAGCCAGTCATTTGATGGACCCATTTTGCTAGTACAGGATCATCAGTTGATGTCAGAGTAGGAACAGTATTTTGAGTAGCAATCTTTGCTAGTTGATCAGCATGTGCATTATACTCACATTCTGGTGTGGTGAGGGAATACATGAGCATTTATATGAAAAACTGACAAATTAGTAACTAAACACATCCTACATATCTTCCCATAGTTCTTTGCCCCAGACTTGTTTACCATGAATTTCCCAATTTTGGTTTTTCCACATGGGCATCCATGTACCTAACCCATTAGCTACTACCCATGAATTAGTGAATATATGACACTGTCCTCCTTGTTCTAATAGCTTGAAATACTGCCACAAATTCAGCATATTGACTACTTCCACCTACCTAAGTATATCCCAAAGTTGGCCTAGTACTAGGCCAATTATATAGTATAGGGTTATAGGCTATTGCTTCCAATGTCTTTTATGGCCCAAATATTTTGCTGTCCCATCAGCAAACCATGCATATTTCTTTTGTTCTTCATATCATATCACTCATTCCATTTTACCAAGAACTGTACCAACTGTTGCTTGGTTCAGGGGGTGTATCTTTTCCCTCAGTATCTATGTTTGCTATAGATTCAGGTAGAGATTTGCTATTCAGTAAAACTCCACTTTGAATATACCATTTCCATTTAATTGCGATAGCCTCTTGTGAATGTCCAATTGTGTGAGAAGCTGGGGTACTCATTACCCAGGTCATAATTGGTGTTCCAAGCCTTAATATTACTTCATGGCCCAGGGTCGGGTTGTTCAGTCTCTATCTACAAAAGCCCAACATGCAAGTAATAACTGCTTTTTTAAAAGGCATGCTTTCAAGTCCAGATGAAGGGAATTTAATATTAGACCAAAATCCTAAGGGTACATTTCAGCTTTGTTGCTTTTCCCATAAACTCCAGTTTGCATATTTATCCTGTACAGTCACTTGGAATTCCATGGGGGCATTTTGTATAGGCCATAAATCTAGGGCCAATTGTATAGTAGCCTTGGCTTCTTCAAAAGCTGTACTCTGCTGTATTCCCTAATCAAATTCATATTTTTTCCTAATAACTTTAGATAAGGATTTCAAAATCTGTCCCAGATGCAGAATGTGGTACCTCTGATATCCAAATAATCTTATAACCTTTTAGGCCTCTTTCTTTTTTTTTGGAGGGCAATTGGGGTTAAGTAACTTGCCCAAGGTCACATGGCTAGATTTTTGTTTGTGTGCATTAAGTGTCTGAGGCTGGATCCGAACTCAGGTCCTTCTGACTCCAGGGCCGACGCTCTACTCACTGCGCCACCTAGCCGCCCCAGGCCTCTTTCTTATTGGTAGGGATAGGAAAATCCTAAATTTTTCATTGAGCTTGCAGGAGAATCTCTCCTAGCTGTTTATTCCATTGTGTACCACCAAATTTTTACAGTTTGAGCTGGCACTTGAATCTTTGCAGGATTAATTTCCCACCCTTTGTTTTTCATATGCTCAATTAAAAGCTTCAAACTCTTCTCTACATCTTTTACATTTTTCCCTGTATCATAATATCATCTATGCAGTGGGTATGCTGTATACCTGGTAGCTCTAATTCATCCAAATGTTCAACCACAGTTCTATGACAAAGAGTGGGGCTGTGTAGATATCCTTGTGGCAAACAGATAAAAGTCTATTGTCTGCCCTACCAAGTGAAAGCAAACAGGTTCCATTGTTTAGAATCTATATGCATAATAAAGAAAGCATTGGCTAAATCAGTAACTGCATAACAAATCCCATCATATTTCTTGATCCTTTCTATTAACATAATCACATCTGGAACAGTAGCATTAAAGAGGGGAGTTGCCTTATTCAGTTTTCTAAAATCCATTGTCATTTTCCACATCCAATCTGACTTTCATACTGTCCAGATAGGATTACACCATTGACTGGTTGTTGGTACTTCTGCCTCAACATATTCCTTTATAGTACTGGGAATTTCATCTCGTCCACCTGGCACATGAGACTGCTTTAAAATAATTACTTCAGAAAGTTCAGATGAAATGATTGGGTCCATTTTGATTTTTCCTACTAAAACTGTATTAATTCCTATCTTCATTACTGCAAATTGGTATCTCCCTTCAGGTAACCTTAGAGTCATACTCCTCAGTATATCTACTCTGATGATGTATTCAGGAATTGGTACAATTATCACAAGTTTATTTTTTCTTAGGTAATTGTCCAATTTTCATCATTAGTTTGAGCTGACTGACTGATATTTCAACCCCTCCCTGTCCTGTGATAATAATAGGAGTTTCATTTTTGAATTTATCTGGATTCCCATATATAGGGATGGCCTCTGTCCCAGTTGCCCGAGTTACTAAATTTAATATTTTTTCCACTATATAATCAAATTGGTATGGGGTCTGTAATCCCATCTGCATATTTTTTTATTCTTACCTGAAAGTGTGATGAACTTGGATACAAAGATTCCAGAGGATCTGTAGGGGTAGTTCTTACTTCCCTATTCCACCTAATATTAAGCCCCTTTTCCTGGTACATCTTATGTAATTCATTAGTTGGTATACCATCTATTCTTCCAAAATCTACCCTTGCTTTCAATGGAGCATAAGCAATTCTTTCCTTGTCAATCTATTTTGACTTTGAATACACTGATTATTTGCTTTTCTCACTTTAGGAAATTTATCTTTTTTCCCATTCTCCCAAGTCACCCAACTGTAAAATTATATCCAGCACCCCTAAAGAGGGTGTCTTATTTCCCCAATTAGTAGAGTCAGAATTAGGTGCTTATAAGCAGGAGGAGTCATCTTCACTATGATATTTCTATGAGAAACTGCTAACAGGATATCATGATACGCATTTGTGTCTCCAGCCATGATCGAAGCTCATTACCTCCTTCTTTAGCTTTCTCATACAATCCCTAAGTGAATACCAGGGTCTTTCTCCTCTAGGTCACATGGAGTCCGTAGCATATTGTCTATTGTGTCCCTCTGCTGCTAAAGTTTACAGATTGGTCATATTGTTACCTCCTAGCATATGATGATCCCTAAAAACTTGCTGTATGAAAGAATTCTGACTAACACCGACAAATTTCAGGCAATCTGCATTATATACTAGTACTCTTCCTAGGAGTTTTCATTTTGGGATTTTTTTGAAGAGGAGATCACTGAATTCTTTCCATTTCTATTTTGCCCTCTGGTTTTCGAATATCACAGTGATTTTGCTTGAGAATTTCTTGAAGGATGGAATCTAGGGTTGAAAAAGATCCCCAAAAGAAAACTCCTTGGAATATTATAGCCACATTCCAGAGTTCCCAGGTCAAGGAGAAAATACTGCAAGCAGTCAGGAAGAAACAATTTGAATGTTGTGGAAACACAATCAGGATAACACAAGACCTAGCAGCTTCTACATTAAGGGATTGAAGCATTGAAATATGATATTCTGGAAGTCAAAGGAGTGAGGACTAAAACCAAGAATCACCTACCCAGCAAAACTGAGTATAATACTACAGGGAAAATATGGTTATTCAGTGAAATAGAGCATTTTCAAGCATTCTTGATGAAAGAATGAGAGCTGAACAGAAAATTTGACTTTCAAATACAAGAAGCAAGAGAAGCATATTAAAGTTGAACTATTTATATTCCTACATGGAAAAATGATAATAGTAACTTATCAGACTTTTCTCAGTATGAGGATAGTTTAAGGGAATATATATGTATATATTCATATATATATATATATGTATAGGAGGGTGTATGCGTTTATAAATATATATATACATATATATATATACACATACATATATATACACATGAGTGTGTGCATATATATGTACATGTACACATAGACAGGGCACAGGATGAGTTGTTTAGGAAGGGATGATATCTAAAAAATAAAATTAAGAGATGAGAGAGGAATATAATGAGAGAAGGAGAAATGGAGAGATAGAATAGGGTAAATTATCTCATATAAAAGAGGCAAGAGAATACTTTTACAATGGAGAGGAAGAGCAGGAAGCTGAAAGGGAATGGGACAACATTATACTCGCTGAATTTGGCTTAAGGAGGGAATAACATACACACTCAGTTGGGTATCTTACCCTACAGGAAAATAGGGGAGTAGGGGATAAGAAGGGGGATGATAGAAGGGAGGGGAGATTGAAGGAAAGGGTAGTTAGAAGCAAACATTTTTGCAAAGGGATAGGGTCAAAGGAGAAAATAGAATAAGTGGTTGGTGGTTTAGGATGGAGGGAAATATAGATAGTCTTTCATAATATAACTACTATGGAAATGATTTTGGTAACTACACATGCACAACCTATATGGAATTGTTTATGTCCCCCTTGTGTGTGTGTGAAGAGGGAAGAAAGGGAAAAATCTGGAACTCCAAGTTTTAAGAACAAATGTTTAAAAAATCATTTTTTGCATGCAATTAGGAAATAATATATACAGTTACTGGGGTATAGAAACCCATCTTGCTCTACTGGAAAGTTAGGGGGGTGATGGAGGAGTATATAAGAGAGAACAGATTGGGGGAAAGGGTATTCAGTAGGCTTGCTGTTTTGGGGTGGGGTTAGGGGAAAGATGGGGAGAGAGAGAAAAAATTGTAACTCAAAGTCTTGTGGAAATAAATGTTGAAAACTAAAAATAAATAAATGAATTAAAAATAAAAATTAAAACTGATTTTGAGTTCTAATTTTTCTCCCTATTTCTCCATTCCCTGAGATGGTGAGTAATATATAAAGAATTAGAACCAATGGGAAAAACTGAGAGAGAGAGAGAGAGAGAGAGAGAGAGAGAGAGAGAGAGAGAGAGAGATATGCTTTGATCTGCATTCAGACTACATAGTTCTCTTTCTGAATGTGGACAGCCTTTTCCATTACAAGTCTTTTGGAGTTGTCTTAGAGCTTTGTATTGCTAAGAAGAAATAAGTCTATGGGGACGGCTAGGTGGTACAGTGAACAGAGTACCAGCCCTGGAGTCAGGAGGACCTGAATTCAAATCAGGCTTCAGACACTTAACACCTATTAGCCAAGTGACCTTGTGCAAGTCACTTAACCCTAATTGCCCTCTCTTCCCCCCCCCAAAAAAAAGCAAAAGGAAGAAAGTAAGAAAGAAGTCTATTAAAGTCAGTCATCACACAATGTGCCTATTACTGTGTATAATGTTCTCTTGGTTCTGCTTGCTTCACCCAGCATCAGTTCATGTCTTTCCAGATTTCTCTGAAGTTCACCTGTTCATCATTTCTTATAGCATAATAGTATTCCAATACATTCATACACAACAGCTTGTTTAGACATTCCCCAATTGATCAGCATTCCCTCAATTTCCAATTCTTTGCCACCACAAAAAGAGCTGCTATAAAGATTTTTGTATGTGTGTGGACCAGATTATTTCTAAAGTCACAGCACACTTCTGCATCCTTGCTTTCACTTTTTTTTCAGTAATGCCTACAATGATATTTGCCCACAGTGTACATGGAACCTTACTAGAATAAACTGGTTAATCTGACACCATTCACCTCTATATTTACCCTCTTTTCCTTTTCCCTAGGCAGTAGAATGACTTGTCTGATTTTTTCCTTTAGTGCCTACACAAAGCAAGAAACTTCTGGGACAGAGCAATTGACTTAAATGCTCAGTCTTTGTGGCTTTATACCCAAGGTGTTCTCCCTATGAGTCATTATCTTCATTGTCTCTCCCTCATGATCTCCCCCCTCCTCCCCCCTCCCCACAAAAAAATCCAACAAAAACAGGATTTACATCTTAGGAAATTCTGGGCATCACAATTGGTTGAGAGGATGGAAAAGCATCTGGTCTAATTTGGGATTAGCCTCCAAGGATATCAAATGCACACATTTTTTTTGACTTGCACTTACGTGGTCTTTCACATATTCATTATCTCATATACGTATCTACTTGACATATAGTCAGCACTTAGGAAGGGTTGTTGACTTGAGTCAACTTACAAAATTCATAAATATAATAAGCAACCAAATGTTAGCATATATTTACAAATACATCTGCATCTGTGTAAATCTCTGATCTATTATTTAAAATACGCTTTTAAAAATTTTGGTATTTGTTTGAGATCTCCTGAAAAGAGGTGTTGCTCTTACATGATATGGATGTTCAAAAATCTTTGCCTGAGCTCCTGGTCATTTGGTCAAGTTACCATTTCATTTCAAGCTATAATCATTAGGTCATAAGCTCCTTGAGGGCAAGAACTGTTTTTTCCCTCTTTTTATATTCTTAGCACTTAGCACAGTGACTTGCACCTAGTGTGCATTTAATAACTGTTGATTGATGGATGGATGGATGGATGGATGGATGGATGCACTGTGTATATGCAACTTTAAGGAAATAACAGGATTTTAAAAATGAGGTAGACAAATAATCCTTTATTTCAATGGGTTTGAAATTTATTTCACAAGATGATATGAATAATAAATACACAATCTGCTCTTGGCAAAAACAAAAACAGAAAAATCAAGTTTGGCTGTATTTTATTAATAAATATTTGTTGTCCTCAGGGTTAGGCAGAGTAAATTTCTCTGCATGAAGTTCCCTACACAAATGATGTGGAAGTTCAGATCAGGGTGGGGGGAAAGTTTTAGAAAACAACCTAAAATAAAAAAAAAAACCCAGAGAATATTTAAAATGGTTAATCATCAACAGATAGAAACCCCATGAAAAATATGAGTGCATGATTCAAATGTTCAATTAGAAAAGCAATATTATTTTCATATTGATCTTTATTGTGCCAGAAGCAATTGTTTCACTGAGGATTATTTTTAAACTGATATTTGAAATTTATTTTTGCCCCATGAAACTAGAAAGAAAAATGGATACATTTTAATTCCAAATTTTATAAGAATCCAGCCATGATTAATTGATGACAATCCTACTCCCTTACCACCTCCAGGCACTCATCATAAGCTACTGATGTGAAGTTCAGTGCCCCTATCCATCAAGCTTTAAAACACACCTGTGTCATTAACCTTTGGGTTCACGTGAAGCTGGCATCTCCCCTTGCTACAGGAGTTGGCTGTCAGCCTGACAGCTGTGCCTTGCATGTTTGTTTTCACTTTCATTTTATGTCTTCCAAAATCATCTGAACAGTCAGGGACAACTGATAGGGATAATTGACTCATACCTTCCAAATCCTTCCTGTCCTCCTGAAGGTAAGGTGAAAGGCAGATAGGAAGAATGGCATAAATGGTGTGAACCTAGGAGGCTGTTATAGATCAAGAACTTTAGGAAGGAAAATGTTCTTGGTTGTTGTGCAAAAAATAACTGACATTAAAATGGATGGAGATTACAGGTCTCAAAAGAAGCAATTAGTGGTTTATAGGGAGTATTAAATTATCCTATCCTATGGTTGTCTGGAATTTTCTGAAGTCACTGGGCTTAAAAGGTCTATCCATCTTTGACCTGTTCCTTGCTCATTTATGTTTCATACTGCCATAAGACCATTATGGGTGAGTCTACATTTAGAATCGACTTGACAAAACCAACTGGATTTATTTCACATAGGTTGTAAAGATTTTTGAGTGAGGCCAAAGACTTAAGTTATTTGCCCTAATTAAATCAGCAGATAAAAATCAGTCCCTTATGTTTTATCTTAACTTAGACTTCCTTGATGGAAGGAGAAACTGGATAAATTCTAAATTCAGCAGGTCAATGTAGATTTGTTAACTGTGACCAATCTCTCCCTTAGGGCCCTCCTTTCTTATGAAAAGTTGGGATCTTAGCTTAGGTCTGCCTCAGATGCTAGGAAAGGTGAGAATCCAGGTTGCAAAAAAAATATCAAAACTGTACCCTTTAGCTCTGCTAAGGAAAGAATATCCTTCACATTGCAGCACTCACAAACCTATGGGGCTTCCTAAGAGAAATGCTGCATCTGTCTTAAGCTTGTGCTTATGATTAATGAATATGCAACTCATAAAAAGGGAAATAAAAGGCAGATAACCACAATTGCAAGACTTTGGAAGTTTGGTCTAACAGTCCTACCCTAACATGACTCTCAAAATATTTTAGACTTAGTATTTCTATACTGGATGATTGCAGTAAACTTGAATTCCATAAACACAGAGATGATAACCAATAAGGTAATATATCCCCCATCATGGTCTGTTTTAATGCTTATAAAAAATGTAGGTGGCAGGCATCATTCCATGTTGACACCATCTAAACCAGAATCACTGACAAAGGTGATTGTAAAAGGTTCCAGAAGAAAATCTAATAGAAACAATAATTTTTGGCATTTATATACTTCTTAGAATCTACTTAATGTTTATTATCTTTGTTAATCACAAGAATGCTGTGAGAGCAGCATTATCTTTATTTTACAGATAAGGAAATTGAGGCTCAGATGGGTAAAGTGACTTATCTATTGTCACACACACAATTTAGAAAATTTTATTTAATAAACTTACATTAAGCACCTACCTTGTGTTTACTGTGGACATACAAACACCCTTCCCTTCATCCCCCCAAAAACCCCTGCCTTCCAGGAATTTATGTATTACTAAAGGGTTACTATATATGAATGAATGAATAAATAAATAAATAAATAAATAAATATGTGTGTGTGTGTGTGTGTGTGTGTATGTATGTATGTATGTATGTATATATATATATATATATATATATATATACATACATACATACAAGTAAGTAAATGCAAAGTATGGATATACAAGGTAATGGAACGTAATTTCAAGAGTGGAAGAAAGCTAATAACTTGAGGGAACAGGAAAGGGCTCATGTAGAAAGTGTCATCTGAGTTATTCATTGAAGCAAGCTAGGAATTCTGTGACACAGAGGTAAGAAAGGAATGCATGGCATACCACCTTTACAAAGGCACAGAGGTAAGATATATTAAGTACCAGAAACATATAGAAGGGTAATTTGATGGTACAGTAGACATGAAAAAGCATAATGTGGCTGGAAAGAAAAAAATGGAGCCAAATTGTAAAATGTTTTGTAGGATCACAGAATTTTGAATTAGGGGATTGATCTAACCCATTGTATAACATCTTTGGCAGCTAACTATTGCAAATCATACTTAAAAGAATCCTCACCATAGTATACCTGACAAATGTTATGAAACCTCTACCTATAAACTTCCAAAGAGGGTTAACCCAACATCTCCTAAGACAGTGCATTGCACTTGTAATCTTCTAAGTTTTAGGAAGATTAGAGTTGAGTGGCTCAGACTTCTGTGTAGTTGGTTTCAACATACATCTGATTTTTTTTTCAATTTTTTCCTTAGTATTCTTTTTCCTTACCTACCTCACACACCAAAGACCTTCCCTTTCTTTGTTCCTCTATTTCTCTCAATATAGATTTAAAAATAAATAGCACCGGGGGGCAGAGCCAAGATGGCAGAGTAGAAACAGCTCGTCCAAGCCACTCTGCCCCCAGATTCCCCCCAAACTATGTAAAAGGGGACTCTGAACAACTTCTGGAGCCCCAGCACCCACAGAACAACACAGAGAAGCTAACCTCCTGCTGAGGACAGCCCAGCAGCCCTGCAGGAAGGACCAGTGCAGCAATCTGGGACCTGGCAGTGTGCAGTGTGCAGAGCGCAGGAGCCAAGCTGAGTCCAGGTCCAAGTGAGCTGAGGTTTTAGCCCCAGGGAGGCAGGGCCAGCAGCTAGCAGGAGGAACCCCAGAACACCAGCAGCCGTGGCGACTCCAGAATTATCAACATAGAAATGCCTAGGACAAAGTAAGAGGTTAGTGTCCTATGGACTTTGGGACCTGTATTTAGCGAATGCATCGGCTCCCTCCCCTGAGGGCTAGAAGTCACTGAGGAGACACGCCATTTTGTAGTTTTCAGAGGCAGCTCCAGCTACTGGCCTGCAAATCGTAGGGAGATCCAGCGATCAGTCTTGGGGGGTAATCCCTCTTGCTTTAACCTCCCTGGATCTGGATTGTGATCTAGGGTGGAAGTCATGGGTGGGTTTACAGCTTGCCAGAAAGGGAAGTGGCCCCCAACATGTTCAGGACGAAAATTCCTCTATCTGGCCTTAAACCCATAGTGTGGCAATAAACCCAAAAGTCAAGTAATTAAGTGGCAACATGCCAAGGCAAAGGAAACAGAAAAATGCAAACCTAGACTCCTATTTTGGGGGTATAGAGTGGGAAAAGGACTGTGAGGTCAGAAGTCCTGCTCCAAAAGCCCCAGGGGAAAACATGAGTGGATTGCAGGCCATAGAGGACCTTAAGAAGGACCTTAAAAATCAAATAAGAGAAGTGGAGGAAAAATTGGGAAGAGAAATGAGAAGGGTGCAGGAAAAGTATGAAATGAGGGTCAACAGCCTGACTGAGGAAAACACCTTAAAAAATAGACTAACTCAAATGGCAAAGGAGGCCCAACAGGGCAATGAGGAGAAGAATGCCTTAAAAAGTCGAATTTGCCAGATGGAAAAAGAATCTCAAAAGTTCACTGAGGAGATTCATTCCTTCAGAGTTTGACTGGAGCAAATGGAAGCTTTTGAGAGCTTTTGGAAGCAAATGCAAAAGCAAATGGAAGCTTTTGACTTTATGAGAAATCAAGATGCTGTTAAGCAGATCCAAAGAAACAAAAGATTAGAAGGCAATGTGAAATATCTCATGGGAAAAACCACTGACCTGGAAAATAGATCCAGGAGAGACAATTTAAAAATTATTGGACTACCTGAAAGCCATGATCAAGGAAAGAACCTAGAAATCACCCTTCAAGACATTCTCAAGGAAAACTGCCCTGATGTTTTAGATCCAGAGGGCAAAATAGAGGTTGAAAGAATCCACCGATCACCTCCTGAAAAAGATCCCAAAAAGAAAACTCCCAGGAATATTATAGCCAGGTTCCAGAATCCCCAGATCAAGGAGAAAATACTACAAGTAGCCAGGAAGAAACAATTTCAATATTGTGGAAACACAATCAGAATAGCCCAGGACCTGGCAGCTTCTACACTGAGGGATTGAAGGGCATGGAATATGATATTCCCGAGGGCAAAAGAACTGGGAATGAACCCAAGGGTCACCTACCCAGCAAAACTGAGTATTTTGTTTCAGGGGAAAATATGGTAATTCAGTGGAATAGAGGACTTTTAAGCATTCTTGAGGAAAAAACCAGAACTGAATAGAAAATTTGACATCCAGACACAAGAAGGAAGAGATGCCTGAGAAGGTAATCAGGGAAAAGAAATCAAAAGGAACTTATCAAAGTTGAACTATTTACATTCCTATATGGAAAAGCAATAACTGGGACTGATGATATCTTTCTCACTATGAAAATAATGGAAGAAGGGGGTGTGGTCATATGAATGCATATGTGAATGTGTGTGTATATGGTCACAGTAATATATGGATAGAGGGCATAGGTTGAATTTGTTGGAAAGGGAGAATACTCAAGGGATGAAATTATGAGGTGAGAGAGGAAAGTGGCAAGAGGAGATGGGGAGAGATAGGGTAGGGTAAACTATCCCATGTAGAAGAAGCAAGGGGAAGTGGTTGCAAAGGAGGGGGAGAATAAGGAAGGCTAAAAAGGCAAAACCACATTCACATTGAATTTGGTGCAGGGAGAAAATGACATAGATACTAAATGGGATATCTCAGCCTGCAGCAGGATAGGGGGAAGGGGGATGAGAGGAGGGATGATGGATTGGAGGGCATCCTTGGGGGGAGGGGAGGTTGGAAGTACCCACTATAGAAGAGGGACAGGATCAAGTAGAGAATGGACCAGGTGGGGGGTGGGATGAGTGGGAGGGAATTATAAGCAGCCTTGTACAATATATCTACTATGATAATGTTTTGCATAGCTAGACATGTACAACATATACTGAATTACTTATCTCCCCAGAGGGAATGGGTGACAAGGGAGGAAGGAAATGGATCTGAAATTCGAGGTCGTAACATTAAATGTTTCAAATATATATAAATACTATTATTAATACTCTTTTGCTTGTAATAGGGAGATAAGATGTGCAGGCATTGGGACACAAAGATTCACCTTCCTCTAATGGAAAACTCGATGGGGGTATGGGAGAAGGTATGGGAGAGAGCAGATTGGAGGAAGCGATATCTTGTGGGACTGCTATTCTGGGAGGTTGGGTAGGGGAATAATGGGGGGAAAATGAATGTAACTCAAAATCTGGCGGAAATGAATGATGTAAAACAGAAGTTAATAAAGCATTTGTTTAAAAAAAATAAATAGCACTTTTTTTTGTCCTTAGCTGTCTATAACAAACTCAGCTTATATTTATCTCTACCACCAGTAACACTATTTTTATAGGACTGGGTCAGTCTTTTATGTTTATTCAGTTTTTCCTGTCCTTGCTTCCATCTTGTATGCATCTTTTGTCAGCATAATATAATGGAAAGAATGCAGGTTCTGGCATACAATGTTAATTTTCAACTCTGATTCCTGGGTTAGTCACTCAAACTTCCCTGACTTCAGCATCTTCATTTGCAATATGAGGACTGAATAGCCTTTGAGCTCACTCTACTTCTAAGTTTGTAAGCCAATGATAATCAGGAAACTTCCTTTTTACCTTTCTATGCACTTTTTTTCCTTTCTATGAAATTCCCTTCAGAATTTTTCTCCTGAGATTTGATCCTTCCTTCCTTGATAGATATCATTCCACATTTTTCTTTCCTTTCATGATGAAATTCCTTGGGAAGGCTTTCTGCAATTGGTGCCTCCACTTCCTTTCCTCTCACTCTCTTCACTATGTGCTAGCTTCCAACATCATCACATAACTGAAACTGCTCTCTCCAAACTCACTGATGATTTCGTATTTGCCAAATTCAATGACCTTTTCTCAATCCTCATCCTTTCTGTCCTATCCTCACCTTGTAGCATTTAGCACAATTACTCACCATCTTCTCCTTGATACTCTCTTCTTTCTGGGTTTTTATGATATTACTTTATTCTGTTTTTTTTTTTTTGCTTTATCTTCATCTGTATTATGCCCACAATAGTTGCAGGCCCCCCAGTGCTCTAAACTGGGCTCTCTTCTCTTTTCCTTCTATGCTATTTTACTTTATACTTTCATCACCTCTCATGGTTTCAATTATCATCTCTGCACAAAAGATTCCCAACTCTGCTTTTCCAGACCTAACCCCTCTCAACTTTCAATATTTAATTTCCAACAAACTATGACACATCTCAAATGTTTTGAATGAAATCTGAAACTCAACATGTCCAAAATGGAATTCATTATCTTTCTTCTCAAACTCTCCCTATCACTATTCATACCATCTACAAATCTCACAATCATGGTATTATTCTTGATTTCATTCATTATTAGCCTGCCCCCAACCAATCAATGTCAAGATCTGTCATGTACATGTTTATAACATCTCATTATATACTCTCTTTTCTCCTTTGATACTGCCACCACCCTGGTCCATATCCTTATCACCTCAGGCATAAACTATTGCAATTGCATGCTGGTTGGTAGATTTGCCTCGTCTCTTACCACTCCAATTTGTCTTTCACTCAGTTTTCAAACTGATTTTCCCATAAAGCAATCTGACCATGTCATCATTTATTGAATATAATAAACACTAGTGGTTTTACTGTTACCCACAGGATCAATAAAATCCTCTTTGCTGTTAGGCTTTTAAAGCTCTCAGTGACAAGGACTCTTTCTACCTTTTCAATCTTCTTACACCCTACTTCTCTCCACATACACTGTAATCCACTTCCTCTGGTCTCCTTGCACTTCCTCATATGGGGCACACCATTTCCTAACTCTACATGTGGCAGCCCTATCTGCTTGGGACCCTCTTCTTCCTCAATTTTGCCTCAAAGCAACTCTGGCTTCCTTCAAGTGTCAGCTAAAGTTCTACCTTATTCAGGAACACTTTCCCAATCTCTCTAAATATCAGTCTTCTAGTTTATTTTCTCCATTATATAAGATTATATCATCATATATCATATAAATCTAGCTATCTTCTTTGTACATAGTTTTTTGTGTTTTTCCCTATTAGACTGTGAATTCCTTGAGATCAGGGACTATTTTTACCCCTCTTTTCTTTGTATCCCAAGTTCTTAGGATAGAGCCTCATATACAGTTTAGTTGCTTAATAAATACTTGTTGAATTGACTACTTGACTAGTACATTGACTTTCCTGTAGAATTTTAGCCAATGGATTTCAACCTATTCTCCTTCTTAACTTTAAAAATGTATGCTTTTCCAAAATCCAGGGTGCATGCTGATCCATACCTAGGTTTCTTCTTTATCTTGATCAAACAACACATAAGGTAACAGTTACTTGCCCCAATGGTTCTCATTATTTCTTAAAAAGCAATCTCTTTCTCTATATAAATGAGAATTAGATCCAATACACTGGTTCCCCTTGTTGGTTTTCCTGGGTTTTGAAGTATGAGCCAATCACTAAGGCAAGTCAAGAAAAGATGTCACTCTGCTTTTGATAGAGATATATATAATTAAAATCTCTGCTCAATTCTGTATCATGCTTCTTTTCCAGGATTGTCCAAACTCCTCATCATTTTCTTCCCCCCAGCCCCTGGTTATCTGTTTTGGCCTTTGATGGCAAAATGTCTTTTTTCTTCTATCTCCATTATTTTTCACTTAAATACATTTCATCATCCTTCTCCCTTGTGATTCTTGGATTTGCTAATGTGAAATCAATTTCTTAACCTGCAATGCTAACCGATCCACCTTTTCCCTAGTATTTCTTTTTTGAATAAGAGATATCAAGCCAGAATGATATTCCAGGCATGTTTTCACCCACATATCAGTGTTACCTGTGAAGCCAAATGTATGTCCTTTTCTTAGTAACTCTACCTCCTCTTGCTTGTTCTTTAAATTTTGGACATTTATATTAGAGAAGCCAATGCACAAGAATTTAGTGATGGTGTGAAAAGTTGCATAAGTTAAGAAGGTTGGGGATCAAGAAAAGGTCATTAAATTGAGCCCTTGAGGAGATATAAATCTGAGCAAGAATAGCTAGCTTCATGTGAGTTGGAGGGTCAGAAGCTACATTACATGATTGAGAAATGAATGATAAAGGAGGAAATTGAAGCAAAAGGATCTACACAAATATATATGTATATACATATATGTTTATACACATACATACACATATAGATGTATATACACAATGCATATATAAATTATATATACATATGTGTATACAGACATTTATGTTTGCCTGTGAAAGATAAAAGTGATATAGAATACTAGGACAGAATAGGGCCTGGACCTGTAATTTTATCAGCATAAGGAAGATGAGGGAGCTCTTTCTGCCAAAGTAGGTCAGCAATGGAGGTCAGACATGACCACATCTCTGCAACTTATAGTCCTAGAACATTTTCTAGAATACTGAGAAGTTAAATGAATTATGTAGGACCATATAGCTAGTCTGTGTCAGAGGTGGGACTTAAACCCAGATATTTCTTTTACTTTGAGGTTGGTATGTTTTTAGGGCTGAGGGGTACCCTGAGAACATTTTTACATGGTGGGGAAGAAGCCAGTGGGTTCAATGAGTTTGAAGATGTGAGAAATGGAGAGAGGGAAAGTTCCAAGGGAAAATAGGAAAGAATTAAATCAAAAGTACTAGTAGAGAGAGTTAGTCTTGGCAATGAAAGTGGCTTCCTCTTTGTGAGAAGCTGGATGAAATGAAGAAAGAAAAATAAAGAGTGGACTTAAGATATCAAGTTGAAGAAAAGATGGAACTTGTGGACACGTGACTTCTATTTTTTCAGAGATTCTCTTTTAAGAAGGATGCTAGGAAGAAAATGGTATAGAATAAGTAGAGCTGATACTAGAATTCAGTTTTTTATTCTAAATAATTCTTCTACCTTTGTCAGACCCATGTCTCCTGACTCTTAATTTTGACTATTATACTACAATTGTTCATAACAATAGTTTGTAGGATTTTGCCAAAAGCTTTGCTAAAACCTAGAGAAATTATTTCTACAGTATTCCCTTGATCTGCCAATATAGTAATTCTATCCCCAAAAGGAAATTAGTTGATCCTTTTTATCTTTTTAAATAAAAGTCTCTTTCTTGCAGTCTCTTTTCATATGTGATTATTAACCATGATATATTCTATATTCTCATCAGGATATGAAAACTCCTTGTCTGGAACAGTATGCTAATTTCTGAGCACCACCTTTAGAAAGGACATTGACAACCTATACAATATTCAAAGGAAGGAAACCTGGAGAGTTAAGATTCTTGAACACATGCCAAATGAGAAAGGGCTATTAAGGGAAGTTTGCTTAGGGGAGGCTGATTATAGGAAGGCTTTCACACCTTTTTCTAATTTCTAATTAGGCACTGATTCAAGAGGGTTGTGATGCCTTCTGGCTCTGAGAAGTGTATATATACTCTAAGTTGGTATTTTGCTTTGGGGGCTTGCTTATGAGAAGGACCTTGTGATTCCCTGATTCAGATTCTGAGTGGCTCTATGTTCAGAGCTCCCTGACTGCTCAGATGTAAAGGCTTTCTTGATCTATGGATATATGTGAAGTGTCTAGCAATATTGCTTTGATTCAAGCAAGTCAGAGCCCTTTCTGTTGGTCTTTATTTCTTTGCCTCTATTTTCTGTTTGTACTTTCTCTGAAGTTCGGGGTGCTAACTTTTCCCCTGAACTAGTGAATGTAATTAAAAAAGATTGTTGATCCCTTAAACAATCATCTTTCCTAGTAAAGCAGATCTAATAACCTATATTAGCAGCCATCTTGGGTATGCCAGTATGGTTGCTGCTACAGCCCTAAAGAGCATAGGATTAGACAAAGTTTCTCCTCTATGAAGTCAGGACCCATAGAAGAATTTTGCTGATGCCTTCCACTACTTACAATTGTGGGAGATATTGGCACTTACCAGAGGTATATGCATAAAAACAAACAACTATGTTGGCATTGTTACAAGAGTAGCAGAGGTTGGGGAATGGGTACAGTGTCAATTTGGATATCCAGGTGGTTATACCATAAAGTACTGGGCACAGGACCTCTTCACTAAGGACAAAACAACTATTCTTTTTTTTTTTTTTTTTGCTTTTTGGAGGGCAATTGGGGTTAAGTAACTTGCCCAAGGTCACATGGCTAGGTTTTTTTGTTTGTGTGGGTTAAGTGTCTGAGGCCAGATCCGAACTCAGGTCCTTCTGATTCCAGGGCCTACACTCTACTCACTGTGCCACCTAGCCACCCCAAAACAACTATTCTTAACCCAAGTGACCCTCAACCTGACAGACCTGTAAACTGACAAATTGAAACTCTTTTATCTCAGGGTGAGAGGGTTGCCTCTTCTGATTAAGAGTTGCATCATTATGATGCTGCCCTGGCAAGAAGGGCTCCCCTTTTGTCCAGTGCTTTTTTGGAACCGTTTTCTTGGAAGACTTACCTAATAAGTATGAACTGTTTTTGAACATATTTCTGGTTGATTTATTCTGACCTTTCCTCAGCCTTAAAGTTCTTATTGTCTCAGAGGATTTCAAACACCCTGAAGAAGTAGATCTGTATCCCTGGTAGATTTCTTTCCTTTTGGGGTGGTTCAGGGAACTATTTCCCAGGAAAGTTTTGAGGAACCAAGAGGTAATGCTGTTGGGAGGCATCCTGTCTTTCTTAAAAGGATGAGGTAGTGAAATTATTGCTATATAACTATTATGGGTGTGTATTTACCTGGAAGAAAAGAGATCCCTTAGCTGACTTGATAATTCTGAGTTTCTGGGTGAGGGTGAGGGAGAATCTTTATTTAGACATTTAGAAGGCAGAGGGGTGGCCATTTCACAAGGCTTGAAAGGGGATAAAGATTTGATATCATTCCCTTTCAGGAAGAGGCCAGTGAATACTGAGTGGGTGGTGATATAGGGAGAACCTTATCAATTAGATACTGAGATAGTTTGCAGACCTCTTCACCTACAGATCTCTTAGTCACTTTACTACATATGATTCTGAAGCAGGATAAAGAATTGTTTATTCCACTGGGAATTTTCATGTTCCTTGGACCTAATGTTCCTGGACCTAATGTTCCTGGGGCTACTTCTGCTGGCTCATTATCACTACTTTGCATCAGGAGACCCACTGTGAACTTCAAAGCTGTGTGATCATTCATCACATGGTCCAGATTGTGAGACTTAGCATTTTTGGAGTAAGAAGGAATAGCTCAGGACTTTTGGATATTTTTCTTCTATATTTTGGTTTTATTTGTTTTCACTTTTCCTCCTTTCCATCTTCTTCCTCTCTTAAAAATACCAATTAGGATCTTTGAACCAAGGGATAATAAGTGGTAGAACAGCAGTTTCCTGATGTCTTTCCCTTTATCCTAATGCTGATTCCTTCCTACATACAACCCCCATGCCACCTTCTTCAGCTGCAGTTTCCCTAATGGTTCCTCTGGTGATGTATCCTCCCCCTAGAAACCTGAATGGTTCTAGCTCTTCTCATGTACTTTCCTAAATAATGACTAATAAAAAGTCCAAACCATATGCCTTCTTAGTTCAAGTGTGACAATGGGATGAAATTGGCATTTATGAGTCACTGAATATTTAACAAAGGGAGAAGTCTACTTTGCTATGACATAAAAAGACTATGGTCTTAGATTCTTTGGTTATGGTTTCCCTCATAACCATCTGGAAAAAGCATCTGGTGAGTCTGTAGATACTCACATGATCTCTGGCACCCACCATCTAAGAGTCATGGGGTCCACATGGTTTGGATTTTTTATTAGTCATTAGTTAGGAAAGCATGAGATTGATGCAAGAAAATCATGAAAAAAAGTCAACAGTCTGATAAAAGAGACTAAAAAAATATTGAAGAAAATAACACCTTAAAATATACTAATTAAAATGGCAAAAGAGGTCCAAAAAGCCAACGAGGAGAAGAATGCCTTAAAAAGCCAAATTGCCCAGATGGAAAAGGAATTTCAAAAACTCACTGAAGAGAGTGATTCCTTCAAAATTAGACTGGAGCAAATGAAAGCTAATTACTTTAGAAGAAATCAAGATAATATAAAACAGATCCAAACAAATGAAAAAATAGAAAGCAATGTGAAATATATAATTGGAAAAACCACTCATCTGGAAAATAGATCCAGGAGAGATAATTTAAAAATTGTTGGAGTACCTGCAAGCCATAATCAAAAAAGAGCCTAGATTTCTTCCTTCAAGAAATCCTCAAGGAAAATTGCCTTGATATTCTAGAGCCAGAGGGCAAAATAGAAATGGAAAGAATTCACTGATCACCTCTTGAAAAAGATCCCCAAAAGAAAACTTCTAGGAATATCATAGCCAAATTCCAGAGTTTCTAGGTCAAGAAGAAAATATTACAAGCTGTCAGAAAGAAACAATTTAAGTATTGTAGAAATACAATCAGGATAACACAAGATCCGGCAGCTTCTCCAGTAAGGGATCGAATGGCTTGGAATATGATATTTTGGAAGTCAAAAGAGCTAGGATTAAAATCAAGAATCACCTCCCCAGCAAAACTGAGTATAATGCTTCAGGGGAAAATATGGTCATTCAATGAAATAGAGTACTTTCAAGTATTCTTGTTGGAAAAACCAGAGCTGAACAGAAAATTTTACTTTCAAATACAATAAGCAAGACAAACATGAAAAGGTAAACATGAAAAAGAAATCATAAGGAACTTATTAGAGTTGAACTATTTATATTACTACATGGAAAAATGATAATTGTAGATGATTGGAATTTTCTCAGTATGAGGATAGTTGAATGAATTATACATATGTATAATCCACATATATGTATGTATGTGTTTATATGTGTGTGTGTGCATATATATGTACAAGTATACATAGACAGAGGGCAAAGGATGAGCTGCATAGGAAGGGATGGTATCTAAAAAATAAAATTAAGAGGTGAGAGAGGAATATAACGAGAGAAGGAGAAAGGGGGAGATAGAATAGGCTAAATTATCTCTTATTAAACAGGCAAGAGAAAACTGTTACAATGGTGGCATAGACCAGGAAGGTGGAAGGGAGTGAGTCAACCTTACTCTCTTTGAATTTGGCTTAAGGAAGGAATAATATACACATTCATTTGGAAAGTCCCCCCCTACAGGAATGTAGGGGGGCAGGGCATAAGATAGGGATGATAGAAGGGAAGGAAGATTGGGGGAGATGGTAGTTAGGAACACACATTTTGAAAACAGACAGGGTTGAAGTAAATAGAATAAGTAGGGTGCAGAGTAGGATGGACAGAAATATAGTTAGTCTTTCACAATATAAAATCTGTGGAAATGTTTAGCATAATGACACATGTACAACCTATATTGAATTGTTTGTCTTCCTAGGGGGAGTGGATGAGGGAAGAAGGGAAAGAATCTGGAAATCAAAGTTTTAAAAACAAATGTTAAAAAAATTGCTTTTTACATGCAAGTGGGAAATAAGACCTCTAGGCACTGGGGAATAGAAATCCATCTTGCCCTACTAGAAAGTTAGAGTAGGAATAGGGGAGATACAAGAGAAAGCATATTGGGGGGAGGGGTATTCAACATCCTCTCTATCTTGGGGTTGGGGGGTAGCAGAAAGATGGAGAGAAAATGTGTAATTCAAAATCTTGTGGAAATGAATGTTGAAAACTAAAAATATATTTGAACAAATTTAAAATATTTATATTAAATCTAATTACTAAAAATAAATAAATTTAAAATATATAAAAATAATGCTTTTAAATTAATAAAATAAAATACATATGATTACCATGGTAAAAACAAAGAAAGAGAAGTTCTGTAATGGGAGAACCCCTAGCTTAAAATTTCAATTTTCACAAAAGCTTTGTGATCTTGGGCAAGTACATTTATCTTTTATGGTCTCAGTTACCTCATGTATAAAATTAAAAAAGTTGGGGCGGCTAGGTGGCGCAGTGAGTAGAGCGTCAGCCCTGGAGTCAGAAGGACCTGAGTTTGGATCTGGCCTCAGACACTTAACGCAAACACAAAAACAAAAACCTAGCCATGTGACCTTGGGCAAGTTACTTAACCCCAATTGCCCTCCAAAAAAAGGCAAAAAAAAATTAAAAAAGTTTAATAGATGAACTCTGAGATCCCTCCCAGCTTTAGGTCTATAAATCTATGAAGCTATGGTCCCTTTGGACAGTGTTATAGGAATATAGGGTAAGAAAACAAAAAAAGTTACAAGGCTACATGCTAGATGTTTGAGTGGCATATAACAAAAAATTCCATTCTTAAGATTTAGTAGGATAAATAAGACATAAACATAAAAATTTTAATAATATAAGTTAGAAGAATGTTATTAAGGCAGTATAATTATGCTTTAATTAATAAATATTCTGAGACTGAAATGCAAAATAACTACAGAGAAGCAAACAAAAACTTCTTTAGTGAAGAATAGAGCTAAAATTTTTGATATACATGGTCAGTACCCATGGGACCTTGGACAAGTTACTTTCCTTTTGGGGGGGCCTTATCTGTAAAATGATGAAATTGTGGTAAATTCCCTTCTAACTCTAACTCCTATGGTTCTATGATTTACCTCTCGTTGTATTTTTTCCTACTCACTTGAAGAACAAAAATGAATGTAAGCTACTTAAGTACTTAATCTTTCTCTTCTGAATCCATTTTCCATTTAAGTGTTGAATTCTCATATTAGGCATCCATTGTCCTAGCTTACCTAATATGGGAAAAGTTGATTTCTTATATTTATGCTTCTTAATTAGTTTATTATACTTTTATATACGTGAATTTAATTTAATTTGTTACCTTTACCATCATTGTCATTTTTATTTCCATGGAAAGAAAGACTCTTACACACTGATTAAGGATTTCCAAATATTAGCAAGTGATTGTGAAGATATTTTGAAAGTCTTAGAATTCACAACATCATGACTGATCTACTCATTAGGCAGGTACAATATGCAATCTACCACCATCACCAATTCCACCATCACCACTAATCCCACTACAACCACAATCAATAAGAAAATATAGATGGACCATATATTACAAGACAGGATATTAGTCAATAATCTAAGTCTCTTCAGTAATCTTTTAGGGTTTGAAAAGTAATGGTTTAGTTCGCTTTTTAATCAAATACATTTTTTATCTCTTCTGTTTCTTAACTGATTATAGTTATTTCAAGAATCCTTTCCTCTCCTTCACCCAGAGGGCTATCCCACATAAAAAGTAGTATATTTTTTGAGAAAGGAAAAAAAAATCAGCACAACTGATCAATGCATTTAAAAAGCCAAAATGCATTGTGTAATATCTGTGGACCTCCCAACTCTACTAGGGTTGCCTTAGAGATGTCCTCTTATACCTTTTCATTTGAGTTTTACTTGATCTTTGTAATTTTATTATATATGCTTTTGATTGTTTTGATGTGTCATTGATCTTTCCATTTCAATTGTTGTAGTTATTATGTATATTGTTTTCTCCACTCTCATTACTTTTATTTTGGATATAGATATTTTCATACTTCTCTGTATTCATCAGATTCATCATTTTTTATGGTAAAATAATATTTCATTACATTCATGTACATTCATTTGTTCAGCCATTCCTATGATGTCACCTATGAAATCTTTCAAATTGACATTTTATTTTCTATCCTCAGAAATTCTTGGCAGTTATTCTCTATTATTTATTGGATTATGATCTTCATATTTTTTCATCTTCTCATGTTATTTTGGGAGACCTATGATCTTTAGGTTGTTTGTACATATCTTTATTTCAAAATTTGTATCTTTTGCTTGGATGGTAAGCATATTTTCTTTTAATTTTTTTTGCTTTTCTTCTATATTGTCTTTCACATTTGTCTTATTCCCATCCCATTGTTCTCTGGTTTTGTTTTGTTTTGTTTTGGTGAAACTTACCCTCTAAGATTCCAGCTTTTCTATTCTGCCCAGTATTTTTGCTGTGCAAGGCACAAATTCTACTCTTAGGACTCTTATTTCTCTTTTGAATCACTCAGGAACAACATGATGTGGCTCCCTGTTCTCCTCATATTCCCAGTGTCCTCTTTCTCATATGGTGTTAGATCATTTACTTTTGTTCTGCAGTATTTATTCATAAATACTTGAACTTATTTCATTTTTTTTAATTTTTATTTTAACAAATGCTTTATTAACTTCTGGTTTACATCATTCATTTCTGCAGATTTTGAGTTACAATTTTTCCCCATTTTTTCCCCTACCCAACACCCTAGAATAGCAGTCCCACAAGATATCCCCTCATCCAATCTGCTCTCTCCCATATCTTCTCCCATACCCCCTTCAACTTTGCCATTAGGGCAAGGTGAATCTCTGTGCCCCCATGCCTGCACATGTTATCTCCCAATTACATGCAAAATGGTATTAATAATAGTATTTATATACATTTGAAACATTTAATTTTAAATCTTCAAATTTCAGATCCATTCCCTTCCTCACTTGTCACCCATTCCCTCTGGGAAGATAAGCAATTCAGTATGTGTTATACATGTATAGATATGCAAAACATTGCCATAGTAGATATACTGTAAAAGACTGCTTATATTTCCTTCCCACCCATCCCACCCCCTACCTGGTCCATTCCCTACTTTGATCCTATCCCTCTTCGAAAGTGGGTACTTCCAACCTCACCTCCCCCAAGAATGCCTTCCCCTCCATCATCCCCCCTCTCATCCCCCTTCCCCCTACTCTCCTGCAGGGTGAGATATCCCATTTAGTATGTATGCCATTCTCTCCCTGAGCCAGCATCAATGAGAATATGGTTTTGCCTTTTTGCCTTCCTGTTCTTCCCCTCCCCTGCAGCCACTTCCCCTTGTTTCTTCTACATGAGATAGTTTATCCTACCCTGTCTCTCCCCATCTCCTCTTGCCACTTTCCTCTCACACCTCTTAACTTCACCCCTTAAGTATCATCCCTTCCCACCAAATTCACCCTGTGCCCTCTATCCATGTATACCTGTAGATATATATATATATATATATATATATATATATATATATATATATATATATATATATATATATATATATATATATATATATATATATACACACACTCACATATGTATTCATATGCTCATATACCCTTCTTCAATTATTTTCATAATGAGGAAGGTTTCATCTGTCATAGTTATTGTTTTTCCATGTAGGAATGTAAATAGTTCAACTTTGATAAGTTCCTTTTGATTTCTTTTCCCTGATTACCTTCTCAAGCATCTCTTGCTTCTTGTGTTTAAATGTCAAATTTTCTATTCAACTCTGGTTTTTTCCTCAGAATGCTTGAAAGTTCTCTATTCTACTGA